>JAQOWZ010000005.1:30000000-30610000 GCA_035578165.1 Stenolophus ochropezus
ATTACATTTCGCTAAAAGTGACCTTATTTTTCCTTTTTATAATTACGTTAAAACATTTCAATCGATTAATTTGGGAATGGAAATTGAATGAATTATTTATATTAGGTGATATGGAATATGAAGGAGGTAAAGACTCGGACGATGAAGTAAGAAAGTCCAAACCTAAAGAAAATGTGAAAATAAATTTATCACATGAAGATCTCTCAGACGTGTCAGATTTAGACTCACTTGGAGGAAATTCTGAAGACGACGGTCGAGAATCTGCTTCGGAAAAATCCCCAAAACCTCCAACAGACTTGCGCCAAAAGTTGGATGAAGCTAAAAACCGAAAGATGTTGGAGAAACAAAACAACCAAAATCCTCCTGAAAAGGTGAGTAATACTTTATTAATGTATATAAAACATCACATCATAATAAAACAAAATTGTTATCAGTTTCTTCAAATTTCATAAATAATAAACGTTCATTTCATAATTACTTTCGACAAAGACAAGACGTGTAAGATGTCTTCATGGACAATATTAAACTCAATTACTCTAACTCTCAAACAAAAATTTAAAATCCCTAAAATATCATTCCCTCAGACAAGCAAAACGGAGGACGGAGAAGAACAACTGGACTTCGAAGCTGAGGACGGAGAATGTGTGGAGGAGAATAAAGCGAAGGCCGCCGAAGATACGAAAGATGGCGATGAAGAAGAAGGAGCGATTAGTGAACCCGCCCCCGAGAAGGAGAAGGAAGAAGTCGAGGAAGGAGAAGTGACCGATGATGACGAGGTCCGACCAGAGGAAACCGAACCCAGACCTGTTTGTAGGTTCTATTCAAGAGGGCAGTGTACTTGGGGCGCCAGTTGCCGGTAAGTCCCAAAAAATTTCTAACCAAATCTCAATTTTGAAAATATTTTTATTATTAGTAGATATTTTTTTCATCTAACAATTTTGTTTTTTTTTTGTTTTTTATTCCTACAATTTTTTTTGATAAGTTTCAAAACTCTAGAAGAATCCTGAGAGGGAATTAAATGGACATATATGATCTTAAATCGAAAATATATATTATTTTAATAGTTTTTGATAAATGCGGAAATTTAAAAATTCGTTGCGTTTCGGGTTGAGTATCTCTGGATTACATTATGATAATTAGAAATTGCGGTAATGTGTTTGTTTTTCTTTTATTAATGCGTATTTGAATTAATCAATAATAAAGTAATTTATTTTTTGTCACGTTGAAATAGAATGTCGGACCTACATACAACATACTTAATATTAATTATTTATAAATCAAATAAGAAAAATTATCCCAGTTCAGGGGCGTAACAATGTATTTTTAAGGGGATGTATAACGGAAGGGCATCGTTCATATTTCTAAATAGGGCATGTAACCGAAAAAATAGTGGTCAACAGTTTTATTTCGAAAACCGGTTTTTTTAAAAATTGAAAACCGGTTAATAAATATTTAATAAAAAATAATTAAACAAATTATTTAAAAGAAATGAATTACAAAATATTAATAAAAAATAGAACTACTTACTTTTATAACTCTCCAATAAAATGTTAATTTGTAGAAATTGTCATGACTCTTATTCAAATACAAATATAAGATAAAAAAATTAAATAAATTTTGACGCTAAATGATATTAAAATAAAAGTTAATGTTCGCTGAAACCGGTTTATTTATTTATTTTTTTTGGTTAACGGTTACTTTGGGCCTTAAAAATGTCAGTTAAAATTACGGTTAAAGTTCGCAAATTTTGTTCAAAATATTTCATAAGCGCACCAAAAAAAAAAAATGTAGCAAAAGCACACCAATAAAATTCAGGAATTTGTGTGCGTCTGATAAGACAAAAAAAAAAACGCGTGAATTCGTTCTGTTCACGAATAGCAACTTTCAAATAGATACTCGCAGAGTTATGCCTCCAAGTCTTCCTCTTTCGTCTCAAATCTAACTATACTGGCCTAACAACCTAAACTGCGCACTAAAAAATAAATGTTGAAGAAATTCAAGCGTTTCTTTCTGATTTTTTCGCGGATAGATAATTTAGTTTTCGATTAGTAGACGTCTGATGATTATTTTTTTGAAAACTATCTAAATAGAGCAACTGCGATGAAAACGAATCCGAAATGCCTTCTAAATATTTTTATATAGCTCCTGATTCATTTGGTATAATCATCGTAAAACAGACATTTTTTTTTATCACTCATACAACTTTAAAAAATAAACTTGTAGATTCCTCCACCCGGGCGTGACAGACAAAGGCAACTACACAATGTTCGAACTAATTCGCCCGATGGTCCCGGGTGCTCCGGGATACGGCGCTCAGGAAGAGCGTTTTGAACGCCCTGGTTACGGCCTGCCGCCCTTGCGGGGCGAACCGCCCGTCATCGAGTCCGCCTGGGAACGAGGCCTGCGAACAGCCAAGGAAATGATGCGCAAGGCTATAAAAAGAAAGGAACAAGACATGGACTTCGAGGAGAAGAAGATGAATCTGACCCTAACACAAGATGAACTGGATAAAGAAAATGGTTATTATACAAGATCGGCAAGTCCGATTCCTGTTGAACCAGTGGCGAGACATTATGTAGGGATGAGGCATCCTTTGGATTACAGACAAGTGAGTTTTGTTTTGTTTGTATTTTAAATTGTTCCATTTTTGTCAATTCTCTTTATTACTTTTTTTATTAAATACTTATTTTGAGTAGGTAGAAATTTGAGGGAAAATTGATTAGAAAAGGGACAATATAGTGATGGAATATGTAGTTTTAATGTTGATTTTCGTAGGCAGAAGCGGCCCAAAGGGTCGATGGTGCGGGTGACCGCCGAAGACGGCAGGTTACCATTGACAAAAATAGACAACCTATACCTGTGCCCGCACAAGTGAGTTTCGAATCAAAATTTCTCTTTGGTAGCGCACCACATCAGGGAGTCGGATCTTTTTACTTTATGTTCGGGATCTTTGCTCCGGTTAATCGTTTAATATGAATTATAGGTTCGGGTTAAAATAAAAATAGTGTATTATGCAACAAGTGCAGAAAGTTCTACTTTTCATAGTGGTCGTAGAAAAAATAATGTAATATATTTTTTTGAATGTCCTACCTTTAGCAATAATACAAGATTAATGATTTATTAACGCCAAAATAAATATTACTCATACTAGGTTAACATGTTTTCTAATATTTTTTTCTTTGAATTGTTTTTATGGAGATAAAATAAATTTTAGTAATAAAAATAATCGCTTAAATCTCAAATTAATACATCATTATTTTTTTTAAATTAATGTTTACCGCAATAAATATCTTTAGGGATTTACGATTTAAAATCAAAAATTGAGGTTCGGGTTTGAGCTCAGGTTTTTTAAGAAAATTGGTTGAAGCATTCTGCTTTCATAAAAAAATATGCAATATTTTAATTTTAGTTGCGAATAGATTATAATAAAATAGAAAAAAAGTTCATTTATTGTCATTTTAATATTACTAATTATAAATTAAAAAGTCATCAAATACTACTATTTTTCGCGAGAGTATATTTTTCGAACTTTGTAAATTTTTTATGGCTGTATGCAGTATTTTTTACGAAATAAAAAAATCAGCCTTTTTTGTGTTTGGATTCTGGTTCGACTCCCTGCACCAAATTGTTGGGCCGGCCCACCACAACAAACTACAAATTCGTATTTAAATTCAATAATATCAAAAAAATAAATTTATTTATGTAAAAACACATTAAAAATTACGTTCAATAACTTTTTTAATATTAAAACTATAATAATTAAAATTTTATTTGAATTCTAAGTTCTTAAATATTTATTTGTAGTTTTGCTTGTTGCACTTTATTTTTGATATTTCAAATTATTTTTTGAAGTACATTTACGTGAATTATTTGCAATGATAACATTTAATTCGCAGCCTCGAGTACCAGAAGAATACTACAGCCGCCGCGTGGTGTACGAAGAACCCCGAGTCATGCGAATGGAACCCGAGTATGAAGTACCGCGAGAACGCGTGAGAAGTTACAGAGAATTACCCGCACATCGAATGCCCGACTACTACAACGACAAATACGAAGAACCCGTCGTTACAGTAAGTTCAATCTTCTTGTAATTAAACCAGGGCATGTAACCGGTTAAAAAAACCGGTTAATAAAAACCGGTAACCGATATTATCAAAGAAAATTGCGATCTTTAACCGTAATTTTAACCGATATTTTTCAGGCCGAAAAAAACCGGTAACCGTTAACTAAAAAAAATAAACCGGTTTTAGGGAACATTAACCTTTATTTTAATATCATTTAGCGAGAAAAAATTTTAATATTTTTTTATATCTGTGTTTTCTATTTGTATTTGAACATGAGTCATGACAGTTTTTACAATTAACATTTTATTGGAGAGTCATAAATGTAGGTAGTCTCTTGGGCCGTTAAAGTTACTTAAAAAGGCCCAAATAAATACGGCCTTTGACTACACAGGCAAGTTTAAAATTGAAAAGAGACCTGCGTTTTTCTGAAGATATTACGGGAATTTTTGTGAATATTCATTAATTAAATTGCTTTTTTTTAATTGTTATATTTTTCTCAGATGAAATTTTTTTTTAATTAATTATTCTGTAATTTTTTTAATCAAATTTTTATAATTAATTTCTTTTAATCAATTTTAATTATTTTTTTAACCGATATATTAACCGGTTTAAACCGGTTTCCAATTTTCAATAACCGGTTTTCGAACTAAAACCGTTATTATTATAACGTTCTCTATAAGGGTTAACCGTTAACCAGTATTTTTTTCGGTTACATGCCCTGAATTAAACCAAAATTAATAAATAATTTCAGCAATCAAGACGGCCGAAGAGGGAAGTGATCGTACAACGCATCGAACCCGCAGGAAGAGGAGACGAATGGGCTGATCCCTGGATGAGATCGAAGAGTCCTTCAGGACGAGGGAAGGCGGCGGTTGGGAGGTTTGGAGCCACCAGGAGACAGAGCTTCAGCTCTGCTTCTAGTTACTCCTCCAGCAGGTATTTACCAGAATGTTTAGAATAGAAGAATTAGTGTAGCAATTCAGTAGAATTTGGCAAAAATATTTAACCCTTTATCTGATCAAAATAAATTAAAAAACAAGCAAATTGCTACCAAAGAATAGTTGTATACAGAAGTGTCCTTTGATGTTACCCTATTCAGTTTTATGACCTTGAAGCATTGTTTGGACCTTTAAATTTGTTGACTGATTTAGGCTTCACATGTTTGAATGATAAAATAATTTTTAGAATGTAAATATTCTAAAATTATAAATATATCAATATAATAAAAGTAAATTAAATGAAATACATAGATACAAAATTATATTTTGCAAACATTTTTATTAAACAAAATGTCTGTATTTTGCAAATTCATCAATAAGCACAATTTAAAATTAATATTACTTATATGTTAGCATAAAATATTCTGTGTGTTATATATAATTTTCTTAATCATTTAGTGGAGAATTTTACGAGTTGAAACTCAAAGCAATATCCTACACCTTTAGTTAATACAAATCAATGGTTCAATATTTATATAAAAAGTATTTTCTAAACAAAATATGTGTTTATAAAAATATTTGTGTGTTGTTTTAAAATTTACAAACTCAAATTCTCCTAATTATGATTTTTATAATGTATAAATATGGTGTTGTCTAATTTGAAATTTTGTTGAAAAAACGTCTGACAAGCTTCACATTTGTGTATTTTTAAACAAATTTTTAATAATTACAACTTTGAATGAAATCAGATACAGCTTCTTCCACTTTGGAGTATGTGAAATATAATAATTTCTTTTTAATAATTATTTTCCTGATTTTTATCAAAGTGATAACGTATTTGTTGCTTGTTAGAAATCGATTTCTGTATTTTTATATTTTTATTATTGTCCCCTTATTGAAAATTTTATAGGCGCGTTAATGATTGATAAACAGAGAAACTCGAGGCAGGAAGATGTGTGAAAACTTTGAGATTTTAAACGATGAGCTCTTTTTTTTTAAATTTGTTGGCTTTCCTCATCTCTCTCTAATTTTCATTTCTCTTAAAGCTGGTTTATGGTGGATTTAATTTACGAATTTTCAATTTATTATTCACTTAAAACAAATGTGGTGGTTTATGAGCGATTTACAAATTTAGAAATTTAAAATTTAGATTTGGAATATAACCAATTTTTAGGTCATGTTAGTAATCAAATTGTAAAAGATAGATTATGATTATGAGTATTATTTTGATTTTGTGTTGAAATAAAAGTAATCAGACATCAAATTCATTTTTACCAAAGCAAATTTATCTCACTTGAAAGAAATGACAAATTAACAGTCAAACATCAAAACTAAATACATGATACCTTCTGATAGGATAAATTTAGGAAGGAAACTAAACTCCATCATAAACCAATTTTTACTGTCTTCTGTATATACCTATTCAGTGTTGCTACCAAATCACAACATCACGTAAAGGGTTAAACTCACGTAGCTAATTCCTAATTCCAGTTCATCCCGTAGCTCAAGCGGTTCCAGCAAAAGCTCTTACCGGGGCGACTCCCGCTCGCGGTCGCGCTCTCCGAGCTCGCGCCTGCGACGCCGCGTCCCGGGCCCCAAGAGTCCCTCGCACCGCGTGCACCGAGCCGGGGCCCGCGCTGTGTCCCCCAGTGTCATCGTGTCGGAGAAGAAGGCGGCCAATGAAAGGGCGTTGCTGATGAATCCACCGGCACCAAGTCCAAAAAAAGCGCATAAGGATAACCGGCCGCCGTCGCCGGGGATGATGCGGACTAGTGCTCAGAATCCGCCCGCCCCAACCAAGGTACGAGGATTATATGATTTTATTTTATAATTTTATTTAAAAGTATTAACTATTGGTGAAATTTCGACGAAAATTTTTGTATAAATAAGTGAGTTACAGACACCAAAGTTTGAAAACTGTTTTCTTCGAAGGCAAAAATCAGTGGCGGCGTCAGAAATTTTATTACCATAAGGTTGAAAGAACAACACATAATTAACAAAATCTTTCACTTATTGAGTTAAAATGGGTTTGTTTTAAGTACTGGATCAGTAAAAATGAAAAATTCGTATTTCTAATTAAAAATTAAAATCTTTCAAAATCTCTACGTTATTTCCAATTATAGTTAAACATGAAAAGTTACAATTTTTAGTTTCTTTTAATTCAAAATTCTGGTTTTTGAAAATGGTGTATATTGATAGACGTCCATGTGTTTTTTTTAATTTATCAACAGGATTTAATTTCTTTTCGTTCCAGAGATTTTTGCTCTCCAAGTTGCATCTCAAAAAGTGTATTTTGAGTATTTTTCTAAAATGGGCAAAGATACATGAAGTATTTTTTCTGTATACACGTCTTTTGAAACAATTCTGTGATAAATCAGATAAATATAAAACAGGAATTTCAGTTTTTCATTCGAGAACTTTTAGCCTCCACGATTTTTTATTTTGACTTAAGGAAATGCTAATGCGCTGATTTCAAAATTTCCAAACAATTCAACTATCTCTTACTGTTCTCGAGATATTTCCGTTCCAAGTGAAACAAAAAAGATCTTGGCGAAATAACAAAATTCATCAAAAATCGAGAAAAATGTGGGAAAATTATGGATTTTTGAATAAAAACAATAATGATCTAATTCCTTAATTCCTTTAATTTTAATGTAAATGTGTTTTATATTGTTGAAAAGAGAAAAAAAAACTGTATTTAAAAGTATTAAAGACAAGTTTGAGCCCCTTATAAAAATTGAAAGTAATTGAATGAAACTTTGCCCCAATTTAACAGACTTGTATCTCTTACAGTTTTAGAGATTCTAATGGTTAGCCTCTTAAAACGGACACTTGTATGTGACATCATCCAAAACAAAAAGCTCCCTTACTTTCTAAAAACTGTAGATATTAATTTGTGAATATTTATTTTTAGGGGCTGACAGACCAATACGGCAGAACTCGCGACAGAAGCAAACACGAATCCGAGCGCAAGAAACTCGCCGTAGCTGCAGCCCTCGCCGCCTCGGTCAAAAGCCGCGCCCGCGTGTCCCGCTCGAGTAGCGGCTCGGACAGCTCGGGCTCCAGCAGCAGCGACAGCGAGTCCTCGTACTCCTCCAGCTCCAGCAGCCGGGACGGCAGTCCCTCGGCGCGCCGCAAGGTGTCGGAGAAAGTGGAGCTCGCCGCCATGGCGCTCAAAGCCAAGGCCCTCGACGCCCTCAAGAGCGGGGGCGACAAGCGGCAGATCAAGCTCAACCTCAAGTCCAACACGCTCAAGAAGACGGACTTGTCAGAACTGGCGCGCAAGGCCAGCAAGGAAGACCTCCTGCAAGGGAAGAAGAGACTAGCGAGTTCGCCGCCCTCTGGAGATGGCTCGGCGCCCAAAATAGCAGCGATGGGGAAAAACGCGGCGAATAATAAGAAATCGACGTCGAGGAGAGAAGAGCTGCTCAAACAACTCAAAGCCGTGGAAGATGCTATCGCGAAGAAACGATCGAAGATTAATTAAGTTCATTTCTCATGATTTCGTATTTACTATTTTATTCTCGGCGTGTAATAAATTTTTCGAACGTATAGCATAATTCTAATATATGTTTATGTTACGTTTCATTAATTTTACGTGTAAATACAACATTTTAAGTAGTTATTTTATGTACTTGTTCAGAAATATATATTTTTAAATATATATACTGTAAAAATGTGAGCATACTTGACATCATCCAATACTAAGCTTTAATAATAATTCATTAGAATTTATAATATTTATAGTTTAGTACAAGTAGCTATAAATAACTATTTTAACTAAGATTAGTTATAGCTAATGAAATTTAGTTGACGTGATGTGTAGATTTATATTTATCATGAGTTTTTTTTACTCCGTTTACTTGCAATATAGATTTGAGTAACTCTTTTATATCGTTTGACAAGAGTGAAACACAGTATATTAAGATTAATTCTAGTTTCAAATGTGTGCGACATGTTTTATTAAAAACAGCACTAATTTTTCCTAAATAACTTGAATAAAATATGCCTGTTCAAATAAAATTTGTTGTATATCTTGCTGTTCTTTCATTTACTTTTAACGTTTTTTTTTGTTTTTATTAATTCAAAAAAGGTGAGTAAACAATAAAATAATAGCTATTTATATTACTAGTTAGAAAATGCCTTGTAAATCACAGAAGTTACACAAAATTGCATTTTCTAACGTGTTTTTTCTAGTTTTGATACAATTCATTTAACTTTTTATTCTAATTTTGAATTTTGACATATAAAATGTCGCTTTTTAAAATTGACACGATTGGAAACGTTAAGCAGTGTTGTAGAAAAACATAGTGCGCCACTCGTGCAGAATCACCTATTTCTCATCTTGTGTGATTTCACACCTCGTGGGAAATAGGTGACTTTTTGCATTTGAACAATATCTTATTTCATCACTCGGTGATGAAATTTTTTTATTTCTTAACTGGTTATGAAAAAAAGTTTTGAAAAATGACACTAATAATAAATAATTCAGTAAATGTGAAGAATATTAGACAGTTTTCAGCTGACTGAATTCCAGTAATTTCTTTTCTCTTCAACTATACCAGTCAAGAAAATTCATCTAACAATTTAGTTAATATTACAAAAAAATATTTATGGGATTAAGTTGATTATTTGGTTTATTTTTTATTTTTGGTGAGAGTAGTTATCAACTAACTGAATTCCAGTAATTGTTTTTCTTTTTAAGTACACCAATCAAGAAAATTCATCTAACAGTTTAGTTAATATTAGTGGAATTTCGTTGATGGTTTGTTGTTTGGTTTAAATTGGTGCGCGTTTCCCCCACCTAAAAGGCGGAGAGCATGTTAGCGCACTGTTGGTTGACGTCATTCATCTCCGTGCCATTTTGTGGTGGGGACGATGATAGGCTGTACAGCGGTGTTGCGGGGTGACGAACGAGGTCTTACGCTAAGGAGTTTGAAAACAACTGTCCGCCGTGGTGTGCTTGGTTGGTGTCTGTGACTGTGTCTCTGTGTTTTGCTAAAAACTAGTGTGTTCACCATGGACACAGCTCTGAGAGAGCAAGTGATGATAAACCAGTTCGTGCTCGCAGCGGGTTGTGCCCGAGAGCAGGCCAAACAACTGTTGCAAGCGGCGCATTGGCAATTTGAGGTAAATATACCACCGATCATGTAAACAAACAGTCGTGAGAGTGAAAATGGCTGCTACAAAACTCTTCCCCTCTGCCTCTCTGCATCCTTCCTCCTCGTTTCCCGGATGACATCGTAATATCGACGAGTGGATTTGGTCAAGGGCTCCAAGGTCGCCAAGGGAAAATAAACATACCTTCCATCAAAACACTATTCCATCCAAACTTCAAACTTCATGTCAATAGCAAAACACTACAATAAACACGTGACCATAATATTTTTATTCAGAGTCATTCAACGAGAATTTACCCGCAAATAACATCTCAGCTAATTTTATATTTATTAACAAGTAGTTAAGAATTTTATTTATCGGTGTTTTTGTTTTTGAGTCCAGTTAAGCGCTGAGTAATCAGTTATGGGCGTTTATTGAGAAAGTTTCTAGAATTTGGCAATGTAAACAAAGCTTGCATTGGTGTTTTTTGTTTGGTTTCAGACGGCATTGAGTATATTTTTCCAAGAAGCCGCAATACCTTCCTGCACAGCCGGTGCCGCCGCGCATTTTGGCCAGGTGAGTGAGATTTAAGATAGTTTAAACGTGTCACGTCTGTGTCTCATGGTGACATTTACAGCTCTTGAAATTTAAATGTGTTCTGACGAGTACCAACGGGCACGGTTTGTTAGCATATCGATTAGTTTGTCCAATTTTAGACATCAGTTCAATAGATTGTTTTCATTCTCGTGTGTTATTTTTGACCTTTTCCGATACTGCCGGAAGAGGGGAAAAAACAAAAACTGTTCTAACGCCCGGTTTCATAATCAACTTAAATTTAATTTAATACTTTAAGTTAAAGAAAATTTAGGACTTTAACTTTACTTTAAACGCCTCTTTTAGAGAATTTAAAAATAAATCTATATAATACGAAACCCAAAAGTTTATAAAAGACGTATTAATAATTTTGATATATGTAGTAATCAAAATACTTAAGATAATCTATGTAAATATGACTGAATTTGTTGTAATCAAAAAATATTTGATTACTTTTAGAAGCTTTTTCTAGAACAATAATAGTTATTAATGCTACAAAATTTTGACTGTTTAAAAAACAATGAATGTTTGCATCATCTTTTGAAATCTTGGATTATTCATATTCAACTTTGGTTTGTTTTTATTTTCTGCGATTATTCACCGGTACGTCATACTGCTATTTTTTCCAAAACAAGTAAAGCTATGGGAATAAAGATGGTACGTTAATTGAATGAATCATTTATTTACAGTTTTAATTTCTTACATGAGTAGTGTTGTAAAACTCGTTCCTGGGAAAGTAATACTTCAATGGTGTAATAAAACCAGTGGCGTAGTTAAATATCTTTAAATATCAGATTACAATGTTGATCATTGTGTATTTTTATTTTAGTGATTCATAATAAAATAAACTAAAACTTGTCATACTTCAAATGTGTGACGTAGGCAGAACTGAAAATAACGTTTCCTGAAATATTTTCATAAATGTTTAAATTAAATTCGCCTCGCCATTTCATAATTTTAAATGACTTTATGACATTTGTAATGCAAATATTTTTTACATGATTTATTAATAAAAACAAGTTTTTGTTATTTTTGCATATTGTCACTGATAACGTATAAGTAAACAGAAAGTTTAAATACATATCACACGTCACAAAACAATTTTATCACTTATCGGTTACTAATTAAATAAGCTAACACAGCTTAAACTATCTATTTTTGAATATCACAGTTGTTTATCATGATTTTTTATGTTTGTATCTAACAAAAGATTGTTACGTTTCTTTTGTTCATCAAACAAAAGAATTAAAACTGATTGTTTTTGTTTGTAAACAGATTTTGTTTTGGGTTGTTGCCAAATGATTATTCTTGTTTTTATATGAAGAGAAATGTATTTTTACCGGAAAATATTCAAATGAAACAGAGGAGTATTTTTATTTACATTTCGTGTGACAGAGTATCGATAAAATCGAGGATAAAATGAAACAATTTAAATATTTAATCCTAAATGAAATGACGACGGTGCGAGTATTTTATTCATGGAGATAAAAAATTTGGTTTTTTCCTTTTTACATTTTTAAACACCTTCTTACGTGTGTTGAAAAAGTCATTGATACGACGAGGGATGCTTAAAAATATTTTTTTCGAAATCGATACTAAAGTACACGATATCACTCTGCGAAATTAACCAAAGTAGTAACTAAAGTAAAACTTTACAGACTCAGGTTAAAATTTAACTTTACGGACTCATCTGTCAAACTGAATTAACCTATATTTTTATAGTATTATATTTTTGCATTACCTAACAAACATATCATTTTATAATATTATTGGTGAATTTATTTATTATTTACCCTTGATAATAACTTATCTGATTTTAAGAAGACGACGTCTAAGCAGGTGCATGTAAACAAAAATGAAAATTATAAAGAAATATTTGACACTTTGACAGTACGTTTATTATCACAGCCATCCCTGTCTCAATAGCTATTATAACTGACATTATACAAACACATAATGCTATTTATATATGTTTTTAATTTATAATTTAACGACTTGGGAAAAAATATAATGTATATCTAAGGAGTAAAGTATTTTTTTATTACTCACATGATTTATTCTTCTCGGCTATCGCCTCGTAGAATAAATTCCATATGCGTAATAAACACATTTATCAATGGTTTAATTACTTTTGAAATTAATTTTTATTAATATTTAGGTAAAGTGTAAAAAACATTTACTTTGCACACTAGTTGCGTAAATAACTATTACGTTACCACAGAGATTTGTTTTAAAAAAACAATTATGTTTATTTGTAGCCAGTTGCCAATAACAACTAATTTAAATATTGTTTTTTTTAATAAAGAAAATTTCCTTTGATAAATATTATCAGTGGCCTACATAAAAATCAATTAATAAGAATCATTAATTGATTTATTACAATCGAAAGTATTTGTGTATAAATTTTCCGTTTGTTTGAACATATCAACAACATTGAGCAACAATTCGTGACATTATTGTCACGTTCATTCAACTGTTATTTGTGTTATTACATTTGTCCTTTTCGCTAGAAACATGAAATGTCATTTCCAATCAATATGATATAGGTGAAATATCACCAAACATGGAATAAAAATAGCCATATTAACATTGGAACGAGCAGCAAAATAAAATAAACATGATATGATAGCTTGTTTTTACACGAAGTAAATATTTTCTTACCAAGAAAATGTGTCATGTTTTATCAAAATCCGGGTACTGGTACCAAGATACAGTCTTGAACAAAACACCGAATTTAAAACACAATCACAAGAAGTACAAAATCTTACTGGTTGTAATTTAGCGTCTTCTTCTTTTATATACATCGGTTAAATAATAATTTATCTAATTAATTATTACGTCATATTATTTAATAGAAGCTCATACAAACATTTGTTTTATATTATTTAATGGTAAATAGAAATTAATTCGACCCCTTTTTATTATCTATTTTTCTGATAAAGATTATAATTGATAATTAAATCAATAAATACAGCAAATATTATTCTAATTTTTAACTTACCAAAGGCGACCTAATCTAAACTAACCCAACCTAATCTAACATAACACAACCTAACCTAACTCAATTTAACTTAACTTAAACTAACTTAACCTAACCTGATCTTACTCAACCTAACCTAACTTAACCCAGCCTAATTTAATTCAACCTAATCTAATACAATCCAGGTTATGTTAGGTTAGATTTGGTTAGGTTGGTTAGGTTATGTTAGATTAGGTTAGGTAAGGTGCATGTGTGTGTCCATACATTTTGTATTAAAAAGCTTTAAAAATTAATAAACAGCGATTTCAAGATCAAGTCGGGCCGCCATTTTTTATTATTTTCCCATATTTATCAAGCTTAGTAGGAACTTTTTGCCAAATTTCATCAAAATCGGAGAAGTAGTACATCGACAAGCTTTAGAGCAAAAAGTAAAGCAATTATTGATTGCTCTAAAATTTATTTACTGAAATTTTCTGAAGCACCTGATTATTTAAATTATTTAAACAATAAATAACGAGAAGTAAAATTAAAACTTAATTTATTTCAAATGCATCTGAGGCTGTTTTGTTGATACTTGATATTTACTTAATGTTGTAATGGTTATCAAACCTTATCTCAAGGGCAAAGTAAAGAATGTAAACAATTAAATTCAGAGGCATCTTACAATAAAAAAAATTGACTCAACATTTGTTTCATTTTTACATTCTTCAGTTTTTGTAATTTTCCATTTGGTACCTGTCATACAACTATTAACATTTTTTGTTATTGCAAAACTATAAAAAATGTCCTACATCGATAGTGCGAATATTTAACACATAGGCGTACCTTAAAATTTTATTCTGGGTTTAAAATTAAATACATTATCAACAATTACCTGTTTTAATTTAAATTTTAAGTATTGTCTATCTGACTACAACATGGTAAAGGTTGGTTAAAATTGTAATACAATATTTAATAAACCTGTAATGGATCATAATTGAATTGACATTTATTTAACAATAGTTTATAGTTTAACAATGAAATATAGGTAACATGAATAAAACATTAATATAATTCAACATTATTATCATATTTACTAACAAAGGTGCTTTATGTTTTTGACAAAGCTTTGTATATATAAAGAGAATATTAAATAATAAATAATTATGCTAACAATACATTCATATGTTAGTAAAACATTATTTATTTATAATGTTAATTATTTGTAAACAACGTTTATTCTAATAATTCATTTTTTGATCTAAACCTGTTATTGTTTTCTTGTTTGTTTCTCATTATTTGTTTTGCTTTCATATGTAAGTAAAAGTTAGTTATTAAAGGTCATATTTATTATCTACACGATGTCTAAAATTTCAGTTTATATATCACATGAATACATTGCTAAATTTTCCCATACTACTTGAAATTTAAAATTTTATTGTTTGAATTAAGAATGTGAAACTGCAATAATACATATTTTAGTAGTAGTAGATGAGGTGAATCAAGTTCATTTTATTCATTCTGAACTATAATGAAATTCTAAAGTGGTAGAATTTTAATTAATAAATACCACGGCTGCCAACGATTTTTAAAAATAATTGTTAAAATGAACACAGAATAAAATTTTCTTTATCATATTATTTCCTAATTCATAGCATAAGTGTTTTTATTTTCAAAATTGACACAAATTTTGTATTATTTCATAAAAAAAATATAAAGGAAAATAATTTATAATTTATTATGAAGCGATTATATATTTCTATACTGATACTAATAAAATATAAAATGATTCTGTCATTAATTTAGTTTTTGGTTTTTATTGACCAAAATGTTTTTTAGACTATAACTTGGTTGATATGTTGAGTATTTAAACAATCTCTTGAATTTATTGATAATATAGAACAAAATATAATATTGTATGCATTAGAGATTTTCTTGTTTTGTCTATCATTGCGAATACGGGAAAGTACTCTTTGTGAGGTTGTGTGTCACATTGTTATGTTAAATAGTTTTTGTGCATGTATTTTTGTTCTCTAACGTTTATTATTGTGGTCGTAGAAAAAGTATAATGTGCCACTCGTGCAGAAAGTTACCTGTTTCCCACCTTGCGTGTTGCTTTTCACATCTTGTGGGAAGTAGGTAACTTTCTGCACTCGTTGCACAATAATTTGCTGGGTAATGTAAACATATTACGTTTGAATATATTCCGGTTGTAGAAGAATTGTATGCAACACGTGTGTAACAGTGTTCTCGTGCTAAAATTTCCGCACTCGACTAAAAACACTTTCTTTATACACTAGTTGCATAAATAACTATTATTCTCATGTGTATTATACATTAAAAAATCCGGATACAAAAAACCTGATACAAAACTACGAATCAATCAAACTTGGTAGAAGTTGGTCTTACCTGTTCACCAACTAGAAAAGAACTGATGATTTTTAAACGGCTGAATTTTCTGGAATTATAGCAAAGAACACTATTGATCAAATCACTTTTCAATCAAAAAAAAAACTAAATCAATATCGGTTTATCAGTTTGGGAGCTATAATAATAATACATAGCGAGACACACAGATATAAACGTTAAATTCTTCTGTTGCGTCGGGAGTTATTAAAATTAAATGCAAGCACTGAGAAAAAGTAGTTTAGTAAGCAATTCTTCCAGATAAATATTAAAAAGTTACATATTGGGTTAATAATATACTGATATTAATTAAATATCGAATGATTGGTATCGATATTAAAATACCGGTATCGAAAGAAAAATATATCAGTAGTTATAGCGCGTAATAGACCACAAATATTTAACTTTATATTACAAATTGGTATTTCCTAATAAATACCTAAGTAAACAATTTTACTAAATGTATCTCTAACTCTTTAAAACCTCTAGTATTACCTAGTGAAATCACCTTACTACTCGTACCCCAGTAAACTCTACATCTCGAGCACGTCGTAACGTTTCCCCAGCGTCTTTAATCGCATCCGTCGTTTAATTCGCCAAGCTCTCCGCATCCCGACGGTTCGGATTCGCAGCGATGTGAGCGATAACGCATCGCGGGTTCATTGTTCTCGGCCACTGCTGGGAGACTCACACGAGAGGTTATGTAACGCGAGGAGGCTGTTTGTTTGTTTGGGTTCGCAGGCAAGGTGAACTCCGGACCAGACAGGTTGAGGATGGGTCTAACGCGAGTTTATAAGCATGAATATCTAACATTTAAATTGCAAATTCATTTTAGGATTAAAACTTGAAATGGATATTGTATAGTGGGTACTTGGTGGAACATATTTGAATATAGGTAAATAAAACACTTGGTTACTTCACAATAAGTATTACATTAGTCTGATGATGTTCGAAAGGACAAAACGATCGTCACTAATATAATAATTATTGTGGAATAACCTCGGGAATAACCAAGTGCTTTTATTTACCTATATTTTAGAGTTAAATAGTCATTGTAACGTTTATTTATTTAGGAGAAGAGAAAAAATAATAGAAACAAATATATTTATATTACTAAGTTTAAGAAACGAATAAAAAAAGGTAATAAATATAAGTTATACTACCAGTAAATAAATGGGGACTATAGAAACTTAAACACTAAGAACATTTATTACAACACTTAACACTGCGCAGTATTTATTAAGACGATATTTATATCACATCTCTGCACACTCTGACCGATACTAATTTCCCTGCCTCGGCCCATTTGACCCTTATATACCTGCCGGTAATTAATCTCTCGAACATTCCAGAGCCTTACGGTCTCTTCATCGAACGATAGCAACGTCGCTCCTATCCCACTTGACTATTAACGCAACTACCTGCCAAAAGAGACAGCCGTGATGACTCATCTGCTGTGAGTCTTGCTCATTACAAAATTTTGGGAGGAAAATCGACTTATTTTACCTAGTACTAAACTGAAATAAAATACTCCTAAAAAGAGAAATATAATAATACAAATTTTTAAAAGCTTTTTTATTTTTTGAATATATATTTATTTATTTTGTCAATACATATAAAATATTTGAAATATTATACATCTCTATATTTAAAAATAAAACAAATACAAATATTTTTAATCCCATTTGAATTTATGAAAACGTAGAATGATACTTGAAAATAAAATTAATAATTTCCTTTGAAATTTTATTTATATTTTCTACACGTGGCATAAATATAAAATGTAATTAAATACTGCACAATATAAATAATTACAAATACCCATATTAAATTCACATTGTAAATGAAATAAAATTAAAAGAGAATTTACAAAATGGTCAAACTTAAAAATAATTCATAGAAATTTAAAATGAATTATTATTTACAATTTAAATACATTTGTTGACTTGCTATGATTTCAGAATTAAAGAATAATAAACTATTTTTTGTAATAACATTATTTTCAACTTGTAATATATTTTTTATAAATTTTGAATTATAGATCATATTTCTTTATTTCGCAATTGAATTGTTAAGTATTAGATATGCTATTAAAATTTCAAACTATGTAATAACCACCTCTACTCTTGTATTACCGTTTCTTGGAATAAAACGTCAAGAATTAAATTTCAAATTCAGATTATCGTATGCAATGCAAAGATCAATAGTTCTTACTTTTTTATTTTGATATTAAAACCGTGGTAAATTATATTTTATTTATCAATATTTAAATTAGAATTTATGCAATTATTTTATATTTAAAAAAGTTATTATTAGTTTGTGAGTAGCATTATAAATGTCTGTATTTTGAAACGAAATTAATTCAACATGTCAAAACCAGAAAATTGCAATAACAAACGAATAAACTTGTCGAAACCAGCATTAAATTTGTTTTCCAATTTTCACAAGATTTGTCGATAATTCCATTTGGTAATTATTTTTGCCAAAATTTAGGCCAGACATTATTAAATTTCACAATGGCGTCATTAAAAAAAATGTTACGATTTTTTACATAAATGATATTTGAAATATATCTACAAAATAATGTACACAAAAGAAAATATTATTTACATATATTGTATATCAGGTTTAAAAACAATATAAAATAGAATATTTTTATGTTAGACAATATTCGTAACAGATGCATAATAGTGTATTGTGCAACAAGTGCAGAAATCCTTTTCTACGACCACACCGTTAAATGACATAAAGAACAATATGGCGCAGGTAACCTCACAAATTATTGTGAGAAATGATATTTTCTACACTGTACATGCGCAATGATTTCTCGCGGTTTAACCCACGATTGTGGGAAATACTCAACTTAGAAGCTTTCCATAGTAGAAAAACAATATTATTTTTACAGAACTGTTAAATATGAATTTATGTCTTAACGTTGTCTATGGTAACCGTAAGATATGAATATATGTTTACACTATTACAATATACTATGTATCCATGACAATAACAAACATACTACTAGCAAATATGTTAATGGTCGTAGAAAAAACAAGTTGTGTTATTTCTAAAGTTTAATACCATATGTTTGTGTAAAGTTTAAAGAAAACTTTAATTGGACGAGACAAAAGTGGTTATTAACAGCAGATTGGTTAGATTCAGGATCGCTTATTTGAGTGACTCATTATAGAAAGTAGGCTTGAGACTTGAGACAGATGAATGCTAAATGAGATGTGTTCAAATGTTAATGTTTTGTTTGACGTTCTTGGAATTACAGGAGAGCTGTTCAGGAAATGCTTGCTTCTTTTGTTTTCTTTTGTATCTATAATGCCGGATAGACGGTATAGACTATTTAAAATATAAATTGAAACATGTAATACGACACTGCGTTGATGAGAATCAATTAAGAAAAGTATGCAAGGTTGAGTTTAAAATACTGTTGATCTAATTTGTTTTACATTTGCAAAACGACGAGCTAAATAGAAAAGCCTTCGTACACGCTTAGCTCAACGGTTTGTTATTGCGCAACATTTTGCATATACTAATTATACTAAGAAAATATCATACTGTCTGTAAACATAGTTTCATATGTCCTTACGAAATTGGAATATATGAATAACTTCTAGTTCATATTTTATTTACACTGGGAAATATTTCCACACTGATTTTTTATAACTTTAAAATTGTACTTGTCAATGTACTACTTCACTTCCGGTTTTGATGAAATTTGGAAAAAAGTTCCTACTAAGCATGACAAATATGGGAAAAAGTAATAAATAATTACGGTCAGACTAGGTTGAATTTAAAGTTAGAATTACAAGAAACATCTTTTACAAGTGAAAATCTTTTCACTTAGGTATAGGAAAACATTTTCTTAAAACATATGAAAGATGAGAGCAAACAATATTTTCAGATATGAATAAGGAATAACATGGAGGACATATTCAATCTAATGAGTATTTTTTACCTCCTGTCGTTGCACAAGAATTCAGCAAAAAATTCTGTCGGAAAATAAAGTTTTTCCAATTTTTAAACTTATCCAATTAAATTCACATCCTTCTAGTGTCCATGCCCACAGCTGGTTCAAATGACATCCTGTCAAAGGATGACATACTGCAGTCTAGTATATACTAGCAACTAGTTAGAATTATGATGTAAACTAAAATACAAATTAAAATTTGCAAGTGAAAAATTTAATTAAATAACAGTTAAAATCATGAAATGTTTGATTTTTTATGAAACAATTTAACGGGTATCGAACCCAGGAATGCCATTCACAATCTGTTGCCTTGTAAAGTGTATCGCGTTTGATTACAGACTGTTATTTAACTAGCAGTTTAATGAATTACAGTAGACAATATAAAACTATTTTCTACAGGAAGTTGTAAATTTTGACGTCACGGAAGAAAAAACATATGGTTGCGAGAGAGATGGAACGTGCACGATAAAAACAAATATGACATTGACCTTCATGGGAACTTCAAAATATTTAAATCCTCGAGTATCATTACGGCGTATGTGGCTTTACAATCAATGAATTATAATCATGTATATTTATATGTAGAATCACTGTTTTGTTTATAGTCTGTATACGTTTTATTTATAATCTATTTCCTTTTATTTTTATAAATAGATCATGGTTTATTACCCACCGATAGGTGTGCCAATTTGTTTTTCGGATAATTAAAACAATATATTTTTACATGCCGAATTTTGTTTATATTTCCTTGTTTTAAGATTTTTTTTAATATTATTTGTTACTCACTTATAAACCATTGTTAATTTAAACTGTCTATTCACCTGGAAAACTAACCTTTACAAGCTACTAACTTGTAAAATTTTTACGATTTAGCTGTCTTTTTTTAATATTGTTTACATAATTGAAAATTGTGTTTTTTTAAACTATTTTACAATATACATAAGGTAACAGATTTAACTGCTTCAAAAAGGTGACAGTCAATTTCTCATACCACTAGTAAATTATTTACATATCAAGTGTGGGAAAGCCATTTTTCTGGAAGAATATTTTTTGGCGCGAGCTTTCAGCATTAGAACGAATCCTCGGTTATCGCCTCTTAGATTAAATTCCATATTCATACCTAATAAAAAAAATTATGCTGCAGTACATTGATATACAAATAACTATTTTATTGTAAATATACATTTTTATGAATGCTCTAGAAATATTTTCTCATTTTATATTATTTTAGTTATTTACAGTTGTAATGATAAATATTATAGTACGTAAATATGTAAACATGCAATGACAATATCTATAATAGAAGCTTTTTAAAAATTTAAACAATCTGATTGATATGGAATACAATTTATAAATAAATATACAGTTTTTTTCCATATTCCAGCCTACACCAATATTTCAGAGTTAATAAGGGTACATAAATACTAACAGAAATTAAATTTATGTTCTTTCGGTAGCTGATCTTTTATTTCACATACAGTACTATATAATGATGTTTACGTTTTTTCTATCCTCATAAATATTTTGATTAAATGAACAATGAACTTTAAATAATCTTTATTCCATTTATCTAGTTTTGAATTTTATGGTTAGCTGAGTATTATAGATAATCTAAGATTTGCCACGGGATCTATAAATGGAAGTGCTACTATTTGTTTTATCTGGCAGTTATGTTTTGTTTAAGTTATTACTGGGTTTCACAGTAAAATCTCAAGTAGACAGAATGAGATTCCATTTTATTTTTCATTTGAAACTGCACGATTTGACATTTTATTACAAAGTTGAAGATGTGAAAATATGATACTGTATTTTGTACATTTAAATGTCACTTTCGCATTGCATTCACATATTTTATTGTGAGATATTTTAAACTTAAAATAATTTAAGATTTGAACTTGAAAAACATATTTTTAGAGGTTAATTAAATATACTGTTAAATTTATAATGTGAAACAGTTGTTTGATTTTAGTCATATTAAATTTTGTTTAACTGTTCACAAAATTATATAGATTATAATAAATATAAAACAGCTGTTTATATAACTGTAATTTTTTTATTACATTTTCTATTATCCAAATATGGTCAAACATAATTTATGTTTTACACGCCCCCTCTTAAATTATTCAGCTTCTACGTTCGTTCACTGCCCCCTCTTGATCTCGTGACCCCACGCCACTGACCTGCACTAGTGTGTCTAGCACAGTGGCTAGCAAGTCGAGTACCTGTTTATTGAAGAGTTCAAAGCTATAAGGCTATGACTTTGACAAATGTGTGTAAATAACATTAAACTATTTCGCCATGTAGCCAGTAGGTGTCTTTAGAGTTGAATAGAAAGTATTCTTTGTTTGACTCACAAAAGAGGGAATATAAAACGAATATTGTGTTCGATTGACCTTCGAAAGAATTACACAGACATAGTGTCGCCCTTTTCAGCCCCAAATTCAACAAGGTTCTTTCAGGAATAAAAGTTTTCTTCTGACAAATATTCGACATTTATTTGCGCACAAAAAGTAAACTAGTTTTTAGAACTTTGTTTTCTCTAGAGTCTAGATATTTGAATGGGCAAAACAGCGGCGGGATTTAAGAAATTTTATTCAAGGGGCAATATTAAAAATCCAAGACCGGCCTGAAATTAGTAAGCGCCCAAATAAGTCAAAAAAAATGTGACACCTGCTAAAAAATGAAATCTAGAGCAATAATGAACCTTAAAAAATAAAACTTTCATATTTGTAGTGAAAATTATGTTTTTACAGCCGAAAAAATCCAAAAATACCCATTTTTGGGTCCAAAATTTTGGTTTTTGAAAATAGGCCCTGTTGATAGTCGTTGTTGCGCTGATTTCAATTTTTCAAACGGAATTTAATTATCTCTTTTCGTTCTCGAGATTTTTGCTTTTAAAGTTGCACCTTAAAAAAGTGTGTTTTTTAGCTATATCTCTAAAATGGGTAGAGATACAATCTCAACGATTATAGCAGTCGATTCTACGGAAAAAGTTACATAAAGAAATGTTTTCTTCGTATATACGTTCTTTGGAACGATTCGGTGAAAAATGAGAAAAACGAAAAAACCTAAATTTCAATTTTTCACCTGGAAACTTTTTGTCTCCAAAATTTTTTATGTTTTGAACTTAAGTAGATATCGATGCGCTGATTTCAAATTTTCAAACAGAATTCAATTATCTCTTCCCGTTCTCGAGATATTTGAGTTCAAAGTTATACCTAAAAATTTAGGTTTTTTAGGTATACCTCTTAAATGGTTAGGTTTACGAGTTCGGCGACCTCACCATTCGATTCTACGGGCAAAATTACATAAGTGTACCAATTTTCAGATTTTTATCTCAACAGATTGAATTTCTAGAAGGAAAAAACTGAAAATGGCCAAAATCGAAAAAAATCGCAAGGGGTTCATCAGGCATTTTTTTCGTTTTTTGCCATTTTCGTTTTTTCGCTCTAAAAATAGTATCCGTTGGAATAAAAATCTAAAATTTGGTACACTTATGTAATTTTGCCCATAGAATCGATTGGTGAGGCCGCCGAAGTCGTAAACCTAACCATTAATGGGATATACCTAAAAAACCTGTTTTTTTAGGTATTGCCAAAATTCAACTTTGAAGTCAAATATCTCGAGAACGGAAAGAGATAATTGAATTCGGTTTGAAAATTTGAAATCAGCGCGTTGATATCTACTTAAGTCCAGAAAATGAAAAGTTTTGGAGACAAAAAGTTCCTTGGAGAAATTTTGAAATTTAGGTTGTTTCGATTTTCTCATTTTTCACCAAATCGTTCCAAAGAACGTATATACGGAGAAAACATTTCTTTATGTAACTTTGCCTGTAGAATCCACTGGTATAATCGTTGAGATTATATCTCTAACCATTTTAGAGATATAGCCAAAAAACACACTTTTTTGAGGTGCTACTTTGACAGCAAATATCTCAGGAACGAAAAGAGATAATTAAATTCTGTTTGAAAATTTGAAATCAGCGTATCGACTTCTATCAAAAGAGATTGTTTTCAAAAATCAAAATTTTGGACCCAAAAATGGGTATTTTTGGATAATTTCGGGTGTAAAAACACATTATTACTACTTTTTTGAAATATCTATATATTATTAAACAGAACAAGAAATAGTTTTGTTGCAGAAATGTTTTTATTTATCATAGGAACGACTGATTGTATCTAATTTGCTTTTGAAAGTAAACACCATATATCTCCAAATGCTATATCCTATGTATACAGTGTTGTATAAGGTCAAATACCTCTCTTATTTGAGGTTGGGGGCACCTTCCTGATTTTATTTTGTTTTTTGTTTGCGAAACCATGTGCGGCGCATGTGGGCGCGTCTGGGGGCTATGTGACCCCGCGAATGAGATCATCGATCTAATTGGTTGACTGACCAGCATTTTACATTATCACTTGTTTTAATGTTAGTCATTGTTTAGATTGGAAAATCGTTGTTTATTACAAATGATTGAATCGTTTATTTTTATCATTCTTGTAATAGATTATTATCTAAACAACTGAATGATGTACATTTCAACTGTTATTGTATGTTTTTTGTGTTCTCATTTGTTTTGTTTGTTTTATTGATGATTTAATTCAGGAAATGTAATGTTTTTGTATTTTGTGCACGTTTACGATATCGTGTATCAGCGAAGTGAAGTAGAAGTAGATATCGTTTATTACTTTTTCAATTTGCGAAGAATTGATTTTGTAGTTTAACTGTTTAACCCTTTGACATTGGTAAACAGACTCTGACTTTGTTTTATTAACAAGAATCACATGAGTTTAATACTCTCATAATTTAATAATATGATCAAAGTGGATCGAATGTATTAATAACATGTCAGCAAATTTAATAAGCTCATGCTATTTACTTTACTTTAGTTAATTAATTCAACAAGATTATAAAGTATCTAGTCTAAAATGCAATAGCAAATTATTAACCTACATTTGTAGTTTTTATTGATTTTAAACTAAAATCATTCTCTTTAATAGTTTAATCAAATATATAAAAATTAAAATTATTCCTAACCTTAAAATACAAATAAAAATACTATATTGTGCAACAAGTGCAGAAAGTCACTTATTTCCTACGAGGTGACAAAGTTTCAATACGAGACGAAGTCGAGATGGGAAATAGGTGTTTTTGCACGAGTAGTACACTATACTTTTTCTACGACCACCTATACAATTACAAAATAAACATCCATACACGGTAGCTATTTGACATAAAGAACAATATGGCGGAGGTAACCTCACAAAGAGTACTTTCACGCATGCGCAGTGTTGGCAATTCCTGTGAGAAATAATTTCTCACACTTTAACCCACGATTGTACAATAATATTATTTTCCTACTAACACTATGGAAACTTGCGTAATAGTTGCGTATTTCTCACAATCGTGGATTAAAGTGTGAGAAATAATTTTTTTACAGTATTTGCCAACACTGCGCATTTGAAATGTGCACTCTCAGAACAGAAGAGCGAAAATTATTGTCTTCTACGGAGTAAAAACTTTTTTAGTCAAATTTGAGCATTCTTTGGTCTATTTGTTTAAATTTCAATCGAGTTGATTAAAATATAAGTACTCAAACGAAAATTAAAATATTTTTGTCTTTAAGTGTATTATTTTTTGTCTATTAGAGTATAATTTTTTTCATCCTAACATCGATTAAAATGTACTCTTTTCTTCGTTATTATTTACTCTTTAGAAAAGTAAATGTTACACTAGAAGTAGCAAATTATATTCTAATGTGATAACTTCTAGTATATTAATCTTATAACTAGTTAAAATTAACTTTACAAAGGTAAAAACAGCTCCATAAAATTCAAATGTTCTCGATTTAGAGTATTTTCATTCGGCGACTGGGATTCCCAGCTTAGCACCCCATGTGATACTTGCCAGTTGCTACTTGTTCAAGTTGTGTTGCGAAGTGAATAAAAATGAACAGCGACGAATTAAAAAAAATATTCAAATAACCAACTTTCGGTGAACCTAAGCTCCCTACGACGTCTTTCACCTTACTCCAGGTCATTCTTTCGATGGGACAGAGTTTGTGACTTCAGATTTAATTTAATCTTGCATGTACAGGAAGCGATTTTCTTTGTGTAATATTTTTAAGTACTTTAGACTCTATTTACTGTTACAATTTAAAAACCATTTTATTTTATATGAGTAAAGTCATTAATTTCAGCTTTATAAACTAAATTAAAATTCAAATAAAACATTTACAAATAAATTGCTTGTTATCAATTATCTTCTACAATTAATTTTCTTTCCCACCTTTAAAAGTAGATATTCCTCTTGCAAGGAGTAATTTTTTAATAAACAAAAGATAATAAGTTTTTTTTTGTGGATTTGTAAAGCGAAATAGTACTATAGCAAAGAGTTAAATTTTATTTTTTTAAAAAGAAGATGTTACTCTTCTAAGGAGTAATTTTTGATAACATAGATAATATTTTACTTTTTCGTTGATTACTATATGTACTTTGAAATAATATATATTTTTATCTTTAAAAATTAACATTTCATCTTTTTTAGATTAAATATAAAAATACTCTTCTAGGTGTAAATTGAAATTAATCGTGAAAGATTATAAAAGAACTCAATTAGAGCGATGCATTTTCAACCCCCTAGTCGAGTGGAAAAACACTCTATTTGGGCAATAATTTAAACTTCTGTTCTGAGAGTGTGAGAAGTATCATCATACTTTTAATAGGTATTTCAGTTCTTTAAATAATATAATGTGCCACTCGTACAGAATAACCTATTTCCCACCGTGTGTGATTCTAGCACTCGAGTTCGTCTCGTGCCGAAACTTTCACACCCCGTGGGAAATAGGTAACGTTCCTGACTTATTGCACAATATAGTATTATCTACGACCACATTTTATTATTGGTTTACATAAAAAAACATGCGAGTTTCCAAATAGAAACATTTCTATTTCGATTGACGTTGAGAAACCTAAAAACATGTAAAGAACTGTCGTTTAAAGAAGTTTAAAATCAAATTACAGCAGCAAATCACAATCAGCAAGTCAGCGATGTTGTTGTAATAATTGTGGAGCGTGACCTTATACAGTCGTGCCCTAATATAGGAAAATTCCACCGACAAATAAACAAACAAACACGCACACAGACACCTCGGTGCCTGGGGGTTCGCAAACTAAAGCTGCTGGTTCATACAGAGGACAACATGCGATCACTCATTCATTCACCGGGATGTTACTATCACGTATCACAATATCACATGTTTGTTTATAGGTTACAAATTACAAAATTGCTTGTTGTTGTGTTCTACAGGCAAAATTACATGTTAGTTTAAACTAATTCTGGGAATTGGATCAATGTATAGTCTATTTTCTTTCAGGGAATTCTAATTTAGTATTGTTTTTCTTTGTAAGTAATTCAAAATGATAATTTTGAATGAAAATTATCAAAAATAAGTTGAAGAAAATTACAATAGTTAAGGATTTCCATTTATATCGAATACAGCGTTGTAATTGTTAAAGAAATCTTCATTAAACCGATCACATAACCTAACTTAACCTGACCCAGATAAAATCATCTACGTGCCATTTCTCATGGCGCAAGATTGATCATATGCCATGTTTATGAAAGGCTGAAATATTTTTTGAACTGTATTAATGTAACAATAAAAATATTTGATCACTTGATTTAAATCAGTAATTCAAATCAGATTTAAATTACTTATTCTGCAATTGTTATTTACGAAAATTTGGGGGAAAAGTGTGTGAATAATGTTACCATGTGGCAATACTTTTACTACAAAGTCGGTAAAACGACTTTTCTAGTACATTATTTTGAATTTATAACGAACAATTTTATTTGAATATTTTATGTGTAGTTTTCCTAGTGTTTTCCTTATAAATTAAATTTTTCCTCGTGTTTTTTATCGTTGCGGCATAAATATCGTGCAGAGTGAGGTTATTTTAATTGGAAATAAATTCCCAGAAAGTATTTGTTTTGATTGTTCTGGAGAGACAAACAATTCCATCCATTTATATGCGTCCTTTTGCCGTTCGCGTTTCTTTCTAAGCCGCAATGTCCCAATAAACTTTCAATCATTCCAGCCCATTAATTCCACAGCCGCCTACACTAGATCCGAGTGTCACTTTCAATCTCCACCAATTTCTAAGGAATTTCACTTCAACTCTACTAGATTATATACAAACTAAAAATTGCATATTTGTAGACAGTTCTATACATATTTATAACTTGTTAAGTAAATGCTCTTTTTTCCAAGGTTGAAAATATGCATTAATACTGAAAATACCTTTAGAATTTCTTACATAAATATAAATTATTGTCTAATTAAATTGAAGAAAAAAATCCGTATGAATTGATACCATTATTCATATTTTTTTGAAATCGTTCATTAATCTATCTCGTCGCTTCTGCAAAATCGGCACGAAAATTAAATTTCTGTGCCTAAGGCAATGGTAAAATGCAACGTTGCCAAACAATTTTTAACAAGTATGTTTTATATTTTAATACGAAATACGATTATTTGTGTGATCAGTAAATAAATTTTAAACTTTATTAACCAGCATTATTTTTATTAAATGAAATTTAAGATCAAAACATTTAGTTATTTATAATAACCTAATTTAACCTTACCGAGCCTAACCTAATCTAATTAACCTAACCCGACATAATCTAACCTAACTTAATCTAAGCTTACCTAAACTAATCTAACCTAAGCTATCTCAACCTAACGTAACCCAACCTAATCTAATCTAACTTAACCCAACTTAACCTATTTTATCCTAACCCAACCTAATATAACCTATAAGATTAGGTTAGGTTAGGTTAGACTGGGTTAGGTTAGATTAGGTTAGGTTGGTTTATGTTACGTTAGATTAGGTTATATTAGGTTAGGTTATGTTAGGTTAGGTGCATGTGTATGTTCACACCTTTTGTATTAAATAGCTTTACTATTTAATATTTACTTTGAATAAAATTTGAAATTTAAATAGACAATAAAATGCATTAGTGTTACTTTCTAGATTCTACATCTAGACCTTCTAGTCTCTTGTATTGTCTAGATTATCAAGACAAGACAAGACTTTCTTATTCTAGATCAAGACTAGAAAATTTTCTTGAAAAGACAACACAAGATTTTGCAGTCTTGTCTTGTCTTGTCTAGAGGCAACGCTAAAATTTATAGTTTGAATACATACATAAGAATTAAGTAATTACTGGTTTTATGTTTGTAGAACACAAAACTACTTGTTTGTTTAACTTTTAACATTAACATTGGTGTTAGTGTTGAAATACTTTGATAAGAAATTTTTGCACAAGTCAGGGACAAACAGATATTTTCATTGAAAGTCCACACCTTTCTTGCAATTTTCTTGTCATTTACTGACCTGTTTTATCTTTGTTTTAATTGTTATTTTAATTACTTTATAATGATTTAACTTTTTGTAAAAAGCAATTTTCTTATTGTAAATATTTTTTGAAGTTTAAATTCGTGTATAGTATAAAAGATAAAGTAGTTTACTGATAAGTATAATAAATTTGAACCAGCTGGTCGTTAGAAATGAATTTAGATCTTTAAACAAGATTTTATATTTATGAATGTATGTGTCCCACGTGTGTTACTCAATGTTTTTTCTTGACTGACAAATTTAGGACAAACAAACAATAAGGATAACATGATTTAATTATAGTTTTATTGCTACATACTTAATTGCTGTTAAATTACCAAGCACTTTTTAATACTTATGAGAAGAACATACTTTGACATTTTGTTTGGCTTAATAATTATATGTTTAGTAATATAAACTTTGAAATTAGGTTTGCAAGAGCTTATTTCATGTATATAAGTATACTACCTCTATAGTTATGTGACAGTTAAAAGTTTATTTTTAATGTTTCCAACTCATGAAAATTTTAAGCTACATTCACTAATGAAGTTAGTTCTCGTTCTATGTTTTTCGTTCTCAAATTGAATTTAGTTGTTTATTTTAGTTAGTAGTTACTTCTAACGAGAAACTAACATAATAAACATATTAAAATGAATTAAAACTCTTGGTATTATCAACAGACATTTAAATAAAAAAAAATATCGAAATTTTGACAGCAATTTTGGAAATCCTTTATAATATTTTATTTCTACAGGCTTTTATTCGTTAAATGCACATTTCAAATGTTAATAATATGGGAGGATAGTATCACAAAAATATTTTTGTACTACCACCATGGAAAGTGGAACTTTTCTCACACTTTATAAAGCTTCAAAGTTGCGTATTTCTTACAATCGTAGGTTAAAGTGTGAGAAATAATTTCTTTATTTTTTTATTTGGTGTATTTTTTCAGATGGTATTTGTTATTGTTTTTTTCACTGTTTCTTTAACCGATATATTAACCGGTTTAAACCGGTTTCCAAATTTTAAAAACCGGTTTTCTAACTAAAACCGTTATTATTATAATGTTCTTTATAAGGGTTAACCGTTAACCTGTATTTCGGTTACATGCCCTGGTTATTTTATAAGAAATAACTAACCTATAAAATTTTGATATTTTGACAATTAAAAAAAAAAAAGAATAACTACATAACGTTCTATTTAATATATTTCTCATTGGTCAATGTAAAACAAAATTAAAACTAACTTTTATAATAAAAACAGAACATAGAATATAATAACATAGTAATAAGTCATGTAAAACCAAAACATACAATAAACATGCAACAAATTTAATCTGTTAATATATCTTTATTTTTGTTGAAACACATTAATTTTAATGTATCTAGTACATATTTAGTTTATGATAAACAACGCTGAATATAAACTAATAAATATTTTGTATTTAACAATGGAAAGCTGAAAAAGCATTTAAATATTTTTATTACATAAACTGAATTCTATTCGATTGGAATACCAATTTGAAGTTAATCGTTAATCTAAAAATCGCACGTAGTTTCTAAGAACTGTAAGGGTCTTTAGAATACATAAAATAGTAAAATAAGTATTTGAATTCTAAACAGGTTCCCAAACAAAAGCCAAACGTTTTCCATAACAAATTTTATTTATAACCAAAACAAACAGACATCTGCACGGATGCTACTTTGGTTTCTCCGTATTTATATTTGTAAATATGTCAGACTTCAACGATTTAGGACTTTGTACTGACTGTGTCTAAATTAAAATATTTCAAATTAGTCCGTGAAGCGAACGACAAGGGAATAGTGTACCTATACCCGTGATGTCTCGCTTCATTGCCAGATCCCGCGTTGTTGCGTCTGCTACGCCAGTGGCGTACGGGGAATTTTTCCCAAGGGGGCACTAGAACTATGATCGCAATACCACTGATATATTACCTGTATTGTGTGCAACTAACTTTATATATGACAGTTTGATAAACTCCTACGTGGTCGATACAATAAGTTATGGTTTCGGCTTTCGGCAACCTGGAATAGAATTTAATCGAAGTTGCTTATTTGGGTGTACGAGTACAGTGTGTGCAACGAAATGAGGAACATAGGACTTTAACATGGGATTTAAAAAATGGGTATACTCTCTCTCCTGATAGATTTAAAGCAAAACTACAAGAGTATAAAGTTGTTCAAAATTAAATTCTACATTAAATAAAATCATAATTTATGCAATAGCACGTCTACAGAATGAGATTTAATAAATATAAAATATAAAACTTTCGTTCAAAATCAGGCAGCCATAAAAATAAAGGAAAATATCTGTGTCAGATGTGACAGTTAATGACATGTCATATTTTTATAACATTGGTATATTATTTACGAAAAAAAAATGTAAATTCAACTTAAATAATATTAAAATACACATAATAATAATTATAATCAATGATATTTCACTAAACTGTTACATAGATATTGTCTTTTTCCATGGCTGTCTGATTTTTAACGAACCTATTATATTACATTTTATATTTTTTTACGACCACTATGGAAAATGGCCTTTTCTCATACAATATAAAGATTGAAAGTTGCGTATTTCCCACAATCGCGGATTAAAGTGTGAGAAATCATTTCACATAATATTTGCCAACACTGCGCATGCGTGAATATACTCTTTGTGAAGTTAACTGCGCCATATTTTTTTTATGTCTAATAACAGTGTGGTCATAGAAAAAATATAGAGTGCCACTCGACCAGAATCACCTATTTCCCATCTAATGCGATTCCAACACTTGACTATATGTCTCGTGCAGAAACTTTCACACCTCGCGTCAAATAGGCGACTTTCTGCACATATTGAACAATATATTATAATATATCTCGTACTGTAGACTGTTACACCAATTATAATTTTATCTAAAGTAGAATTTAATTTTAAACAAATTTGTACTGTTGTAGTTTTGCTCTAAATCTAACAGGAGAGAGAGTATCCGCATTTTATTTAAATTACATATTAAAGTGCAATCTTCCGCTGTATATTAAAAATATTTATAAAAAAATATTGAAAAAAAATGAGTTTGAAATTAAAATCCATTTTGTATTTATTGGTTCAACTTTATGATCAGCCAGATGTGATGTATAATTTTATAATTTTTGAGATATTTTGCCGAAAAGCACACTGGTTTTATAGGTTCTGTTATGTTAAATTTTTAAGATATAGTTCAACGATAACACAGTATCCAGGCTGATTTATTGTACACTTGATACAAAATCTATATTCAAGTGCAGACTTTGATTAGAATTGTAAATTTTTGGAAAATATTTTTGATATTTTACAGCGATAACGTGTTTGCTATAGTAAGGTATTTCAGCCTTGGACTGTAACACGTGCCATTAAAACACAAGAATGGATCCAAAATATAAATAAACTGTCTATCCCAAAATAAAATAATACATCAGCAAAATTTTACGCGTGTCTATGAGAAATCTATTACTCACAAGTTTCAGCAAAATTGTGAATGACACCATAAAAATATTTTAAGGTTTAAAAAATGTAATTTTATTTTTAATTCATTTGTTATTTTGAAGTTGGTATAAATTGTTGCATAAAACATTTTTTTATTGAAATAAAAACACGGAAATGTTGCGCGTAATAAAAAAGTTTGCACTTAATGTTAAGCCCACTTACAATATGAAATTATTTATTATGTAATTTCTTGTACAATAACAAAACAATATCCTACTTCCTGTCTGGCAACTTTACACATAAGGTTAGATTAAGTAATAGTACTATTACTATTATTATTTTCTATTTACATATGTTTTTAATTTATTTTTAATTACATATACAACACATTAAAAACTTTTTTTTTAAATCAACAAGAAAAACATTTCCTTCTACTTTTATAAATTCCAAAATTGTAACCTTGAAATCAGAATAATTAGTAAATTTTAATAACTAGTTTAATAACATATTTACTAACAAGACCTAACATAATGTTTAAATCATTAAACTTATTTATACTACTCGTGATACTACAAGAATCAAGGACATTTTTATGTACAAATAAAAAACTTAATGTCAAATAAAAAAAAACAATAAAGTTAGAAACTTACAAGACAAATATAGTGTTCAATGTTACTTAACTGTTTATAGAAAAAATATTAATTAAAAAATGAACTGTTAATAAAAATATTTATTCTTAGTCCGGTTTTTAAGTTTAGTAAAACAAAATCATTTTCTTAATTAAATTCGTATTACATGGAAAAGAAACGTTAAAATATTTTTTATTTTATAATGTAGTAATTATTTTTTTCTGATTTTTAACGTTCATATCGATCTTCCACTGAACATTGTAAAAATCAAATTATTTTGAACTTCACTAAATTAGTGGAGTTATCTTTGAAACTAAATAATATTGAAGATATTATTTTTATGAATTGGGACCGGTGTTAGTTTGACCTTAACATGGCGTATAAGTAATCTAGGTAGTGGGTAATGTTTTTTATGAAGCTGGGTGGTAAATTATAAACGGTTGAATATTTATAAATAAGAAATGTTCTCGTTAGTTTATTTTTATTATTATTTGAAATAACTGTTTTCTCAAGTTATGCTAAAAAATATAGCAATATTAATTTATAATTTATGTAATATTGTTCTCTTGAAAAGTAATTTCAAATAATAATAAACATAAAGTAACGCAGCTACCTTGACAAATAAACCGTTAAACATTCCATGGCTACCGCTATTTTTGGGGTGATTTATAACATTTTCATACCTAATTTCTGAGCGTAAAATTATTTTTGCTTATTGATACAAGAGCAAGATTTTTTTTAACTAAAATAATTAGGGAAGCATGAAATGAAAATTCCTATGTTCGGGTATTCGAGTCACCACCCTGCATGCAAAAATCAAAATTTGATCACATATTTCATTAAAGAAAGAGTGATTTAAATCAATACTACCCTGATATCTAACATATGTATATATGTCTATACACTTTTTTAATGTTACACTTTAAAGTTACTTTTGGTAATAACTTCCACATTATTACAAAAATATAATAAAAAAAATCAATGATTTTTATTTTTTATAAAGCAGCCTGAGTTTTGTTGATGTTTGTTGACGGACGGCTATGCCTGTTGCATCAGCAGGTCTAGAAGAATTGGCGCTCGTCCTTGGCTAACAATAGGCCGGCCGGTGCCGCACGTCGGTCGGTGCTTGACCCGGCGCAGGCCCAGGCCACGCGGCCACAGGGTTGCCAGCGCAACCACCACCTCCCTACTTACCTACTGGGTGTGGCTGCCTGCCGTGTTTATATAGCGGATCTGTAGACAACAAGACGCCGCTTATTGTCACAGAATGTATAGACATGAAGACGCCGCTTCAAGGACAGGGTTGTTGTCATACATCTCAAACTAGTTCAAAATCAGGAACTAGAAGAATATGGAATAACATCCTCGAGAATATTCTATTCTGTTCTAAAATTCTTGAGGAGACCAAAACTTGTTATGACTTGTAAACGTCTTACTTTTTAGCGCAATTAGTACATTACGATGACAGGTTTCTACGGAGGGTAATTTTCATCTAATTAGGGTGAGAATTAGAGTACTTCATAGTGAGTGAACACCCTTTCCCCAGATAGTAAACATTAGGGTTTAATGTAATTACATTAGGGCAAGAATTAGAGTAACTTCACAGAGAATAATCACCCCATTCCCAGGTAGTAAACATTACGGTGACTGGTTTTAACGGAGGGTGATTTTAATGTAATTAGGGCAAGAATTAGAGTACTGCACGGTGAATGAACACCCTTCTCACAGGTAGTAAACATTACGGTGACTGGTTTCTACGGAGGGTGATTTTAATGTAATTAGGGCAAGAATTAGAGTAGTTCACAGTGAGTGAACACCCTTCTCACAGGTAGAAAACATTACGGTGACTGGTTTCTACGGAGGGTGATTTTAATGTAATTAGGGCAAGAATTAGAGTAGTTCACAGTGAGTGAACACCCTTCTCACAGGTAGAAAACATTACGGTGACTGGTTTTTACGGAGTATGACTTTAATGTAATTAGAGCAAGAATTAGAGTAGTTCACAGTGAGTGAGCATACTTCTCTCAGGTAGTATACATTACGATGACTGATTTTTACGGAGGGTGACTTTAATGTAATTAGGGCAAGAATTAGAGTACTTTACAGTGAATGAGCACCCTCCTATCTCTCAGGTAGTAAACATTACGGTCACTGATTTTTACAGACGGTGATTTTGATGTAATTAGGACAAGAATTAGAGTAACTTCACAGTTAATAAGCACCCCACTCTCAAATAGTAAACATTACGGTGACTGGTTTTTACGAAGGGTGATTTTGATCTAATTACACTAGGGCAAGAATTAGAGTACTTCACTGTTAGTGATCATCTGTTTTTCAGATAGTAAACATTACGGTGATTGTTCTTACGGACGTGATTTTGATCTAATTAGTTAGGGCAAGAATTAGATTTCAAAGTGTGTGATGACCACTTTTTTTCAGGTAAACATTATAGAGATTTATTTATACAGACGGGGATTTTTATAAATAGGGCAAGCATTATAGTATTCCTCTGTGAGTGAGTACTCCACTTACAGATATATAGTAAACTAAGATGATGACATTAACTGAGTGTGATTTTAATCTAATTACATTAGGAGAAGAATTAGAGTACTTTATAGTGAGTGGTATGATTTTTATTTAATTACATTTGGACAAAAAATCGAATTCTTTACAATTTTATTTTACAATTTACTTTGTCAAAAGTTTATAAATCAGGAATTATTCGTGGTGTCGCGTTAGAAATATTTCAGTAAACCTAAAGTTTTCTAAACGGTTGGATTATTGAAAATAAGTCAAAAGGAAATGTAAAAATCATTGATATTATGAAATATTAAAACTGGCATGATTACAATATTTTTCTTTTATATGTTACTTCCTCATTTGCCGCTTAGACAAACGTTAATTTATTTTACCCTACCTAACATTATTTAAGCTAATTTTGGGGTAACAATGATCTCTCTAATTTCAAGAATTACTGCTTATCTTATTCCGCCAATTGCCAAAATATTACTAAATACACGAAATGAGAAATTTACTAATTGAGCGTCACGTATACGAGTTAACATAGGACAATAACCCAGCTTAAATATCGGACAAGTTATATTAACTTTTTTTAGCTCATCATTTATATTCAGCAGAACGTAATTATCAACTACCTACTATGAGTAGAGCAATATTTGATTAAATTAAATTGTATTCATCTTTTAAAAAGTTTTTATACTACTTAAAAACCTAACACACTTTTTTACAAAGTGGATTAGTTAAATCTCTAATCTTAAATGGATTTTTAAGCAGATGACAGATGACATTCTTAATACTTCAATTCCATTAAAATAATATCCGTGAATTTATAATGAAATTTATATTAAATATTTTAACGTTTGATTTTCCTAGATAAACATTTCTTTGCATATTTAATTTTTCGTGATATCGTAATGTTTATAATTGTACAGGTCTAAAGTTCCTCATTGAATGAAAATCCTGAGTGAATCTAGAATTTATTTCTTGTATAATCACTTAACTAATTAGATCTCTCATTAAAACAGAATTATGATCTTTTTTCTCAAGAAGAAAATCGCCAGCGTTCTTTTCATTATTTTAATTGGGTTTTATTCGCGGAACGTTTAATTTTTTGCCTGCTGCTCTGTATTTGGCTACAGTGACTAGTATTTCCTATTGCTATCTACTTTTTGCAGTATCATCCAGATCTATACTTCGGCTTCGACGAAGAATTCAATAAACTTGGATGCTTTGTACGGAAATGGTATTCTTAATTTATATTTTGGGGCAAGAATGCTAAACTGTTGGATTCTTTTATATGGTGTATACTAATATAGGTTGTCACTTAAATATAAAATTGTAATGAACTTAGTATTTATGGTACTTAAGTTCTGTGTGTTTTTTTCTACTTTAGATTACTATTTCATTTAAACTAAAATTAAATATAATATACCTGGTAAGTTATTTATAACACCTTTTGATTTTCTAGACATAAGTAAATATCAATGCACTGATTTCAAAACCTGCAATCCAATTATGCTTTTTTGATTTTATTTTCTCGCTTTATTACCTAACTTTTATTTATTTTCAAAACCTATAACCCCGTATCAAAGTTGTGTAGAGTAAAAACAAAGCAAACAAAAGTATTAAATCGAAAAATGTGTTGACAAACGCGAAATATCGCAAAAATGTTTATTTTTGTGCCCAAAATTTTGATTTTGGACAATAGTGTATATTGATAGATCTCGACGCGCTTATTTTAAATTTTCAAACGAAATTTAATTATCTCTTTTCGTTCCTGAGATATTTGCTGGCAAAGTTATACCTCAAAAAAGTGTGTTTTTTGGCTATATCTCTAAAATGGGTAGAGATATAATCTCAACGATTATACCAGTCGATTCTACGGGAAAAGTTACATAAAGAAATGTTTTTTCCGCATATACGTTCTTTGGAACGATTAGATGAAAAATGAGAATATAGAAAAAAACCTAAATTTCAAAATTTCTCCAAGGAACTTTTTGTCTCCAAAACTTTTCATTTTCTGGACTTAAGTAGATATCAACGCGCTGATTTCAAATTTTCAAACCGAATTCAATTATCTCTTTCCGTTCTCGAGATATTTGACTTCAAAGTTGAATTTTGGCAATACCTAAAAAAACAGGTTTTTTAGGTATATCCCATTAATGGTTAGGTTTACGACTTCGGCGGCCTCACCAATCGATTCTACCGGCAAAATTACATAAGTGTACCAAATTTTAGATTTTTATTCCAACGGATACTATTTTTAGAGCGAAAAAACGAAAATGGCAAAAATCGAAAAAAATGCCTGATGAACCCCTTGCGATTTTTTTCGATTTTGGCCATTTTCAGTTTTTTCCTTCTAGAAATTCAATCTGTTGAGATAAAAATCTGAAAATTGGTACACTTATGTAATTTTGCCCGTAGAATCGAATGGTGAGGTCGCCGAACTCGAAAACCTAACCATTTAAGGGGTATACCTAAAAAACCTAAATTTTTAGGTATAACTTTGAACGCAAATATCTCGAAAACGATAAAAGATAATTGAATTCTGTTTGAAAATTTGGAATCAGCGCATCGATCTCTACTTAAGTCTAGAAAATGAAAAAATTTGGAGACAAAAAGTTTCGAAGCGAAAAATTGAAATTTAGGTTTTTTCGTTTTTCTCATTTTTCACCAAATCGTTCCAAAGGACGTATATGTGGTCAAAACATTTCTTTATATAATTTTTCCCGTAGAATCGAACGGTAAAGCAGTTGAGATTGTATCTCTACTCATTTTAGAAATATACTCAAAAAACACACTTTCTTGAGGTACAATTTTGACAGCATATAACTCCGAAACGAAAAGAGATAATTAAATTCTGTTTGTAAATTTGATATCAGCGTAGCTAACTCTTTAAAATGTACTACAAACAAAATTTTGTAAAATTTGAAAATTTTCGAACTAAAAATTCGATATTTTCAAATATTTTCAGGTTTATGCAAAAATACAGCATCAGCGGCTTTGGAAAGTACTTCCCTGTTATAACTACATACATAAACTATTATATTATCAGTTATTAATTTTATAAACTCACTTTTAGAAGAAGAAAATATATCTTTTGTAGGAAGAATTCATTGTAATTTCTATTTGTACGTTATACGTAGGTAATTATTATTATTAATGTTTTAAATTTATGTAAAGTACGTATCGGTTTGAGAATCCCAAGGTAATACCTTAATGAATACGTAGTTGAACTTAAAACTTTTTATCTGTACCAAAGTTTCGGAGAGAATATTTACGGAATTTTCCCCTTACAATTTTAGAAGCGTGAAATATATTTTTGATGTTGATGTTGTACATTTCCATGATTGAATTTGGCTGCGTTTAGTAGATATAAATTTTACTCAAAATATAACTTCATTTTCCCTAACATAATTTGTTTTTGAGTTAGATGTCATAATGTTAAGAGAGCGTAAAAAGGAAATTTCAACCTAACGTACAAAACACATAAATTTAATTGAGGTATAACTCTATAAATATCTTCCAAAAATATTTAAGAATCTATTTAAATATAACACGAGATTTAAGTATCAAAAGAACTATTTCTGTCTGTTTAAAAACAAACTGTAAATATTGGGATAATAATTGAAAGAAAACAAACGATACAAAATATTAGATCAGAGATTATCGTCTGATACAGTAAATAAACACTTGTTATTTGTAACAATATAATTAGCTGGTTGCCAAGCGGAAGTACAAGGAACAAGTTCACTGAAAAATTCTGTAAACAACGTTCTTGATTCTTGAACTCTAATCAAAGATAGCCGTGAGGTAGTCTGTGTTCACGCATTCCTCTGTTTCTAAGTTTTTTGTCTCGAGATAACAATAACATTGCTTTGTTTATTCACTATAAATATTTGACGTTTATGATGGAAAAGTTTACATTGATAAACATTTATTAATAATATAACTTACACTTATACATAGTCATTTAATATCTATTTAATTAAATATTACTTTTTTACTAGTAGAATGATTGCAAAAATTATACAATAAAAAATACTTAGGATAATTTGACTCAGGGCGCTATATGTCTTAAGCTGGCCTTGATTTCATTCATAACGTATGATAGTTCACTGTAATAAAGTTATATTTTATTTATTTTAAGATAAGGTAAAGTTCTCTAAAATAAAAATAGAACTACTATATTTGTAATCTTTTTAATTGAAGTTGCTTTACCAGTATAATGTTTTAGCTTAGGAAATAATACATTATTTATGAGAAAAATAATTACATTATACTTTTTAACGATACGCGTACGTTTGATTGTGATTACTCGACATTTTTTATATTCAGTATTTTTTTCTTTCGACCACACATATATTTACAAAATTTGCCAAATTTGGAAATCAAATTTTTCGTTAAAATGTGAAAATATTAAGGTTTTTATTGTACAAGAAAGAAGATATAAAACAAAAAACAAGTGCTCATTTTACAGAGACTAAACAATATAGAGATAGAGATATACAAATTTGAGTTATTGAAAATTTAGTACGAATGTATTAATTGTTTAAAATGGTCCATTTCTTTCCCTTCAAGTTTAATAATTTATGACACCTAACCTAACCTAACTTAACCTAGGTTAATGCCTACCCCAACCTAACATAACCTAGGTTAGTGCCTCCTTTTACCTAGGCTAGTGTATCCCCTAACCTAACTTAGGTTAGTAACTCCCTTTACTTAGATTAGTGCCTCCCCTAACCTAACTTAGGTTAGTACCTCCCTTTACTTAGATTAGTGCGTCCCCTAACCTGACTTAGATTAATACCTCCCTTTACTTAGATTAAGCTTCCCAACCTTCCATAGAAGGTTGAAACTATGCACAAGTTACTTTCAAATATCTCTTACAACTTTATTAATTAAATATATTGTTAGCGTTACAATTTCATGATTTGATTAACGTTTAATTATTATTTATATTTAACAGTACACTTATTGGTTAATTGAAGTTTTTATTTTCTTCTAAGAAGTATTTTTGTAGATCATAAATCATAAAAATACATTTTCTTGTTAAAAAGATAAAGTAATATGCTCGCTACCTGTAATGTAACAAGAATTTACATCGTAAACTCTATTTCTCGTAAGTTTGAACTGAACTTGCAGTTTGCTCGATATTTGCTTTATATATTGGAAAGTATATTTGTTTATTTTGTGACTGAAGTGTAGCTACTATTGATCTAAGTCCAGAACAAATTTGAGTAGGAATTTCTGTACGTAAATAGCAGGTAAAGGATGGTAATTATGTCACTAAGTCACGATTGCCTTATCAGATTTGAGACGGAAAATCACCTCACGATAAAATCGTCGAACGAAGTAATTTTGCAAAATTGTTCGAATTAGAACTTTTCCTTGACTTTTGATAATAACCCGTTATCAAAAAGTAATTGTAAGATTGGTGTGTCACACAATAATTTTAAATTAATCGCTTGATAAGTTTTTTTGCAGACTAGTATAAATATACTCGGAAAAATTTAAAAGTTGGTGACCTGAAAAACAAAACTTTGATAAAATTCCAAAAATAGGTACACATTTAATATATTTTTTATTGTTTGGATTTCCAAGACAGTAGATTGCTACGTCTAACAAAACTAGTGTTTGAAATCGGTATGCTATCTGCTTTAATAGTAAAATCTGTAATGTAAATATAAAAAGCTTTCTCCATATAAGGCAATAAAAATCTGGTGTTGAACAGGAACTGGTAGTTCCTTTCCCCCCAATTAGGGGGACACGATAACGAGTAGGAACCGAGACTTCCGTTTCCTTACAGTTTATGCGTCACTTACTTCACAGCGCGCATAATAATTTATCTCCCATTTCATTTGTGAGATTCCCACCTCATTATAGGTACTCAACTCCAAGATTATATACGTGACGCTAGAGTATTTGCCTGAATACTAATAACAGAATCCCGGAAAAAACAAATAAAAATTTGGTGACATAGATAAAGTTTTGCGTAACGCCGAAACTAATTATCTAATAGATAACGTGGATTTTACAAAGAACGTATATTGTAAAACAATGTTTAAATGTTGTAATACTGATAAATTTTAACCACAGCTATTTAAACTTGAATGGTTAATCGTATATTTCGTCATTAATGCATTATCCTGGTTTTTTACAAATATCTGGATAAACCAATTCATGTAATCTTAATAATAAAAGTCTAGATTCTAGAATCATTTGTTTGTTAAGAAATATTTAAATACATCAAAAAACATTTTCTTTTTACTTTGTACAACCTATTTATCATTTCTTTTTTCTTGTTTGTTAGCTGTTATTGCTACTACACTGTGTGGGTAAAGGCAGTGGTGGTACTAAAAAAAATTACTGAGGGTCACCCATTTTTAAATCAGAAGTGAAATTTTTTTCTAAAATTTTGTGTTTTTTTTTTAAACTATAATAAATGTAATAAAATTTTTACAGTCTTTCGGGCCAATTTCTCTGTGACTTGAGCCACTGTAAAAACAGCCTGACGCCACCACTGAATAGTGTTTACAAAGACATCTACTATGTAGGATTAATGTTAGTACTTTATTGAAAGAAGTTTGCACGTACAAATAGTGAATAGAATTACCATGCGTGAATGTGGGACCTGAAAATTATGTTCTCGAATAAAAATGTTTCACAAAGAATTTGGAATAAATTGTTTTCGAAAAGGCAACGAAAATAGAGGGAATTTATAGTTCCTTAAATGTTGATAACTTGATTACAATAAGAAGAACTAAATTCAAAGAAATCGGTCTGTGTACTTAACATACAACTATTTATTTGTTAAATTTTGTTTGCTGTAAATATTTTGTAGTGTTTTTACTTCAGTTTTTGTAATTTTGACATTGATAAAGAGTATAAGAAAAATTTTAAACCTTCAATAAGTCCTTGGAGTGACAGCTTTGAAAGATTGAACATTAACGGAAATTTTACGCTCAAAATAGTCTTCATCCGAAAATCTATAAATTTTAAATGTATCAGTAAACTTTATCGACATTCGATAGGTAGTTGACATTTCCCGGTTTACTAAACCTATGATGTTTATTTCGGTAGTGTTATACAAAATTGTTATTCAGTACAGGCATTCAATTCCTGGAGAAAAAATTTTATTACATATTTATGAGCTTAGAATTTCATCTCGACCGATTCACTGAAAAACGAGTCAATTTCGATATAAAATCAAAGGAGTTGAGAACTGTTTATTTCAAATCAATATTGATGTTGCTCTTTTCTTGTTTCCATAACATGAACTCTAAAAATAAAACCCAATGAATATGCGAAAATAAAAGATATTTCAATGTTTTCGTTCCATGAATGCAGCATTTTTTATATACAGTTTATTTTCCATTAACTTTTTTATTACTTATATTTCTACTTCCCACTAACGTTACAAACAAAAATATAATAGAAAACATATATATTTGAAAATATGAAAATGAAATATTATGAAAGAATTTGGATTCTGTTTATTTGCATTTATTGACTGAAATGTAAAAATACATATTGTTTATTTTGTTTCAACGTAAACATTTTTTGTTTATTATTAATTTGCAATTACGCATATTTACATAATTTACTGCTCCGTAAACACACCCGTGCAAATTTTATGGATAATATTTTTATCACGTAATAAATATACATACTCGTATTATGCGTTTATGATATACGACGTCAGTACACACATGAACTTAGTACTTTAATTAGTTGATAGTGATAATATTTATTTTATCACCTTATTATATTTATCAATATAGTTTACGGGGAATTTGTCTATACATGGCATTAACTAAAATAAATACAAATAATTTACAAAGCACGTAATATTAATTTTGCTTACTGATTCCGATGCGAAATTTTATGCCCTAGAACTTTTATTTAAAGCTTTTTTTAACTAAATTAATTAGGGAAGCAGGAAATAACAAAAATATGATTTTATATTAAATCCCTATGTTCGGGTGTTCGAATAACCACTTTTTATATAATTATACTAACGGAATGAGAAGCCAAAGAATATTTATATAGAATATAGCTTTGTAGGAACCAGGGCATGTAACCGAAAAAAATACTAATTAATGGAATCCTTATAGAGAACGTTATAATAATAACGGTTTTAGTTCGAAAACCGGTTTTTGAAAATTGGAAACCTTTTTAAACCGGTTAATATACCGGTTAAAATATTAATTAATTAAAAAAGACTATTTGAAAACATATAACAAATAAAAAATGCAATTTAATTATCGAATATTCGCAAAAATTCCCGTATATTTTGAGAAAAACGCAGATTACTTTTCAATTGTAAATGACGAGAAAGAAACTACCTCTAAGGACTACCTATTTTTATGATTCCAATAAAATGGAAATTCTAAAAACTCTCGTTACTCATATTCAAATAAAAATGAGAACACAGAAATAAAAAATATGATACATTTTTGTGCTAAATGATATTAAAATAAACGTTAATGTTCGCTAAAATCGATTTTTTTTGGCTAACGGTTACCGGTATTTTGGGCCTTAAAAATATCGGTTAAAATTCGAATCTGATTCCAAAACAGAGATACGCAAAAACATACTGGCTTGCCTATCTATATAATAATTTCAATCAACGACCATGGCCACTGTGGTGGCAGCGCGCTCGTGTCCTATAGAATAAAGCTTTGTAGGAACGGTGATTATCATTTCATATAAGATTACAGATTGCTCGCCATCTATCAATTTTTCTTTGAACTAAAAAAAAAATCACGTGGGAAATACAAATAAATATAATACGAGTATTTCATGTCTTTTTCATTCATATATTTGATGTAACGCAGTAGTAATTTTCCCTTATTAAATTTATCGCTATTTCTGTCCATGACGTCTATTTAAAGTTCCCACTCTTTTCTAGACCATGGCCACTGAGATGTTTGGGCTCAAACGATAGCAGCGCGCTCTTCCCCTATAAGTTTATAGATTGCCCGCCATCTATCAATTTTTCTTTGAACTAAAATAAAAAAAAACACGTGCAGAATACAAATTAATGTAATATTTTATGGAATGGAAGATTTCTTGACTGGACGTTGATTTTAAGGAAGGAATTGCTGGGTTTCAGTCAATAGAATAGAATTTCAAATCCTGAGGATGATCCCGGATAGGATCGAAACGAAGATGTGAAGTAAATGTTCTATTGACTGAAACCTTAGATGAGGTATAACATAGAGATATGGCATTCTAGGCATTGCCCAAATATATTGTCGAAAGATCTAAGGTTTAAAATCGCTTGCAGTCAGCAGTGTGAGAACAGTGGACCAATGGAGTAGTTATATGGAAAACTCAACCAAACAAATAATGAGGATAGGTGACTAACACTATGACCAATATTTCGTTCGTCTAACTGTAAGTGTGCACTACTCAGCTGGCTCTCGACCATACATGTTTTGCTTGCTCAGTAGTACGTAGCTATAGGAGTGTGCCATATCTCTATGTTATACCTCATCTAAGACTGAAACCCATTTATTCCTCCCTTAAATCTAATATTTCATGTCTCTTTCATTCTATATATGATATATGTAATATGTACTGCAGTGTTAATGACCGTGTGTGTTGTTGTTTGTAGGTAATGACGCCGTGCAACACCCCCGCCACGCCGCCCAACTTCCCCGACACGCTGCTGGCGTTCTCGCGGATGAGCGCCGGGTCGGCCAGCAGCCCGGCGCCGTCGGGCTCGGGCGCCGTGCAGCCGCCGCCGCCCCAGGCGCAGCCGCAGCGATAAACCCCCCCGCACCTAGGACTCTAACCAATTCACGAGGGACTGCGAGGGAATCGGTTACCAACCACCACCTCATCAACAACAACACATCTGTTAATTGTTTTTTATTTTTATATATAATAAAATAATGAAGTTTTGTAATAGTAACCGAAATTGTGGTTTAAGTTACTACTATCAAACTGATTGACAAAAATATAAAGAAAATGGTTTCGTAAATGTTTAAATTGTAAAAAATGTAAATTGTATGTTATACCCACTGAAATATAGTAATATAGGAGCGTGTACTACCATATGCTTCTTGTATATATGGCAAGAGCACGCTGCTGTCGTTTAGCTTCAAATATCTCAGTGGCCGTGGTCTAGAAAAAAGCGGGAACTTTAAATAGACGACATCGAGACAGATAACAGAAAAAATGAGAACAAATTCTGTAGATAGTATATTAGTCTTCTATTATATAATCATTTCAAAACTGCATATTATTGCCAATTCATATTTTCCCTTATTAAATTTAAAGTTCCCGCTCTTTTCTGGACCATGGCCATTGAGTTATTTGGGCCTAAATGACAGCAGCGCGCTCGTGCACTATAAACAACGAGCCAAGAGAGAGGAGAGACAGTTCAAAGTGGTATTTTCATCATTGTCTTGGCGTATATTCTGTGCTTTTGACAGTGACTATAAATAAAATTGAAAAATATTGTTACGTAAAGCTTTACAAAGCTGTGAAATTATTTCTTTCAATCTCTGAATTTCAGTTTTTCTACAAATATTTATTTATTGCTTGTATTAAATTAAATATGACATTTATAGTTGCATCAAATAATTTCTTTGTATTTACAAGTATTTTTTTCTACAACCACTATGGAAAGTAGCACTTTCCTCACACTATATAAAGCTTGAAAGTTTCATATTTCCCACAATCTTAAGTTAAAGTGTGAGAACACTGCGCATGTGCAATGTGGGAAATGTTTTCTCCCAGTAATTGCTAACATTGCGCATGCGTGAAGGTACTCTTTGGCCGTATTTATTTGGTACCTTTAGGTTTAATCCTGAACTGATCCAGAAATACATTAGAAACTTTTTGAACGAACTGTACGACAAGGACAAATATACCCATTATTTGCTGTCTCTCTCAGATTGAGTATACATTCTAGTATTACTATATTTCAGTGCTTACATTGAATATTGTTGTGTATTAAGTATCTTCATGGATACGACATCCATGTTATTTATGAGGTGGTCTTATTTTGTGCGAAAGAATGGAGCTGTTGCACTCTCATAACCGATTCCTCCACCGTACCAAGTATTAAAAGAACTGTGTATTGTATTTTCATCAAAACGTCAGAGTGTGCGATGTGTAGAAGTGACAATAAGATGAAGGAAAAGAAATGAAGAGAGATTAGGTTTAGTAGTATGTAGTTAGGTTGATATTAAAGTTTTTTAAAGTTTATTTTGTAGGTTTGTTTCTCATTTGTGGCCATTTATTTATAACAAAGTCGTTTTAGACTGTCATAACAAAATTACATTCTAATGATATTATTTTTCAAAGACTGCAAAAAATTCGATGCATAATTTTAAATTTGCAAATAATCTCAAATAATGTAAGTTGAGATTTTGCAAATTAAAGGTCGTAATTTTCATTTATTTAAGTATTTGTGATAGTCTAAAACAATAAAACGTTTTTTATTGAACGAAGAAATGTAGAATTTTTGATAAATCATTCATCCATCATTTTGCAATATTTTCATTTAAAATATATCTTATCAACCATTTCTCTTGTTATATATTTAATTATTTTTAAATCTTGTATAATTAGAAAAGAAATATAAAATTATAAAAAGCAATTTGTTTATTTTGTATTTAAATTAAGAATATGGAATACTTTTGTTATAATATTTAATGCTGTGCTTGAAGACGACGCAAATAAATAATGGACTTGAATGTAGACTAAGAGAAGTATTTTATAAAACTGAAACTGGTGTTTGCCTTTTGAGAAGCATTTGTATTTCACTGTTTACCTGTGTATTTCATTGTAAAATGTGTAAAAATTTATAAAATTGTCGTATAGCTATGTGTACAAATTCAGAGACAATGAAAACATTAATGGTGAACTGATATTTTGTGGGTTTGAATTTCAAAATGATTCCAATAAGTTTAGTGCCAATTCAAAATAAAAGTTCACTATTACTAAACAACTATTCCGTGGAAACAAAACTTGCACAAATAATGTAAAATATTTTGAAAATCTAAATAATTATTTAACATATCGTAATGCATGTTGTAAGGTTATGCGATAATTAATATTTCAACATTATTTTACCATTTCATTCATAAATCCGGAGGCCTGCCAGTTTTGTACATAGGTTGTGAAATTATATAACCGGTGATAAACGTAAAAGTAAAATATAACAGTATTGGCTCATTTAAGAAGCATTGTTTCGAATTTTCTTTCATTAAAAAATATAAATGTTTATTGTCGTTACATAACGAAATTATATTTATGTTATGTACTTAAATGGGTCAATAATGTTAATGTTATTATTTATCAACACCAGTGAAAATGTTTTTAATAATTTTTTTGACCTTATAATTCTCGTATATTAGTTTACATAAGAAATGTATAATCTATGTTTCATTATACAAGTGTTCCACAACTAAGAAAAAAATAAATAAAAGGTATATACTGTACGACGTGTTGATAATAAAACAAAAAAAATTCGCAAAAATATGAATCATATTACAAGCAAACAATAATTAATAGCTACTTCAGTGGTCCAAAAAATGTATACTTCAAGTAAACTACCCTTAACTTTGCGAATTTAAAAAAAATCTTTTTGTTTCATAATCAGCACGTCGTACAGTATATACCTTTTTATTTTTGTCCTAAGTTGTGAAACACCCCGTATAGTAATACAAATATTTAGATTTGAGTTAAACTTTAATTATATTGTGAATATTAGTAGCATTTGTTAACGATGATTTACGTATTTACTAGAATCTGTTCTCATTTTGTAAAGTTGGTTTTAAAATGAAGCAATATCTCTGTATTTTTGATATTAATACTTTTATAACAAAATAAAAATTCGCTCATTACGTAGTTTTAAATTATATATTGCTAAAATAATATATAATCGATAAAATACAGAGAAATTGTAAAATTTGTGTTCTGTTGTAGAACCGCTGCGTCCTAAATAATCTAGTATCAATTTGCTCATACATATAAAATAAGGAAATCTCCATTTTCTTAAATACGCACGATTAATATTAAATTAATGTACCTTGTATTAATAATTTCATTGTGATTGAAGGTCATGTTTAAGTAGTTATAAACATCCTGATTTAACATAAAATTTGTACATAGAGAATGGTAATCACTTTTAGATATGAAATTTTAAATAATTGATTATCATTATGGTGCTTAGCTACATTTTTTCAGCACATATTTTTTGAATATATTCCTCCAATTGTAAATATAAGTAAACCCTTTAGTTCTTTTATAATTTTTCATTATATCATTAAAATTCTATGACTGTCTTAATACGAACGCTGCAACAGTCTAGATTTAAGTCATTGAATATTATATAAATGTAAAAATAAAAAAAAATATTTTAAAACAAAGTGTTTTGTTTTGTCCTTTGAATTCAAATAGAATCGCGGGGTTGAAATAAACAACGATTGTCGCGTCGGTAAAGAAGGTATTTAAAGACGTACAGAATTTTGTTTGTCAGTAAACTAACCTAAAATTATTAAAAATGGTATATTTGCTTCCCTGAATGTGATTTATTATAAATATATTAATTTTGTTATTGTATTTTAGCTTTTCTATTCGTTTTTCAAGTCCTTAGTAGGTAAGGATGTTGTGGTTGAACTTAAAAACGATTTAAGGTGAGTTATACCGGCCGTTAATAAAGCATTGTTCTCTATATTTTTATTAATACAATGCACTTTTATTTCTAGTATTTGTGGGACTCTACATTCTGTTGATCAATATTTAAATATAAAACTAACAGACATAAGTGTTACGGATCCAGAGAAATATCCGCATATGGTAAACAATTACTTATTTTTATGGTTATATTACTAATTTATTAATAATTAACAGTTGTCAGTGAAGAATTGTTTCATACGAGGTTCAGTTGTTCGTTATGTTCAGCTTCCTGGTGATGAAGTAGATACACAACTTCTTCAAGATGCTGCAAGAAAAGAAGCTACTGTTCCCACTAGATAAATAAATAATTTCATATTTAATTTTTCATAATTTAATTTATATGCATTACGTAAATGTAAATTAAAACTACATTAAATGTACTGTTTATACTTTTTGTAATTACGGTTTAGATAAATTTGTACAGTGGTCAATAGATGGCTCTTGGTGTCACGTTTTCATTTGTCAGATTGTACAATATATTTTTTGATAATATAGTTGATTTCTTTTTCATTATATTACTTTTTAATTGACAATTGTTCATATTAGAAATATATAAACTTATTTTATTAAACATATCTTGACTTTTCATTTGTTTTCATTGTTGTGTGTAAAGTTTGTACCTGTTAGTTGTAAAAATAGTTTTCAATTATTTCGGTTAGTGTGTAGTGTCAAGAAAGAAGTAAAACAAAGTTATATTGTAAATATATTTGTTTTAAATGTAAAAAGTAAGTAAACTTCAATAAATTAATTAAGATTATTTATTTAAAATATACATAATAAAATCCAGCCTCGGCTAGTATTATTTGGCATATATCATCACAATTATAATAATTCGATTTATAGGAATATATCTATTTATAATATTTACACCAAAACTATGCATATATTAGAATATAAAAACAATATTTTAATTTGTAAGCTCATAATACATTTGTCGACTTTTAAAAATTAAGATTAAAAATTATGATAGTTTTGACATACATTTGGAAATATTTTATATAGACTAGAATGTGACTAGTAGATTTAAAATTTATTTTATTTACATAAATTACATTTGTACATAACATGAAAATAAAAAATTTCTAAATAACAAAACAAAATTAAAATAAAGCTTTGGCACGTAAAATTAATAAAACAAATTGTAAACTATTCATGTAAATAGCATAGAAACAATCAAATTTTACTGATTAGTATAATAAAAAAATTTAAGACAGTATAATTTTTAGAATAAAAGTAAAATTCAATATTATCGTAGATTGAAAAATACATAGAAATGCAAGCTTATGAGAAAATTAATTTCACCTACATAACTGTATGTCTGGTTGCATTTGGTCAAATCATTAATAATACAAATTAGTTCTATTGTAAAATATACCAATGAATTATTGAAAGAACCATTTTAATGGATATCAAAAAATTCAGTAAATATGTAATACATTATCTGATATTTTTATCTGTTTAATTCCACAAAGTAGTTCATGGAATCATGAACGAGATGACTGAATCTGATTCCAAAACAGTGCTTAAAAACATACAGGCTTGCCTATCTATATATTTTTCAATCAACGACATTATTTAGTTTAGTAGAAGAGAAAGAAATTTATTCTGATTTGTAACGCAAGTTTTTTGTTTTTTGTTTGATTATACTACAATATAATTTGATTGTTTGATGTAAAAAAATGTAGGATTTATTGTTCTGTACTAAAGTAAGAGTTCTGCATTAAGTACAGTTTGTCGATAGGGTTAGCGATGGTGCCAGGAGGTGGGAGGTTTTCGTGGGGGGCGTGTCCGTGGCTCTGCAGGTCTAGGTTCTGCAGAGACAGGGTATCCGAGGTGCCTTCGTCCAGGTGGTCGAAGTTGGTGCTGTCGTCCAGGGAGATGTCGCTGCTGCAGAAGCTGTCGCCAGAATGCGCGGGGTAAGCATCTGAAACAGAATAAACTTCTTAGTTTCCTGTTTGTATACCATACATTGTATGATTTTTGATAATTATTATGGGAAAATTACTTGATTATTTTTCTCTGATGAATAGCAGAGATAATAGAATGATTGCAATAGTAACAACATCAATATCAAATATCATCAATTGTTGTTCTGTTAAGGATAGTGAGGTCTTGCACTATTTTTCAATTTTAGCTTTAATCAATAGAATAATGAAAAATATTATACCCGTATTTTTTTAATTTTCCCCAAATTGACTGTTAATAATAAAAAAAAATGATTACCCCCACTTCTCCCACCCAAAATCGGTGAAAAATTGAACTATAGGTGGCACTAGTTTCTTTACTGTAATCAGGATAATCAACTTCACATCGCAATTGTATTTCATGGAAAAATAATGCAATGATATACTGTAATATGATTACTCTGTGAATTTACTAAGTTTTTCACCTCAATTGTCCGTTACTGTTTATATACAAATAACAAAGCGATATCCCGATTACGGAAGTATGAAATTTCCTCACTAGATGTCAGCCACTTTGATTTTTTTCGCGGATATTTGGAATAGTGTTGCCAGATATTCAAAATAAAATTCCTATTATAATGTGAACAGATGCTGTTATAATTATTGAATTAAATTAAAAATTCAGCTTGTAGCAATGAGTTTAATTGAAATGAAATCTCCGATTAATATAGCATGATTTTTGTTATTATTATAGGCGGTACTATAAAAAAATTAAGTTACTTTAAAGAAATAAAACTGTATGGAAACAGAAAGCTCCGCTTTCAATAATTGCCCGTATTGCAAAGTATTTATGAATATCAATAATAGTTATTTATTTACAAAGAACTACGTGAAAAACACTAAAAATTTTAATCGCTAGAATCAAGGAAAATTATTGAGCAAATGATGGAGTTGTAAGAAACGTTTTATCTATTGTTTATAGAGCTTTTTGGCATACTTATGCCAAAATCATAAAATTAATTACTGTAAATCTTTCTCCTTAATGTATTAATAAAATTTTAAGGAAAATCTAAAAATTTGGCAACATTGATTTGAGATCTGACATCCACACGTAGATAACTTCACACCAGAACTTACGGACGTCACAATTCTTGCGACTTTTTTTTTTGGTATGATACTTTAAGTATTTAAACAAAAAAGGATCACTTTTTTGCCTAAATAATGAAATTTAAGGTAGTTTATAGATAACTCACCGTCTGGTGAATAAGGTATATTAGGATTAAGAGGCTGACTCGACGTAGGATACGCCGCATCCCCAATGCCACTTAACCCTAAATAATGTCCATGCTCACTAGATGGTGACTCTTGTTTGATAATCTTATCATCTTTACCATCTTTATCCTTCTCCCCGGGCTTGGTATCCTGCTCCTGTTTGGCTTTGCGTTGAATCTTCTTCATCTTGGCCCTTTGGTTCTGAAACCACACTTGCACCACTCGCACACTGAGCCCTGTTTCTTTCGCGAGAGCCTCTCTGACTTTTCTACAAGGTTTGGGGCTAACTTCAAACGACGCTTTGAACTGCCTTCTCTGCGCTGAAGTTAGTATCGTTCGCGGCCGCTTCGGACCTCGCCTGCCATCTCGCGGCCGAGAGTTTTCATCCGCCATTAGGTCGTCATCTTGTGGGCTGGCTTGTTGCATTAGGTACATCTCCTTCTCGAAGTCTTGCCGGCAGAAGAGCTGGCCAGCACGGAGGACGAACTGTTCGCCTTTTTGTAAAGGTTGGCAACAGAGAAAACAGACGAAACAGGACAGATGGAAGACGTGCTGTTGCGCACGCATCACCATTTCATGTGGTAGGAGCCGGTCGCCACATCGAGAGCATTTCACGCCGAATATTCTGCGGAGGAATTTAATATTAGAGTTGTGTCTGCCACTCGGGGTTTTAATACATGCGGGAATTTTTTGTGTTCTTGCTGTTTGTGCTTACTCGGTATGTAGGGTAGATCAATTAAAATGGTTTCTTTAAACTTGCTTTGATGTTCAGAGATCAGTTACACAAAGGGTTGTATGAATTTTTTAATTTAAATCTTCGCGCAAGAATTGAACAAGAAAATTAAATTATTAATGTGCAGTGTGATTTAAATTCGTAGGGTATAGGGAAGGTATTGCAAGATTTTCAAAATACATTTTGCTATTATTTTAAATCTAAAATACTCATGATTTAAGCAGGGACATTTTAAATTTTAAATTTCGGTTTTTAGATATGGAAATATCAATTTTAACTATACATGAATTCATTTTAACTATAAATTTGGGACGCCGAACAGATGCACTATTTAAATTAATGAACAGGGCCTAAATTGCGTGGTACAGTGTACGCAAAAGTCAGCTTTACACGTTTAAAACTAAGAAATGTGACAATTCTGTTTATATTTAAAATGAATTTAGTACTTAAAGTATTTTAATAAATACTATTTTATCGAAATTGATACTAAAGTACACGATATCATTTCGCGAAGATAGCCAAAGTAGTAGCTAAAGTAAAACTTTACGGACTCATCTGTCAAAATGAATTAACCTATACTTTAATAGCATCGTCTCGTAGAATAAATTCCATATGCGTAATAAAAATATAGGTACACTTTAGTCCCTTGATATAAAAATAACTTTTGTAATATTAATTTCAAATGAAATAATTCTAAGAAATCAACAAAACGGTTTACTAATAGCATTATTGTATTTAAATTTAGCGCTCGTTAGTAGGAGGAGTTTCTTGTGCATCTATTCAGCGTCCCAAGTATAGTTTAAGCGTAACGTTTGTACGTATATATATACGTACGTATGTATCTAGTATAACTCAAAAATGATTAGTCATTAAATGTTGAGACTGATTGGAAGATCGTTTCAAGTTTTAAATGAAAAGAAATAAGTTCAAATGATGTGCATCAAAAATGTTTATAATTTAATAGTCTTACAAGGAAGTTATGTGGTGTTCATTGAGGTATTTGAGTACGCTTGACAGAGTTTGTCAAATGTGTATAATTTAATACGTCTACAAGGTAGCCCACTCATTACTCATTAGAGCATGCTTGGTACTGTCCTCCTCCCTCACCTGTCGTAATCCTGCTTGCAGTAGAGCTTGGTGTTGCGCGTGTAGCACGACCTGCTGAGGAGGACGCCACAGACGCAGCACTGCAGGCAGTGCTCGTGCCACGACGCGTCGGCCACCCGCATGAGGTAGCGGTCGTGGATCTTCAGCCCGCAGCCCTCGCACACCTCGCACGGCGCCTTCTCGCACTTCACCGTCGCGGCGCCCAGCGGCAGGTGGCTGCTAGTGCCACTCGGCTCTGCAAACACAACCCGCTTCAGTTACTAGCTCAAAAAAACTATAAAAATAGTAACCCTAAAAACAATGGTCCATATTACGAACGCACTATTTTAATAAAAGCGATTGTAAAAAGCTTGTTTTTATATTAAAATCTTGAGGCCAGACGTCACTTTTAACAAAAGCACTGTATAAAAGTATGTTTGCAGAAATAAAGAACAAATAGAATTTCATATTTGATAGGTATCGATATAAATATGTAAGACGGTTAGTACCTAAGTTACTTGTCTCATATTTATGTATCAGCTCTATAGATATTGAAACTTCTCGAACTATTTTTTTATCTTTTTTGTCTAAATGTATAAGAATGAGAGAAAGAAAAATAGAGTAATAAATCTTTCGAATATAGAAAGTACTATAGAGCAAGGGTGTCACCGACTTTTCCAAATCTTCCTTAAGGTTTAAATTTCTTATAATTACCAACATCAAAATATATACAAGAAAAAATAAATACTAGAGCAAACACTTTAGAATGCTCTAATCCTTGACCCATTAAAACCAGCGCACAATCCAGAGCAACCAAATATGCTCTAATTTCAGCAAGCCAAGAATTAGAATGCTCCAATTCCCGGCCGTCTGAACTAGACCATCTTGAGGGCATGAGGTGCGCTGGAAGGCGGTCTAAAAGAGTACTGCTGTACCGGCGCCCCGCCGATCCCCGGTACATCCTCACACACGCGATTTATTACCGGTCATTTGGATTCCTATTGGCTGATATTTAATCTGTAATTGTGGCTGTACTAGTAAGAATTTTAAAATGAAAATTTTTATACATAGGCACATTGATTCGAGGAACTTACTGGTGATATTTTTAAGGGTATAATGTACCTACTCCCAGTTTAGGGTAGTAGTTAGTTATTTAAAAATAGAAGGTAATACAATAATGCTTCAAAATAATATCAATTCGGGGCTTTATTACTGTTTTAAACAATTGTTGCGCTAAGGAAAATTTTCTTTGGGGACATGAGCCCCGATGCCTAAATTTTTTCTTGGAGAAAGGGCTTTAAATACAGGGATCATGGATTATTACGAAAATACACGGGTAGTTGTGGTTACATAATTATTATTAATTAAATAAAATAACATTTTATACAAGTGATTTAGGAGCGACAATCAATAAGTTCCCTTGTTGCTCTAGGAACACATTTTAGTTTTTCGAGTACCCCATATGCGCCGCCCCTGGCAGTGTAGTACAGCATCCCTATATCCACGTTCACGTTCACGTTCCACGTTCTTCCCAATTTAATATCGACGGTCGGAGCGTCACGTGCGACGTTCATATTTTCCCATCCCTTTGATCGTCTGGTCGCGTAGCAACCGCTAAAGAACCGAACAGAGAAAAAAGAAGCGAGCAAAAATTACGAATTTGTTCATCCGACGGTGTACGCCGCCTGCGAAACGAGGGAACAAAATATAAGATGTGAAAAAATCTTGCGACGCGCGACGCGTCATGGAATATTGCTTTCTGATTGTGAGGGAGATACCTACTCAAAAAAGATGCACGGCTTGTATCAAATTAATTTTTATTGTTGTTTTCATTTCAATACCTTTCAATATAAATATATTATTCCCATATTAAATTACTGTTTTCAAATCAGAGTTCAATTCAGAACAATATATTTAATTGCAATTGTTTCGTTAAAAATTGTAAATGTAATCAAAATCTCAGGCTTGATTTCCTCTCTTATTAGTGTTCGCAATTTGCTGCTAAATGCAGCAATCAACAAATGCAAAACATCTTTGTTCTTTTGTTTGATGAAAGGCATTGTTTCTCTCGCAAACAATATCAATTTAGTACGGGAACATGCTTTGCCGTTGTTCTTTTCAGCCGGTTGTTTTATGAAAGCTTCAAGCTGGCTTTATTCTGACATGCTGATAAGAAAAATTATTCACGTAGCGTATTTTACACGCGGAGTTAGCTGCAGCGAATTACATTCATTTCATACTCAAATAAATAGAATAAAACTAACCATTTTATGAGTTATTCAATAAATTTTTATTCTTTATAAACTTACTTATAGTACTCAATCAAAACATTTGTTTATTCGCTTTGAAATTACAGCTCTTATAGAATAAAATAATATATACACTCAAACCAATTAGTCTCCGTACACCAGTGAAGGAAAAAAGTATTCTATTCTTTCTTTATTGAAAATACATATTACGAAATAAATTTTATATTACATTTACTACATTAATAAATAAAATGTTGTATTAACACCCTAAATTTTTCATAATGAAACCGAGAAAAAAATACCTATTACGGCAATTTAGTTTCTGTAAATCTGTAAATTATCTTTTGAAACGCCATTCATAGAATGGAATATATACCTACCTACGCAGATATTTATATTTCAAGTACATAAATGAAATAAAACGTTGTATGTACCACGGGCATAATCAAGATTACAGCCCTCAGGAAATTTATAATATAAAAATACTAAACTATTAAAATATTTTACAGAACTTGGCAGCATAAATTGCTGGCTTCTTCAGGGTAATGACAATTACATATTCAATGCAGTACAGCAGTTTTCAAATTTTATTTTATTTTTCTTATTACAAGATTATTTTAAAAGTTAGAAGTAGTAACTGTTAATTTGCAAACCCGATTTACTGTAACAACGTACACAGAATTTTTTTATTGTTATTTGAACCTACAACCTGTAAATAATTCACAAAGGAAATAAATTTAATTTAAGTTTTTTATAAAACTAGTATAATGATAATAATTACAATTGAATTAACATTAAATGTAATAAATTATAAAAATTATACTTAAAGAGAAAATTATGAAATATTTATCGTGTAAATTTATCTGCTGTCTCTTGCACGTAAGTTGTGATCGAGTATATTCTGGTTTAGTTTCATTCCGTTAAGCATAGAAGACAGTCGTGTATAATTTTCTGTGTCTTTTGTTAACATTATAAACATTTTTTATGATAATAATATTAAAATTTGATTGATTTGATGTGCAATATATTATGAAAGTATCAGTTTATTGTTGCATATAGTAGTAGTAAATGAAAGAATAGTGAACAAAGTAAGTGAAATGTATTTTTAGTGGCACCACCTAACAGTGACCGTTGTAAATATTAATGAAAGCGGAGTGTTTGTGAGGTTAGGTCTAAAAGGCGGAAGACAGTTGGTGTCCAGAGAGTGGAAGATTGACAAGAGCCGAGATGTACAAGGAAAACGTTTTCTCATCCACGCATAATTGCATCGTGATTAGCAAGTAAGTCGACACTGACAACAGAGAACCGAGTAGCTCTTAAAATACTCGGCCTGAGTTTGGCGGTTTGGTTATGTTTGATCTGTGGTTGACTTGATGAATTTTAATCGGTTGGTAAATGGGTTTGAATAAGGAAGGTAAATTATGCGGTTTTTGCTTATTTTACCCTTCCAGCGTTCCATTACGACCAGAATGTTTAAATATCTCAGCTGCTTGTTATTCATTGAGTTTCATGAATAAACTCGAATGCTTTACCTAGACTCGTTTTTCTCTTTACAAATTATAAATAATGAAACATCTCCACTATACTATATACTGAAATATTTCGTTTTATTATTAAAAATTGTCTTGGTTGAAAATTAGTAAAAGCCAATTTACTAAAAGTTGAAACAGTTCATACTTAGTTTGTCTATTCAGGGTTGTATAAAAATCCATTTTTTTTAAAAACGTGTTTCACAAAATAGCATTTATTATGAAAAAAAAACTGTTGTAAAGAATAAGTAAAAATTAAAAGAAACAATAGAAAAACTAAAGTAAAATCCGTTTATAACGATATACCGCTTATAGCGACAAATTGATTATAACATCGAAATACGCTAACGTTATTATACTTTTATCAGTTATAACGACAAAATTTATATTTCTTTCTATATAGTTATAACCAGATTTTACTGTAACATATTCCAAAATAAATTTAACAAAAAATCACACATTAGTGCAAAAATTTTCTGCGTTATAAATTCAAAATAATATACCTACCAGTAAGATCGTTTTATCAACGAAATGAAACAGATTTAGTACTTCTTGATAGTATTGCCGAACAAGTGATATTAATTAATGATTAAAAAAATCAATATGATTTAATTTTTTTGTTTTGTTTAGTGAACTGATGGTAGCGAATGCAATAGTCTGATTTACACTAGGAAGTTAACAAAAATGTTACCTATAGTAGATTTTCTTTAAATAATTCATAGCTTTTCTCTTTCACTTTTATTTAATTTATACCTAAATATTGAAACTGAACATAGTAATAATATAGATACATTAAATTAAATAATTTCTGCTATTTTAACAAATATTAAAAAACATCGCAAATTATTTCTGTTTCTTGTTCAGTATATTAAAAACTTTTAGCAACACTTAACTATTTACTTAACTACTTGCAGCATTTATGTCTTTGGAATTTATGAATCGTATTGAAACAATATTTTAAAATTATTTGTTACAAAGATACGTAGACATATGTTTTTATTCAGCAATAAATAGTTTATTTTATTGTGTTTTGTGACAATCCTTTCATTCTTTTAAACACGAAAAAACAAAATATCTAAACAAAAATACTTATCAACCAATTTTTCTAATTGTTTTATTTTAACAATGAATACTTTCCCCAATACATTTTCTGGTATCTATTTGACGTTCTGTCAGTTCTATATCAATTACCATGGAATGAAAGTATGTTGTGTAGATGTAGTGAGAATACCTCAGGGAGGTTATGAAGCATGAGAGGTAGTGAGTGTGTAATCGCACGCATGCGACTTGGCACGTGTCTGGTGCGAGGGAGGCACGCACCATTGCTCGCCAAATACGCCGTGAAATCCTCCAAAATGGAGATATTCAAGCCTAAACACTTCTCCACCAACAGGGGTCTAAAGAAGTGGAAACACATCAGCCAATTCGTCAAACATCATGTCTCATTTCAATAGCGTCTTAAATATCTTTCAAAATAAATAAAACACTGTCAAATTGGTGTAACTTCATACTGTCTCTCTAATGATGGATTTTTAAATTTTTGGCTAGTTTTATTATTTTATTTATTTAAACATTGCTTATATTAGGCAAATTGTACCACATGTTTAAAACAAAATAACTGGAAAATTATACCATCCGATTCATCAAACAGGATGCCTCATTCCAATATCGTCTTAAAACTTAACATTTTCAAAATAAATAAAATACTGTCAAATTGTTGAAACTTTATAGTATGTGTCTCTAATGATAGATTTTTAATTTTTGTCCAGTTTTATTATTTTATTCATTTAAAGTTTGTTCATATTAGGCATATTGTACCACATGTTTAAATCAAAATTTTAAAAATATGTTATTAGAGAGACAAAGTTTCATTATTCTTCTTCAAGATAATGGAAATTTTGTATCAATTATTATAAAAATTATTACATTTTTAACGATATACAAAACATCATCATGTCAATATAAAGTAGTAGTACCTTGACATTATTTGTTCTATTTGTAAGTAAAGATTTGTTTACTTTTCGAACTTCTGTAATTTATATTAAGATTAAGCACAATTTACATTACATGTAAAATACAATACAAAAAATAAAATAAGCAGTGGTTTTACTTTATAAATAATTTTACACAAACACAATCAATGTCTTAGAAACTAAGGACTTCATAAAATTATTGTTGTTTAGTAAATTCTTGCTTAAAATAATAAATAAAATAAAAGTTAATTTTGGCATTTGGAAAACTTAATTCAATTTTTTGTTATTAATATAGGGTTATTTTTTAAGCCTACTATGACCTTCAGTACTGTCTATAATCCGAATAGAATTTTATCCCTCTTCACCATTTTATTTCCAAAACTTTTTTTTTATTCAAAATCAAATATTTTCTAGATAGATATTTATTGTAAATAATTCTCCTATTATAAAATGAAATAATCTGTCCTTACGCAATGTTTTGATAAAATTTGTATACAAACATCAACAGGTGTAATAATTCTTATTAAACAGATCAACCTTTAGATCAATTTTTAAAATATGCACTTTGGGAAAGTTATATCATGTATTATTGATACATTAGGGGCGTACAAATAATAACAATTGATCCTGATTTGATTTGAAGGGGTGTTTCACATATGCGACGTGTTATCATTTATTGATAGATATAGATTTACGGGGGTGAATATGATAAAATAACAAATTGCGTCAATTTATAAATCCATTTTATGTGTTTTTATGGAACCCTTGCTGTATTTGTTACCATAACTTATGCCGTTAGGTTATTGGGCTATTGATGTCAAAGTTTGAAGCATTACACTGCATTTTGAATTTTGTAGTCATTAATTTTATTTCCATATTTTATTTTTCCAAATGAAATCAAGAAAACAATTATGTTTATTTTAACAACTAAGTACGCCAATTTAGTCTCCGTACATCTGTAAATTATATAGAATCAATGATCTTTTGAACCGCCATTTATTAGAATTACTTCCCTTAAACGGTTTGTCATACTTTCCACTAATTTTTTTTTGAGTTTGAGAGTCAATTTTACCCCATTTTTCTTCTATAAATGTAGTAGTTCTTTTATATTCTTTTTTTTAAGTAAATCACAGAGATGTTCAATGGGATTCATATCTGGAGACTGTGGAGGCGTTTTTAATTGTTGTCTAAAATTGTACATTATTCTAGCAGTTTACTTGTAGTATGTTTGGGGTCATTATTTTGTTGAAAGATATAAGAATCCCTTAAACCTAATTTTTCAGTACATTCCAAATTCTCTTTTAAAATAATCAAATGAACCATCTTCCTATCAATAAAAATTAGATTCCCACCTCTTCTGCATTCATACAGCCCCATACAAGTATATTTCACTGTCACATTTATACATATATTCTTTCTTTTCCAAACAATAATTCGTCAATCTGATCTAAAAAGGTTTATTTTGATTTATCTGAAACAATTACTGAGTTCCAGAAGGTTTCAGGGTGGTTTATATATTTAAAAAACAAAGCGTAAAGATATGTGTACGTAGGCTAGTTGGTTTGAGTGTATATTAAGAGAGGTATTCCAATAATACAGATTTTGACATATTTCAAATTTTCAACAGATAATTAAAATTTAAATTTGAAATAAGTAAGTGACATCCAAGAATGTTTTTTAACTATACAAATGTCCACAAACAATACGCTTGGTAGTAGTTAGACAGTGGGCTTACCGGGCCGATTATTTTATATATTTCAAAAACAAAGCGCAGAGATATATGTAATGCTTACTAGTTGGGTTATGTGTAGGTAAATAAAAATTCCTGATGATGCCCAAACTAGTAGAGGCCAAAGTTTGAAATCATTAAGTGACATCCAGGTTTTTAATTTACCTAGAGATATCAACCATTAACAAATGATATGATGTGTACGGAGACTAATTGATTTGAATGTCTGTAAATAAAAATATCTGGATAAAGTTTGAAATAAGTAAGTGACATCCAGGAATTTTGATTTACCTACACAAACATCCACAAACAAATGCCACACTTGCTAGTAGTTAGCCAATGCTCTTACCGGTGCGGTTATTACACTGCTGCAACCCATCGCTCTCCTGCAGTATCCCAGGGTTGATGTTCAGGTTGGGATAAAACTCCAACATTGTGTCCGCTCACTCCCGCACAGCGCGTCACCGTGTCGCCATGACACTTTCCCGGCGTAGAAAGCAACACGCACTGCACACAACTACCGCTCCAGTATAAATCTCATGAGTGACAACCGCCGCCGATCTCGTCTGATCCGGCGGAGAAGCGAGGCGGAGCGCCGTCGGGTGGGGGTGCTCCGCGGCGGAAAGTAGTGCGGCGACGCCCACAGGGGGGGGGGGGGGGGGGGTTAGGTTGGTTGAGTTGCTTACTAAATTGTTCATATCATATATTGGTCACTATTGTACTTATAACTAGAAATATCGTTTGCTCTTCACTTTCAACTTTATTACAAAAAAGTAACGAACTACTTTAATTAAAATTACAAAAAATGTATCGTCACAGGTTTTCATTCATGGTTGCATTATATATTTACATTTATACAGTTGCTATTTAGTTAATGTGTAAGTTGATACATAAAACTATTGTGAAAAATGTTCTACATTAGTTAACTTTAATAAACAAATATTATGTTTCCTTACATTTTGAAATTTTATAGATTTAGTTTGTTTTTATTTTGTTTCTAATGTTTTTTACAATCTCTTCTGCTTGTAGCATTAAAAAAATCAGAGTTGTATAAAACAATGGATTTAAATTAGAGTTAAATCACATTGATATTTTTTTAATCTATGATTTAAATTTGTTCTGTAGTTGTTAATTAACATTCTAGATATTTAATTCGTTTTCGTAAATTTTACTGAATTATGTTAGTAAAATAAAATAATCTGTATTAAAAATCATGTAGGAATATAGATAGTATTGTTCTGTACAATATGGTGACTTAGTTGTTAGCCAGACAGTTTTTATTTACCAAAAACCGTTTTTCCATGTTAAATGCCTATGACAATACTTTCTTGGAACACACGGTATATATATTATATTTTATTTGTTATATTTAAAACTTTCTCCATTTCTTCAACTAATTTAATTTGTTTTAATGATGGCATGTAACCGAAAAAAATACCGGTTAATATATCGGTTAAAAAAATTAATGAATAAAATTAATTAAAAAAATAATAATAAAAATATAAAAAATTACCATCTAAAAATATATAGAACAAATAAAAGAATGCAATTTAATTGACGAATATTCACAAAAATTCCTGTAATACTTTCAGAAAAACGCAGGTTACTTTTAAACTGTGAAAACTATCATCATTCATATTCAAATACAACTAGACAGCACAGATATAAAAAAATATTTAAAAAAATGTGCTAAATGATAATAAAATAAAGCTTAATGCAAAAACCGGTTTATTTTTTTTTTGTAAACGGTTACCGATTTTCGGCCTTAAAAAGTTCGCCATTTTCGTTCAAAATATCGGTTACCGGTTTTTATTAACCAGTTACATGCTGTGGTTTTAATGATAATAAAAATAAATATTTTTAATAAATCTTAGAAGAACTCTAATAAGAAATGAGAGGTTCTTATTGCTTTCTTATTGGACTGGCGCTGAAAGTATATTGTAAAATGTCATTTGGGAAACAATTTGAAAAATGCTGAATATTTCGCGCAGACTTTAGTGCCTATAGAAATTCCCAAAAAATACAAAACTGGAAAACTAGCGAGCATTATAATATTGTGGCAGGTTAATTCCTGCTGGATTTTTCTCCCGAACTCCTCCTCAGAGTGAGGCGGAGCTACGCATGCGCCCTCTGCAGTGGTGGGGGGTGACGAGTCCATGCGCGATGCGCTCGTGTTATTTACACGACTGCTTTTTGTTTGACAAAAGAACGTCGAGTGTGTGTTTTCAGAAGAGGCTTACCGAAGCGCACTGGAGAGCCCTAATATTCTGCTATGTGTGGTCTTTTTCAATAAAACGGGGCTTAAGTATGAAGCTCTCGAAGTATGAATGGGCCTTTGTCGTCCCATTGTAGCGGGGTTCGGTTGTCTCTGATGAAATGAAGCGCTATCGATTCCACGGGTCAGCGAGAACACAGAGTTAAATGCATGTGTAATGATGATTTGGATAGTTTTTATGCTGTCTGCGTTTGGCTGCTTTTTGGACCGTGAAATTTTTGTTTGTGTTGTTTGTATGAATTGCTCGTTTTTCATACACTGTACACCATTTTTTTCACCTCTTTGGATAACGTCTGCCAAATAAAATGACAATGACCTGATTACATTATTAATGTCGAAAAGAGGGAAAACATTTTTACTTTTTATTTTACGTAGTGTTTCCCGAGATGAGTCTTATATTTTTCTAGGGTAGGGGAGGCACTAACTTAAGTTAGGTTAGGGGAGGTACTAACCTAAGTAAAGGGAGGCACTAACCTAAGTAAAGGGAGGCACTAAAAAATTAAAACTAAAGTGGCCGTTTTCGAACATACAAAAGCAATCCGTGGACATATTGTATAAACCCAATGTCTCTTTCTTGTCTCTGTATGATAAACTCAGCAAGGGTATATATGGAATTAAGAAGTTGTAATAGGTATATTATAGGTATGTAATAAGTAAAAAAATAAAGTCATTCGAGTTTTTTGAATATGAAATATGATGAATCACTGTGAAACTAATAGAAGTAATACCTGTGTTTTATTAGTATTTGTAAAGAGAATAAGAACAAAATTTTGTATTTTTGTAGTTGTTAATGTTTATTATACATGCATACTTTCCATTTTGGTTTCGAGTGAAATAATGATCATATTATTTTACTAGTGAAATAATGGAATTAATGACGATTGACGGGTGTGTTTAATATAAAATAATTATTATAAGAAATATTTTTGCACGACAGTAAATTCTGCAGTAAACTTATAAATTTTGTTGGAGAAAAATATGGCATCTTATTTCACTATTAATTTAATATGAATGTGAACTTTATTAAAAATCGTTTTTATTCTTTGATGGTGATAATTTTATCATAAACTGTCCTGAAAGTTAAAGAAATAAAAATATTCTAATGAACAAAGTTGGAATTGGTCTTTTTCCATATTGGAATAAAAATTAGTCAATTTAAAATCAAGCAAGACAGATGTTACTTATTCTACATTTCTAATTGAATTTGTTTTAATGAAAAATCTTTTTAACTACTCAGATGTTGGATAAGATTAATTATGCAGGGTTTAAATCAATGCCCTATCGAAACTTTGATACAAATTATTCACTTGGAATTTGGAATACATTGAAAATTAATTAAACACTTGAAAAATATAAATTAAAAAAAATGTTTAATACAAAAACTATTTTGTTTGAACTTGATCAAATTAATTGTTTTTCTCATTAATTTATTGATGTTTATATTTTTCTCTTGTTTCACATATGCCTGTTCATGTATTTCGCAATAGTGTGCTTGTGTATGTGTGTGTGAGTGAGTTTACCCTTTGTTAACCCTAGCGACCCTGGCTCAGAGCTTGTTATATTGTGTGGGTGTTTAGTCCGGAATGCGAAAATGTCGAAACGTTAGAGAAATGGTACTCAGACGCCAAGTAAGCACCAACAGCTGCTTCTAATCATAACGGCTTAAATGCAACTATTTTATTAATTTTGTCAAACAATATTAATGTAGTCATACTCTGAAATTTGGGTATATGAATATTTTTTAAAAAATTGTTATTTTTATTGTTATGATAGTACTGGATAACCGAAATTTATCTGAAATGTGTTTGAAGTGACCAGCACATACCTATATGCATATTTATATTTTTTTATATCTTTTCAGTCAAAAACTTTCTGTTTAATTGATGGGGCAAAAAAAATTCATATCTTCAATTTAAGTTTTAATAAGTACATACGAAACTTTTTTCTTGATCATTAAATTAAAACAATTTACTTTATTTATGTTTAATTTTTAATTGCTATGTTACTTTATTTTCTACGGCAATTCTTAAAAGATTTGCAAGAGGTACGCAAAGAATTAAAAAAAATAAAGTTACCGAAGGAATATAAAACGAATTTCGTAATAACTAAAACAAACAATTTTTAAAAAGTTAAATAAGTGGAGAAGGGCAAATATATGTCTCAGAACAAAATCAACAACAGTTTAACGAATGAACTTCATAAATTGAATTTACCCAGGAACTTCTATTGACGGTACCCTAAATTTGATTAATCATAAATATTCCGAAAATGATATGCGCACGATTAAAGAATCTTGTTTTTTAATGCTAGTGGTAAAATGCATCAAGAACTGCTGAAAAATATGGGTATTTCATTTAAAGTTATTAAAGAGCGGAAATCATTTCCTATCCACGCAACAAACATTTCTGCCGCTCCTGGAAAACACTATCGTAGGGAATAAAATAGTATCTAGTATATATTAATTATTGTTACATATGTACAGTGAGATTTTATTTCCCATCGGGAGAAATGGGTATTTGTGAAGGCATAAGACAGCATGGATCTTTGTGTGGCCGTAGGAATCCTATGCATCTCTGTCTTTGGGAATAAAATGCTGTATAGTATATATAATTATTGTTGAATATATAAAGCGACATTTTATTTCCGATTGGGACTGGGGAGAAATGAGTATCCGGCCTCCATGCATAAGACAGGCTGGATCTTTGTGGCCGCAGGAATGCTCTGGCGCGCTACCTGCAACACTGTCCAGAACCGCAGCCGGCCGCAAGCCCCGGAGTGCCAGACATCGGCTATTTCTCCATCTCGCCGCCAGGTGCGCATTCCGCCAACAGGAATGTACTCGCGATGTGATTGTTCACGAATGTTTTGCATTTGCTTGGATTGCTTCACGGCGTCAACTATGTGGAGAAACATTCACGCCTTTTCCATTTCCCTTGCTTATTTTAATTATGTGTAGAAATGCACACCCTCAATCACACATATGTAGGTATCGGATGTGCCCAATACATTACTTCCCGCTACTGAAGTAATATTCTTATTCTATAAAAAATTCTCACGCCTTTTTCTACAAAAGCTATTTCGGTTCCTTATTTTATATGTGTAGGAAGGCTGACGCTGAATCTGATGTGTCCAACACATTACCTCCCGCCACTCAAGTAATATATTCTGTAAACAATTCTTTAGTATAGTCTTTTTCACGAAAATGTGATCGTACGTCATACCTAGTAATAAAATTGTAGCCAAAACAGCAATGTTACTATCCCTAGCATATACCCAGTAAAATACACGAAACTTAGTGTCTTTTACTAATAAATGGTTGGTAATCCTGTACAACGTTGCCATTCTCGAAATGTCAAAAAATAATATTATTTTTGAAAAATGTCAAAAAATCGAGCAAAAAATTTAGGAAGTTGTGCACAGAATATGGTGAATTCTGTAATAAAGTATTTCGAATAAGAACATGACAAACGAAGATACAGAGGGGGAAGCTGAATAAATTTAATTTATTTTATGTAAATAATTCACATGGTATACTATGCAACCATCAACACTTGAATGTACCCTACAAATACTTGGCAACGTTGCATCAGGGAACATTATGACGTACGATCACATTTTCGTGAAAAAGACTATACATTACATATTTAATGGAGGATTGGTTTTATCGATTGGATGTTGATAAAAGAAAGGTCTTTTTTGGAGTTGCAGTCATTTAATAAAATCCACTAATACACCAACGTTTCGGCTGTAAATCAGTTTGTTGATAACTATTAATTAACATGTACGTGTGTTTGTTTTATCTATGTTTGACGAAAGATTTCTATAAAATAATTTACATGATTTACTTGATAATATTTTATCATTTATCACCATGATGAAGACTGATTTACAGTCGAAACGTATAAAATATGAAATATATCAATATATATCAAATATCTAATGTTAGGTAAAGATTCAGACAGTAGAAACTTTAGAGAAAATGTTAGACAATACAATAGCGCGCTAGTATTCGCATCGTTTGGGGCTAAAATATCTGCGCCTCCAGGCAAGGGGCCCTACTGTTTCAGCATTCACGGTCAAATTTACCATGATTCTGTCACCCATTGTATCCTAAACAAAATAAAACAGAAAAATATTCCCGATTATATATAATCAATTCAAATGAAGCGTCAGAGAAGAGAATGAACGTTGAATATAATAAAAATTGTAAACCAAATATCATTGCGCAATTAGATGTAATACTTAGAGAGGTTAATCCGTACTGCTAGGCGTATATAATGTTGAAAGAAGTAGAGTAAAGATAAATAGCCAAGGTCAGCGGTACCAGAAATAAATTTGTGGATTGTAAATGACAGAAAATGCGCTGATTGCAAATTTTTAAACAGAATTCAATTATTTCTTCCCGTTCTTGAGAAATTTGTGTTCAAAATTGAGGCAATATCTAGAAAATCAGGATTTCTAGTTATACTTCTTTAAGGGGTGTACTGAATATAGCGAAGCGACAGTAAAACAGAGAAACAAGAATTAAAGAGAGATGAGGAATGTGCACAAATTTAAAGGGCTCATTGTTTAAAATTGGAAAGTTTCGGCACATCTTAGGGAGAGATGGGAAAAGGCACAAATTTAAAGGTCTACACAATGCTCCAAGGTCATAGAACTGAATAGGGTAACATGAAAGGTACCGACACGGAGTGTCGCTTGTGTATATAACAATTCTGTGGTATAAGATAATATTGAAATTTAAAGTTTTGAATTTTCAAAATCTATTACCTACAACATGAAGAACTTTGATGTAAACCTTTAACCACCTATCCATCTTATCACAAATGACAATTGAATGGTGACGTGTGAACACGTGGGTATAAAGTTAGGCCATAAACACATGCAGCGTGTAATCCCATGATCCAGGGCGGAGTAAGCCTGGCGTGAGTAGCAAATGAAGAAGGCTGGGGCCGTGTTATAGTTTAATTTACAGCGACGCCGACGTCGTTACGCCTTAATGCCGGTAGTTCGACGCGGCCGGAGCGGAACAATGATGTCGTATCACGGGGTTAACTAGACAAGGGTAATGCGCAGCGACGGCGCAGGGGGTTTCAAAGGGGGGTGAAGTTAAATATTAAGAAAAGGGGGGTTTTTACGTGTGGAATTTTTGTGTTTTGTATACTAACTTACGCAAATGTTATTAATGTCTTACTCTTGCGACATATCAAACGTCAAAATTTTAATGACGTTTCATGCGTCTCATGTTTTGTGTACTTCTAAAAGTTCTATTTTTTAATTTGCTAATGTAATTTATATCAGGCAGGCATTTTGTTTTAGTAAAAACTATAAAGGCAATTATGAAACGTTTGATATGTCGCAACATCGTTGCTTTTTATTGACGTTTCTTGTGTTTCTTGTTCTGGGTTCTATTTTTTGGATTTCCTAACGTAATCTATTCAGGCAGACACTGGTATATAAGTAAAAACTATAAATGTAAGAATGAAACGTTTGATATGACGCAACATCGTTGCTTATTTGAGGCGACTATACTTAAGGACAGTGAACAGTTTATTAACAGTATGATTTCTTCATTTTATACCAAAATCAATCTCAAATTGTTGCAGTCCGTGCTTGTATTATATACTTAAATTGGCATATTGGCAATACTGTAATAATTGCACTGCTAAACGTCAAATTTACATAACCTAATTTTCTAGCTTACCATGTTGCTGCATCTTTTCGTCCGAATAAATAGATTTTTGAAACATCGTGGAAAAAGTGTTGTGTCTAACACGAAAGAAAAGCACTTTTTCCACTCTCACTCGAATGTCTCACTCGCTACTCTCGTTTGTCAAACTCGAGCTCACGTGGTAAAAAGATATGCTTTCCTCTCTAGTTTGACAAATAACTATTTTTTACAACTATTATGGAAAGTGGTACTTTTCTCACACTTTATAAAGTTGCATATTTTCCACAACCACGGGTTGAAGTGTGAAGTACTTTCCTACACTGCGCATGTGTTAAGTTCCTCATTGAAAGGTTACGTATGCCATATTATTTTTTATGTTAAATAGCTTTCTTGCATTTTATACTGTAACGTTTAGCAGTGTAGTAGTAGAATACGTGTGCCACTCGTGTAGAATCACCTATTTTCCACCTTGTGTGATTCCAGTACCTCGTGGGAAATAGGCGAGTTTCTGCACTTGTTGTACAATATACTAGTTGTTAATTGTTTTGTAAAATCAGGTAGTTATTAAATTGAATATAGTTATTAATTGTTTTTTTTTTTATTACAGGTAAGTGATACGGACAACTTTTCATTACATTTGAAGCTAAAATGTAAGTACCTTTTATTCACAACCACTATTGTAATATGTCAATTCCTAACCTGTCAAAGGTTGAAAACGTATGTCATTTTTAACTGCAATGACAATCTCACGGGTGGGAAATACTTTAAAATCCCTTGGGGGGGAAGTGTTTACTATGGTTGCCTAGTAATACTGTCATAAAATCTCTAAAATAAGGTGATCAGTGCTGTCAAACATATTAAAATAAATTTAAACATTTGTTTTCATAGACTACTACCGTACATTAATTTAGTTTATTGGAAAAAGGCGATATACGAGTAGAAGTTAATTTGGATAATTGTGAATAAAATAGTATACATAGTTCAGTGGGAGTTTCATTACAGCCTTGCGCTATATCTGAGCCTCTCGGTCATATAATAAGCCCTCGGCTGTAATGAAACATTTCCCACCTCACATGTAATATACTATTACTTACATATTATATGTCTTCCTAAAAACTGAATAATCCAAAATGCACTATTTTTATACTTTCCACCATTTTTTGCGCAAATGATTGTCATCAAAAACACACTATTTTTATTCCTTCCACCATTTTTTCGCAAAAATAACTGTCAACGTAGCCCTTTTCCCTTGGTAAACCGTATCCCCGCCGCCCCTGGCTGGAACTGCAGCTATTGGAGCCGTAGAGCCACCCGGTGAGTTTGCCGGAGCCCGGAGCCGGTAATGCCGCTCCGGCCCGCGGGTAACGGCTCCACGCCGAGCCCGGCAAATTAAAATGTGGACCGCTCCAGAATGCAGATAGTGCTGGCCTGCGAGTCTAACTAAACTTTGCTAATAGGCCAGGGCAACGAAATTATAGCACGGGACTAGTGTTATAAGTAGATATATAGGTTTTGAGTGAAGGTTTTTTTATCATATTTTTGATATTCCTATGAAAAGTGTTTACTTCAATATTTCCCTCCAGTTTTCTCTGTTTCTTGATTATTCCTTAAACGAAGTAAAGGAAATATTGTACTTGCAAAAATTTCACCGGAAATATTATCTATTTTGACCTTCCCTTGAATTAATTTTGACTAGATCTCGCATAAATCAGAAACGAAATTTTGTATATAGGACTGGTATAATATCTAGTTGCGCATCTCTCTTGTTTATTGCAATCGGTAGTGCCAAAAGAACACTTTGCTAGAAAGTTTTTAAAATCTTTTTGCATAACTTAGAAACGATAATCGTAGGTATAATAACACTAGTAACTAGAATTTTACTAGAATTTTTTGTCGTCATGGTCATGATTGATTGTTGCGACGAAAATCAAACGAGTTCGTAGGACGACTGACGAGTTTCTAAAGCAACAAGAAAGTACATTTCTTTAATACTTATTTTCAATCTTAAGTTCAGTTTCCTCGATATTTAATATCCTTTTAAATTAAAGAATATTAGACAATTACATAACCTTAGGATTTATGTAAAAATGAATTCATCTCATTATCATCCCTGACACAACATTTCCAGATGAAATAGGGTCGCAGGTATAAAATATATACTTAAGGTACTTGCATAGTAACAAGTTTTGTTCGCATTTTCGAGCTTTATATTTTCAGGCTTGTCACTTTAAAGTAACTACAGTTTATATTAGTCCCGAACCATGATAAAAATAAATTAGCTTACACAATAATAAAGCTCTAAGGATGTATGTTAAAATAACTTTAGTTTTAAGAACAGAAAAATGTTTATTATTATTATTCTTCAATAATAAATAAAACAAACTGAACTACTTCTGATGTGACGAAAGTTTCTTGACTGAGGAACCTGTAGGATTATAAAATTGTACCAAAACTAATATACACTTTATTAATCACCTCGTGATATTGACCCAAGTGGAACCAAAATCTGTTGAGATAAATTAAATATATGTATCTCAATTATCGCTTTATTATCCTAATTATTTTGAACAAAAATTTCGCTGTGCAAAAATAAAAATAAATATTGAAACTGAAAGTTATTACAACTGAAAATATTTGGAATATTTTTAGTGGTAAACATTGTGCCAAAAATGCGAGCATGTGAAAGGCTCAACATGTTCTGATGTAAATGATTTTTACTTTTCATCTCGCGTCTCGCTATTCATGACTAAGCAATTCATGCAAAAATTCCAGGGCGGTATTCCACTACGTGGCACGTTTTAAGGCCCATGAATGCGTTTTACGATGAGGATATGTGCGCTACATATTTCAAATATTAACACGAGGGATATTACATACGCGATATTTAACATTTATATTTTTATATTAACCGCTAGAGTTGTAGGATTGTGAGATCATATATTCTTTAGTTTTATCAATAGTTTACTTATTTATTACAAATAATTGTAACAGGAGAGGGGGGGACTCACAATAGCGTGACGAGAAGAAAACACGATTTTCTTAAAATTAAGGAACGTTTATTTATATTTTATAATAAAATATTAAACTATGTTACATGATATATAAACGGTATTTTGTTATAGAGCTAAATATTTTGTTCAACTTTATGATACGTTATCCTGATTAGCAGGCCAAGTTAATAATTTTGTCAACAATTTACATAACTGGAAAATAAGAAAGAGCCAATCTGGAAAATATCAAAATTTATATACTTGTACCTTACTAATGTACAACGGAATGAATTTTAATTTTTAATAAAAGAAAATAATAGTGTTTTTAGTCGAGAAATTTTTATGTATTAATAATAAAAAAAGGGCAGGATTCTTTTCCAAACGTGGAAATCATCTTGAGAATTTATCTTGTTTTCATGATAACAAATTTCACCGCAGAAAGATCATTCTCAAAATGAACAATATATATTAAAAAATAAGCTGAGAACTGTTATGATCGCCTAAAACATCATCTAATACTTCTGAGCATTAACAATGATTTAGGATTATTATCATATGAAGATATTATAGAATATTTTCAAAGAAGAAAGCAATACTAAATTTTATGTATATCAATTTGACTGGATAATTCGTAATTAAGAAAAAAATTTTGTTGTAGCAGTCATTTAATAAAATCAGTTAATACACCAACGTTTCAACTGTAAATTAGTCTTTATCAGGGTGATAAATGGTATTAAAAATTATTCAAGTATTTGTTAAATAATGTCATAAAATAGAAATTTTCAATTTTTATTCCATGTTGCTCCTTACCAAATTTTGTAAAAACTAATCTTTATTTGGATACTTTCTCACAAATCCAGTTAGGTGAGTAATGATTTTAATCTTTATTACCAAAAATTAACTCGTATTGATTCTGGACACAAGATCTACAGTAACATATGGAAAACATTCCATATTGTTAAATAATCTAAGGTGAAGTAAAATCAATAAAGTTTGAATAAAAATATTTAAAACCAACAAATATTTTTTTTTTAAATCTGATTGTTAATGTATCAAATATTCCCACAATAGCAAAAACCTGGAACCCCTAACCTCCATTTTTTCATTTCCCTTCTGCCATGTCGCCTTTCCCTTGTTTTGCACGGGTGCCATGGCAACGCTCGCAGCGTTTGATGTTCCGAGCCACAGGCGATCTTCACGCCAGAACGAAAACAAGAGACGAGCGAGGGCACGTGACCCACGTGACGTGCACGGCAAGGGTGATGAGATGACTGATGAGCGACTGATAAGTGATTGAATCGTACACAAGAGTCAACCATGATTAGGATCAACACAGGAATTTCATATTATAGAAATAAGCAGATATTACATTACTGACTATACATTGTTAAATATATATTGAATGCAATCATATGTTGTTACACAATATTAAGTTACTGGCGTTATAGTAATTAATGTATGAATGGATTTATAACCATAATAATGCTTGTGGTCGATAAAATACAATAAAATGTGTCACTATAATACCCGGTACCTTTAACATTTAATGTGTGACTATATGTTTTGGGTTTTATAATAATTTGAAAGAAATCATACAAAATAAGATTTCAAACTATATATAATGTAACGAGCGAGACTCCCAGCAGATGAGTCATCACGGCTGACCTGTGTGGCTGAGTCACGCTAAAGGTCCAGTGAGATAGGAGCGACGCCGCTATTGTTCGGGTCTGGAAGGCTCTTTAATGTTCGGGAGATTAATTGGTGGCAGGTATATAAGGTTGGCGTCGGGCAAAATAATTTTTCCGCACACCGAATATTAATTTATAATGCTAGATTGTCAATTTTATTAAATATTCATTGCTAATTAATTTTTATAAACGTATAATTAAATAACTAATAAACTACAGGACTCGATTTTAGAGTAAATAAAGATATTTTGAAAGTTGAAATAACTTTACTAAAAAACATGATGAGCAGTTAAAAATTAAATGATTAGCGTTAGAAAAATATATTTAATTAAGGTACAATTAGTAATTTTATAAACTTTATTACACTCATACTCTGAGAATAAAAACTGGTTGAGATCACACAAAATCGCATTACTAATTTGTCAGTATTGAATTAAATATTAGAAATTAGTTTTCAAAAAAAATAATGCATAAGATATTTTAAAAGGATTCATATTTTTAAATAGAAAACTGTTATTACAGTATGTTATGTGGGATTAAGTAATATTTTATGTTTTCATATAATAATTAAAAAAATAAATATTTTCTTATTCTGTAAACAAAAAAAGGACCGAAACAACGTTCTCAACCACTAAAGAATGTGCAATTATTCAACATATACTTTACTCAGCAAATCACATTTCACCACTGATATATATTTTGCAACTAACCTGCACGTTGTGCAGCTTATTTAGCATAAACACTTACCCAGCTCCGATTGCAATGGTACAATCCCGGCTCCTGCTGAATGAAAGCTCCCTCGGTCGGTGTTTGTTTGGCTTGGGCCCGTTTGGCCACGGCCGGGCGCTGTCCGGGGAGGCTCCTTGCAGACGCCCCTGCGCCCCAGCCTGAATGCCTGATATATTGAATCCATCCGCGCTGCCCTTGCGGAATTTTAATTTGTCACTTGTATGCAGGGGATGCTAAATACATACAATCATACAACGGTATTGATTTCAAATGGAAGTTTTGTTATTGATGTTTGGTTTGCAAGGAGTTGTTGTTGACACTTAAAAATCTCAACATGTGCTAAACAAGTTGAGTGAAATGATGCCGAAAGAGGCGTATACATTTTATCTTCTACACATATTATATTGCTCGATATTGTATCTTGCACACATACAATTTTGCACATCTTTTATTCTCCACACTTTTAATCCGCGAAAAAAGTTATCTTACATAAATTTTATCTTCCAATTTATGTTTTCTCAAAAGAATAAATGGAGCTGAGATTCTGAATGTCGGTCTATGCGATAATAGATTGTTGATCTCTCTGTATAAAAACATTTCGAGAGTAAGACGTTTGTTCAAGTTCTTCTCCGTAGCTAATATCCTACTGTCCTCAAATTGAAAAGAATGTTCTTCTAGTTACTACTAGCTACGGAGAAGAACTACCCGAGTTTGTTATTCATTTAAAGTTTTGTAGGGCTTTCAACATATTGTCTACCTATATTGTCTTTCGTCTTTCTTTAGTCTAGTTACTAACAACCGACTATTACAATTTTTATTTTACAAGACCATTCTCATTTCTTTTTGGTACATGCAATATTCATTTGATTCTTTGGCTTTCCATGATCAAAATTATGTGTGCATTCTTGTACTCATCTTCCTCTTTAATTGGGCCATTATTTTTCACAGAGTTTTTGTTTCGAAAGCTAGCAATAATGTGAGACTCCAGATTTCGCATCCTACGCATCCGTATGTAAGGATGGTTCTAATAATTGTTTTCAATGTTCTAATTTTTGTGGATTATGATTTTGGATTTTAATATGTTTACAAAACTGTAGTAAGCTTCATTATAACAAAAGTATGAATTGTTTTTGTCTATTTTGAATTTTGCGGACCCTAGCGTATAATTTCCTCACTTTTACGTAATCCCCATGCAACCGATTCCAGATTCCTATTTCCACCACAATATGCCTCCCGTCTGATCACAACAAGTGAGCATCGGTTCCGTTGTCCGTGCTGAATGACAGGGTGACGTAAGCAGGGGCGGCTTGCGACAAATAACAGGTGCGGGCGATTCGGCACGCCAGGACCGGAGCGGGGCATTTCGCGCGACCCGTGACGGATCCGGCAGCTGGGGCGCTAAACGGATCACACGCCTGTCGGGAAATACAGCAGGGGATGGGATGGGGACAGTCCATATATCATGCATCGTTAGGCTAAAACACTGGATAATATCCTAATCGCAGACGAGAAGTAGAAGTAAGAGAGGGAGATCTCAGAATATTTTATATGGGTATGTGGAAGCAGTAACGATAAAACATATCAGGAGTAGAAGCAAAGAAGGTAGTACAGAAAGGATGGAATGAAAAGGATCATACATCATTATATTAAAACACTGTCTTGTAAAATACTTAAATGTGAAATACTGTGTGAATGCCCAGCCGTAACTGTGCAGAGACTCAATCAACTAGGTAAGAGGTATCTTACGGCAGATGAGATCAAGAACTTGACTCCTGGAGCCATAATCGGCTTCATCAAAAATCTGGATCTACTTCCGGAAAACTAAGTAAGGGCTGTGTCACAATAGATCTTCTAGGTCTCGTTGACAAAAAGCGACAAAACGCTTAAACCCTCGTATACATACAATATACAATACAATACAATACTTAAATGGAAAATTTGAACTCGTAGTAAATGAGGAAGACCTCAAAAGACAGGGTTTGAATGTGTAGCAGAAATAATGATAAAAAGAATGGAAGAAAAAAAACTCATTCTTAACCTTAAGCTTATTTATCTTTCAGTGTAAAACTTCGTCTTCTGGATTTCTCTTCGCTAGTTCTTTCCGCATTCAATGATCGCATTTCTAACTTCTTTATCCCGGGTTTCTTTTTTTTTGACTCCTTTATCATCTCTGTCAGTTTACTACTAATTGCAGAATGTACTATTTCTGTAGACTTTATTTTTAATTTTGTTCAATTTAGTTTTTACCTCGCTTTGTCTCAGGTATTTCATTTCCGCATTGCTTACTTTACCTTGTAGTCTCTACTCTCTCCAATGTAGTGGTGTAGTCCATGATTCTCATCCCTAGAGTATAAATAGAGCACATTCTGTATTTTCAAGACCAGAAAAACAAATATTAGGTTATAGTGAAGCACTATAAATGGCAAATTCTTCTTTACAATTTTGTGATTCGTAAAAGAATATTAAGAATAGTGTTGTATGTGTTGTAGGAATGTGCGTGAAGTTCGGCAGGGCCTTGTGGAAACGTAACTCGAATTTCACTTTTAATTAAGTGCTGTCATTAATCAAGCGCCGGCTCCTCGCGCTGCCACCAGTTTCTCCAACACGTTCGGCGCCTCCACCCTGCAGTCCTCAAACCTCCCACCAAATATTTCTTCTACCCTTGTACAAAATCTGGATGTATATCTTATATACGTTCAATTATAAATTAATTCCAATAATAAATAATACCAGGAGGTATTCTTTCTGAAATGTATAATCTAACTAATATTTCATATTTATTTCTATAGTTCGTCTTAGTAGAAATGAGACAATGCGAAAGACGCATTTTGAGCAACCAATAGAGAAGGTACCCCCGTTGAGTTTTTTTACCATTATTGTACTTAATTCCTAGTTCATACGAGAAAGCTTTATTAGTTCAAAATTAATATTTAGTAAAATGCAATAAACAAAAAAACAATACAGCATTTGCCGACGATCATATTAACAGGTAATAATCATTCATTGCAGTGATTATTCAAAATTGTACGTGTAGCAGAAAAAGGATTAATAAAGAATTGGCAGGAAAATATAGAGATTAAGGAAGCCAAAGAGCAAACCGATATAAGCCATTCCCTAGTAGTAAATTTGTACATCAATGCACAAAGAAATGATATCCGAGAGGACAAAACGATTGTGACAATAAAAAAGTGTTTATTTCTTAATATCTATGGCTGGTATTCTGAGCTCCCGACTAAAGTTCGCGACTAAGGCCGTGTAACTAGTCGCCGACTATCTTATTTAGTCGGTTATCAATTCTAAGTAGTCATTTATAATATTTTGTTTGTGACAAATGCGATAAGTTAGGTTAACTGACATTTCAAACAAAAGTACTACCTTATTTAATATTCCGACTAAATTTTAGTACATTGACTAACTTAGTCGGGCTTAATCACCTGCTTAAAATATATTTATTAGTCGCCCGACTATATTTTAGTCGACTTCCCTTAGTCGGACTTAGTCGCGCGGTCCAGATGTATTTCCTTAGTCGCTCGACTAAATATTAGTCGTTTTTTTTTAGTCGGGCTTAGTCGGGAGCTCAGAATACCAGTCAATATATTTATAAACTAGGTACTATTTTAAAATAGTAAAAATAGACAATTAGTTTTTAGTTTGTTTAAATGAATGAAGTATCAATTCCACTAAGTAAAGTACATTAGTAGTTATTGTGTATTCTGTGAGGAATGTTGTTCGTATTTGTTGTTTGTTTGGTGGTCGCTGACTCCTGAAAGGAGCTTTCCTCTAGCGAGTAAAGACGTGAGCGCTGTTTCTTTTAAAAATAACGTAAGGCGAATTCCTGCGCGGTAGTTTTGTTTCTCCTGCAGTCACTGGCAGGGGCAGGGGCAGCCCCGCTGCTCTCTAATTGCAGCTAATTAGACGCCGCCGGTGACGAAAGTATTGCTGCACAATAAAAAATATCAACATCAACACGGTTTATTAATCGCTGTTATTCTAACCATGTCATTATCGAGAAGCCTTCTTTTTCTTAGTTTTGGAAATTCTTTAGACAGATATTTGCCTGCACTATTTCGCTCCCAGTCTATCAATGCCTTTTTTCATGAATTTACCATGCATGCTGATGTTATATTATCCTTTCCCTAAACTTTTAATCAGGGTATGTAACCAAAAAAATAATGGTTAACGGTTAACTCTTATAGAGAATGTTACAATAATAACGGTTTTAATTTCAAACCGGTTTTTATAAATTCGAAACCGGTTTAAAAACATAAAAAAAATATTTAATAAAAATTATAAAAAAAATAAAAATTAATTAAAAAAGTAATAAAAATACTATTTGAAAAAAGTATAACTAATAAAAAAATACAATTTAATTAACGAGTATTCACAAAAATTCTCGTAATACCATCAGAAAACGACAGGTCACTTTTCATTTGTATAATTGTCTAATCCTGACAAAGAGACTATCTACTTTTATGACTTTTATAACACAGATATAAAAAAATATTCAAAATTTTTCACAGTAAATGATATTAGAATAAAGTTTAATGTTCGCTAAAACCGGTTTATTTTTTTTTGTTAATACCAGTATTTTCGGCCTTAAAAATATTGGTAAAAATTGCAGTTAAAGTTCGCAATTACCTTTTAAAATATCGGTTACCGGTTTTTATTAACCGGTTTATTAACCGGTTACATGCCCTGCTTTTAATATTTATTTTCTCATAAACTACGAATAGTAAATCCATTTGAAAAAATACAGGTATTATTTTATATTATTTTGTCACATTCCCATTGTCTTCAAAGGTATTCCTTCTGTTAGTTAGATCTACCTCGATGAGTATATCATTTTAATCAATATATGTTGTGTGGAGGTCGAAAATTAAGTTCAAGATTGAATACTGTATTTAGTTCTAATGTAGTGGCAAATTGAATACGCCTTTCAACTAGTTGGTAATCTGTTATTGAACGAATTGGTTGATTTACTTGAATGGAACACCACCTACGACTGCTGTGTCGTCGTGGGTGTTGAAACATTTAGTTCCGTTCTGCATTTTGTGCAATAAAAAGCTTGCATGTTAGTGCGTAGGTGTGTTTGCGCTAGCACTTGTGTGCTCTCGAGATAACAAACTGACATGATACAACGTATCATTCAACAAACACATTCCGCCCATCGGGTTTGATAAGCACGTGTTGGTCAGGTGCATATGAGGAAACAAGTCAAAAGATCTCTTTTCAAGGTGTCTAGCCTAGTAGACCTTACAAAAACCTGTATTTTTTTAATGTTTTCAAAAGTTAATAGCTAAAAGTAAACTGTTAATCTAATTGTGAACAAATTTTAGTTAGAAACAGCAAAAATATATTTTTTGTAAATCTTTAAATCTGGAAATTTTGCTCAACAAATTTTTATAATCATAATTGTGCCAATTATGATTATACAACCCTATGAAGTTTTTAATCGCAGGTGAAATTAAGAAGGGAGTTTCACCGGTTCCATGGTTTTCTTCGAGGTACTTTTAATTTTCTACACTTAAGTAAATATTGATGCGCGAATTTTAAAACCAGCAATCTTATTAAGTCTTTTCCATTTTATTCTGTCGCTGTATTAATTAACTTTTATTTATTTTCAAAACCTATAACCCTATATCAAAATTGTGTAGAGTTAAAACAAACCAAACAACAGTATTAAACCAAAAATTGTGTTGAAAAATGCGAAATATCCCAAAAATACTCATTTTTGTGCCCAAAATTTTGATTTTGGGAAATGGTGTACTTTGATAGATCTCGACGCTGCTCAAACGGAATTTAATTATCTCTTTTCGTTCCTGAGATATTTGCTGCCAAAGTTGCACCTCAAAAAAGTGTGTTTTTTGACTTTATCTCTAAAATGGGTAGAGATACGATCTTAAGGATTATATCAGACGATTCTACGGGAAAAGTTACATAAAGAAATGTTATCTCCGCATATACGTTCTTTGGAATGATTAGGTGAAAAATGAGAAAATCGAAAAAACCTAAATTTCAAAATTTCTCCGAGGATTTTTTATTCTCCAAAACTTTTCATTTTCTGGACTTAAGTAGATATTGATACGCTGATTCCAAATTTTCAAACCGAATTGAATTATCTCTTATCATTCTCGAGATATTCGGGTTCAAAGTTGAGTTTTGGCAATACCTAAAAAAACAGGTTTTTTAGGTATAATTCTTTAATGGTTAGGTTTACGACTTCGGCGATATCACCAATCGATTCTACGGGCAAAATTACATAAGTATACCAATTTTTAGATTTTTATTCCAACGGATACAATTTTTAGAGCGAAAAAACGAAAATCGTCAAAATCGAAAAAAATGCCTGATGAACCCCTTGCGATTTTTTCGATTTTTGGCCATTTTCAGTTTTTTCCTTCTAGAAATTCTATCTATTGAGATAAAAATCTGAAAATTGGTACTCTTATGTAATTTTGTCTGTAGAATCGAATGGCGAGGTCGCCGAACTCGTAAACCTAACCATTTAAGGGGTATACCTAAAAAACCTAAATTTTTAGGTATAACTTTGAACTCAAATATCTCGAGAACGGGAAGAGATAATTGAATTCTGTTTGAAAATTTGAAATCAGCGCATCGATATCTACTTAAGTTCAAAAAATAATAAATTTTGGAGACAAAAAGTTTCCAGATGAAAAATTGAAATTTAGGTTTTTCGTTTTTCTCATTTTTCACCAAATCGTTCCAAAGAACGTATATGTAGAGTAAACATTTCTTTATGTAATTTGTGCCGTAGAATCGAATACTGCAATCGTTGAGATTGTATCTCTACTCATTTTTGAAATATACTAAAAAAACACACTTTTTTGAGCTACAACTTTGAGAGCAAAAATCTCTAAATCGAAAAGAGATAATTAAATTCTGTTTGTAAACTTGGTATCAGCGTAGTTAGTTCTTCAAAAAATATTACAAACAAAATCTTGTAAAATTTGAAAATTTTCGAATTAAAAATTCGATATTTTGAAATATTTTTGGGTTTACGCAAAAATACAGCAACGGCGGCATTGGGAATTACTTCCCCTGTTGTTATTACATACATAAAGTGTTATATTATTCAAAGGAAAGTTGTTTTTGGAATTGCAGTCATTTAATAAAATTCACTGATATACCAACATTTCGACTGTAATTCAGTCTTCATCAGGATGCTGATAAAATACAAAATATACAATCAGATACATACATACGTACTCCGAAAACAAAAACAATATTATTATTTATTAATTTTATAAACTCACTTATATACATCATGTTCTTTTCGTATTATTTATTCTCCAGTAATTCAAAAAACCAACAAACCAAATTGGCATCCTCATCACAGTATGATATCCTCTCACTGGCCTATCGACATCATATAGTCGGGAGTCACGCTGAGCTCTTCACCATATTCTCTCCAACTCGTGTCCATCTGTGCCTCTCTCAAATTAGCTCTCCTAGTAGTATTCAACACCCGGGATTGTTTACTTGGTTCATTTGTAATTGGAAAACATCGCCTTTCTAGTGGCTGCAGTTGGGTACCTTTAATACTCGCCTGGTTAGGGATTATTAAAAAAAGAAACGCAGAGTAAATATATTCCAATTTGAATATTTATTTTATGGAAATGACCACATGAATATAATTCCAAAATAGTTCAATAATAAGCAAAAAAATGTAAAGACATAAACATCTACGTTGGCAAACGATAAAGAGTGACTACGATGCACTTTTGCTGCATTCATGTATTAGTACGTCTCCACTGTAACCTGTAATCAACTATATTTCTGCTGATACGTAAAACTTTAGGAGAATGACAGGAACAGACAATAATCAGTCGGTCTTAAAACCACTTAAATTTGTATTCTGAGGTTGTAAATACTAGGAATGACGATGGGTACCCGGGTACCCGGAACCTACCGGATAATAATGTACCCGGGTATCAAAAATAGTACCCGATTACCCGAAATGTACCCGTTACCCGTTTATTACCCGTTACCCGAAATCTAATTACCTCATTACCTAAAAACTGTTGTTGCCAGTTAAAGACAGTTTTCAGCTGCCGGAAACATTGTAACCACACGAAGATCAAGACTGAGTGCACATACATCATCCATGCTGATATTTGCGAGAAATATGAGATATTCCTAAATAATTAAATCAAACATACTTCCTTAATAAGTTTTAATTTTATACTGCTGATATATAGGTACTCGTATGTTATGTAAAATAACAATGTTTTTTTTTTTATTTCCATACCAGAAAATAATATTTTTTTCTTCATTTAATAAATTTATATGCAAATAACAAAAAATTATATTAAAAAGATGAATGTGGAAGAATAATGGATATTTTAAGGATATCAGGTAATTATCGGGTATCAGGTTATTATCGGGTATCGAGTAATTATCGGGTAACGGGTAATTATCGGGTATCCGGTTCTACTCGGGTAATTCATGTCGGGTACCCGGGTACCAAAATTTTCAGGTTTCGTCATTCCTAGTAAATACCTCGCGTATATCTGTAAGAAACAAGGCGACAATTTTTTTTTTATAATAAATGCAGACACTTTGGAAGCCTGAAACAACTAACTCAACTGTATTGTCAAAATATATGATTATATTTAGTTGATTTTGACGATTTTGTAACCCATATCCAAGTTCTGTATATGGATTTATAAAACTATAAAACTCATTAGAAACCCAAGTGTGAATCAACACCTGTGTTTAATATCTGTTATCTGTATTTGCTTTGGATCTGGCAAGTTCATAATTAAATTCAACACTTATTTATTCAAGATCGTGTGCATGCAATGCCTCGGATAGGATTTAATTTAGTTGGATTTTTCCTAGGGCAATATTTGCCTTCCGTTTGCTGTGATAAATGACTCGCCGCCATGTGATTTATAGCAGGTTATTATTAAATTTGATTTGTGATAATGATTCCATGCCATTGTTATTCGCCGAAGCCAACTATTTGTTTACCAGTATTGGATGATAATATTGTTTTATGTTTTGATTATCTGTCCAACCTATTGATTCTATGAAAGTTATCGTTATGTTTTGCCTAAAATTGTTACAACTTGTTCAGTCAACTTGCTGAAACCAGAGCATATTTTGGAACAGGTTTAGTTGCTTTGGATTGTGCTCTGGTTTCAGTGGGTCAAGAATTAGAGCACTCAAAGTGTTTGTTCTAATCCTAGATCTGCTGAAACCAGAGCATATTTTTGAGCAGATTTAGCTGGTCTGGTTTCAGTGGGTCTATAATTAGAACACTCAGAAATGTATGCTCTAATACTAGGACTTCTGAAACCAGAGAACATTCTGGAGCAGATTTGACTGCTCTGGATTATGCTTTGGTTTCAGTATATCAAGAATTAGAGTATTCTGAAGCGTTTGCTCTAATTCTAAGCCTGCTGAAATTACAATATATTCTGCAGCAAGGAAACTCTGGATTGTGCCCTGGTTTCAGTGGGCCAAAAATTAGAGCAAATAATGAGAATGCTCTGATTCTTGTTCTCCTGCAACTAGAGCACATACTGGAGCGGTTACGGTTGCTCTGGTTTGAGTGAGTCAGTAACTAGAGCATTCTAAATATGTCCTCTAGTATTTCTTTTTTCTTGAATATTTTGATTATTATAAAAAAATTTGTCCCCCCGAAATTTTGAAAAGTCAACGCCTATTCTTGATATTTTTTTTCTAGATTTGTGCTAGGAATGTCGTACCATAAAGCAAATAATAAAAATATTAAAGTTGAATTTATCTTGAAATATCGTATTTTCAGAAACAGGTCAAGTTTTTCATTAATTCTTTTCAATGTTTAGGATTAAATACAACATGCACCCTTTTACATTGTTGCATGAAAAATCCTGCAAAACGTTTTGATAATTGCAGGATTTGCAAGATTAGCAGCATTGAAAGAAACAAAGGTCTTATCTGGCGGAATAAGCCTTTACATTTTGTTGGCATTTCCGGTACTTTTGTTCCCGGAAGCGGGAGGTAGAGAAGCGAGTCGCGAGGCGCCCCTCCGCGAGTCTTACATCAAACTCCCACGCGACAGAACTTGCTTTGTTCTCTCAGTTATTAGAATTCATTATGGATTATGTTGACATTGCTGCAACACACTTATCAATTTTCATTACTTACCTCACGGGAAATAAATACGCGAATAATTGATCGTACCAGGTGGAAAATTTTATTTCAATATCGCGAATGAATAATGTCTTGAAATTCAATAGATATTTTACATTCGCACATAAAGTACTACGTTTACACATACAGCAAAAAATACTTTGACTTGATTTTGAAATTATGTTTTTTGTAAAGCCATTATACAACTGAATTAATCAGTTCAGAAAATTAATATGTGTCCAATTACATAGTTCTGAAAAAAATTGAAAAAACCTGATAAGGTACTCAATTTCGACGTTATACACTCAAACCAACTAATCTTCGTACACCAATAAAGAAAAAAAGTTTTCTATTCTTTTAAAGTTTTTTTTTATTGAATATACATATATGAAATAAATTTTATATTATAACTTACTATATTAATAAATAAAATAATGTAATCTCTTCCTCAATTTTTTGTAGTGACACCGAGAAAAAAAATTATATTTATTATAACAACTAAGTAGTCAATTTAGTCTCCGTACACCTGTAAATTATATAGAATCAATGATCTTTTGAACCGCCATTCATTATAATTACTGCCCTTAAACGGTTTGCCATACTTTCTACTAATTTTTTTGGAGTTTGGGAGTCAATTTTACCCCATTCTTCTACCATAAATGTAATAGTTCTTTTATAATCTGTGGGCGTCTTGTTTTACTCATTTTTTAAAAATAAATCACAGAGATGTTCAATGGGATTCACATCTGGAGACTGTGGAGGCGTTTTAAATTCTTATCTACAATTATACAATAACTATTCTAGCAATTTACCTGTAGTGTGTTTAAAATCATAAGAAAGATATAAGAATCCCTTAAACCCAATTTTTAGCACATTTTTCAAATGATATATTTTAAAATATTCAAATAAACCACTTTTCTATCAGTTAAATATTAAGATTCCCATCCCTTCTGCACTCATACAGCCCCATACAAGCATAGAACCACTTCCATATTTCATTGTTGGCATAATTTTTTTTTTTGTTTTCATTTCTTCCTTTCCCAAACAATAATTCGTCCATCTGATCTAAAATTATTTTGGTTCATCTGAAACAATTGCTGAGTTTCAGGTTTCAGGGGGATTTACTTATTTCAAAAACAAAGCGCAAAGATATGTGTACAGAGACTATTAGGTTTGAGTGCATTTTTGCTAATGTGGTAGAAAAGTTAAGGAAAACTGTAGTAAAGTAGTATTTACATAGAACCAAAAAATGCCAAAGTAGTCACTACTTAACAATTTCAACAAACAATTAGTTCCCTTGACGGATACAAGAGTTAAATTGAACCAATTCCGGACATTAAAGAGCCATACGCTGATAACCATCAGCATTCATCCTTTGGCAACCGTCCCCATATAATGACATGAGAGAAACATGTAGCTTCAAGTGTTTTTCACACAGTCGAAGCCTACTGTTCTGCAGTTTATCAGCACGTGGCACTTACCTGTTGTAATCGGAGCGTGGCGCTGCAGTCGGTGGCACATGATGTTCCCACGGTTGGAGGCTTTGGGCATGTGCGGATTATCGCGATTCGGATAAAAGGTACTGGCTTGATTGACTAGGTTTCTGCTAAATAGAACTTGTGTTTGAAGGTCGGGTATAGATGGGCGATCAGGTTGCATTGGCAATTGCAACAATAATTGAGAATTGGTCATAGTTGTTTTTGTTTTGAAGTGTGAAGTCTATTCAATAAGCGCAAGTTGATAACATTATTTATTCTACGAGAACAAAGTGTATTGTACCTTATAATAAGTGTGATTATAACAGTTTAAGCTTCTGCTTTTGTGGACTGAGGATTTTTCCTTTCAGGAATAAATGGGAGCTAAAAAGTATTATAGTTACATAGCACATATAAATATTTACTAACTGTCATATATTGCTATTGCAATAATACAGATTTTCACAGTTCAAGACTTCAACGGATAATCATAAATTAAGTTCCTTAAAATAGATTTGCCTATTTTTACCCAAGTGTCTTCTTCATGCTTAAGCTTGTAACGTTTTGACATCGAGATGACTAACTTTGAGTAAAAATTAGTGTTTCATGAGAGTCTTGAATTTTTCTTGGATTAAGCAAGTAAGTAAGAATCTCATTTCAGGCTGTATGTATTTAGGACTTTTTAAGTAACCTAGTAGGTTAATTATGTTTACTTGCTACGTTTGAAGTAACCCAGATCTGATCCTGACCTGATCCAACTCACCCATAGTTGTTTTGCTGGGTTGGTGAGTTGAACCTGTATTTTATCTATGTTTACATTGCTTTCTCTTTCAATTTCTGTCAGAAGTTATATTTTTATAGGTTAAAGTGAAAAATTTAAATAAGTAACTTAAACAAATAACTTAAATTAACTGGTTCAAATTTTCACCAACTGTAAAATTTTATTGTTTATTTGGTACCAACCCGGGTACGTTTAGGATCAATTGAGGGTTGGATTCAAATTTCCCAAATAAATACGGCCTCGGGCCTCAGTGACCGCTCTTCTTGTTTTCTCTGACGTTACTTTTTTAAGTAGCAACTTCTGAACTGAACATAATAGTTTAGTGCATGTCCCCATAGAGTGATTTGCATGTGGTGGTAGGCAGTGAAACAAAGCAGTAACAAAGTCGTGAGTCGCCCGTTGGAGTCTATTGCTTTTAAACGGGTTTTAACGTCCCCTGATAAGCCGGACGCCACGTGCCGCCACGTGATCGGGATCACGATCGGGAGTTGATCCCCGGTTGGAGGCTGCTGTGACGTGTGTGGCACGCGAAACACCGCGGGTGGTGGATTCATGTCAGATTGCAGATGATATGTGCCCTATGTTTCTATTATAATCTTTCATTACTTTGTGCTACAGAGGAGGGTACGACGTACCAGTTTTCTAATGTGTTTATTGTTGGTACACAAAAATATTAAAATATTAACACGTCTGGTTTTTGTCTTAACCATTTTTTCTTTTCAAGGCATGTAACAGAAAATACTGGTTAACGGTTCAAAAATATTGAGAGCGTTCTAACAATAATGGGTTTAGTTCGATAACCGGTTTTTAAAAATGAGAAACCGGTTTAAACCGATTAATTTATAGATTAATAAAAAAATAATAAAAAAAATCATACAAGATTAAAGATAAATATTCACAAAAATTCCCATAATACCTGCAGGTCATTTTTCAATTGTAAACTTGCTTAAAGGTGACAAAGAGACTACATACTTTTACTCCAATAAAGTCTATATTGTATAAACTGCCAAGACAAATACAAATATAACAGATATAATTTTTTTTTGCGGTTCTTGGTATTAAAATAAAAGTTAATGTTCGCTAAAACTGGTTTATTTATTTTTTGGTTAATGATTACTGGTATTCGCAAATTTCGTTTAAAATATCGGTTATCGGTTTTTATTAACCGTTTTTTTTAACCGGTTACATTACATGTCATGTTTCTTTTTAATTATTTTTAATTCCGGTTTCAGTAGTCTTTATTCGTACAAGGTACAACAGATGAGATCATGGTTTCATGAAAATTTACTGTTTCCGGAATACTAAGTAAGAACTGCGACAAAACGCTTGAACCCTTTTCTTTAATACAATACAAGATATTAATCACCGTTTCTTGTGCGACTAGAAACAAAATAATGGTAATCTCTAACACACCAACAACAGCTAATGTAATAGTAAATAGCGAAAAAATTGAACAAGTTAATAAATCATATAAATATAATAATTGGAGAATAATTAATACGAATTTATAGGGAAAAAAGAAATAAGTAATTTTAAAAAACAAAAATCATTCATGATATAAATATAATTCGTAAAAAAAAAACGAAGTGTGTGTGTGTGTGGCTGTCGAAGCCGGAAAAGAAACCCTTTGCGTATTACAATAACAATGAATACATTCCAATTGATATTCATGGCATATTTCCTTGATTTGATTGCAATCACCACCATAACATTCGTTTCACACCGCATTATGGGTGTTAGCTCCATAAATTCATAGCCCTGTCACCAGGTCGCGTTTAGGGCTTAGCCCCGGCGCTGTTTACGTGTCCCACGGGGGCAGAGCGCTTCACACCGCAGGCAATTTGTAAATAGCTCCGCCACGCGACCGGTAGGCCCCACGTGTCGGACACGTGGCGGCAGATATTACGGACCACCCTGTAGCTTTATTGATATTGATACAGATACCATCAATGTTTCAATCTGGGTATTATCCTGAAGTAAATCACATATAGACTTAATTATGTCAAGACTTTTAAATACTTATCATATAATAGAATGTTAGTAATAAAGAATTGTTGTGTGAACACTTATCATATAATAGAAATTTGTTTTTTTTTTACATCAGTAATAAAGCTCTGAATTGTTATTATTTTGAAGCATTATTGTACTGTACCTCCTTCCATATATAAGTAACTGACTACTACTCTAAAGTAGGTGTGAGTTACACCCTTAAAAATATTACCAGTGAATTACTGGCATTAATATTCATATGTCTACAATTTTTCATTTTAAAATTCTCATTAGTACAGTTACAATTACAAATTGAATATCAACCAATTCAGATGACCGTTTTCAATTCGCGGCTTAGGATATACCGGGAATCCTGAGACGCTAGCATGCTTCTGGAGCAGTTTTGGCTGTTCTGGATTGTGCTCAAAAGTGTTTGTTCTAATTCTAGATCTGCTGAATCAGAGCACATTCTGGAGCAGATTTGGCTGCTCTGGATTGAGTACTAGTTTCAGTAGGTCAATAATTAGAGCACTCAAAAGTGTTTGTTCTTATTCTAGGTCTGCTGAAACCAAAGCACATTCTGGTACAGATTTAGCTGCTCTGGATTGTGCTCTGGTTTCACTGTGTCAATAATATTAGAGCACTCAGAAGTGCTTGCTTTAATTCTTGGCCTGCTGAAACCAGAGCACATTCTGGTGCAGATTTAGCTGATCTGGATTGTGTTCTGATTTCAATGTGTCAGGAATTCTAAATCTGCTGAAACCATAGCACATTCTGGAGCAGATTTAGCTGCTTTGGATTGTATTCTGATTTCAGTGGGTCACGAATTCTAAGTTTGTTGAAACCAGAACACATTCTGGAGCAGTTTTGGCTGCTCTGGATTTTGGTCAGGTTTCAGTAAGTCAGGAATTAGAATATTTTGAAATTATTTTTGGGCTACTAAAATTAGAATACATTCTTGAGCAATTTTGGGTGTTGTTGATTGTGCTCTAGTTTGAATAGGCCAAGAATTATAACATTTCAAAGTGTTTGTCTAGCATTTCTTCTTTATTATGATTAATGGATTTTCTCGACTGGTGGATGAATGGGAGAGGTAATAAAGTACTGGAAATCGGTCGTATTTTGGAAAGCTTTATTTCAGCTCCGATTGTAATTTATGTTTTGATCTTAGTCATTATAAAAAAATTAACGCAAGGAAGTTTTGAAAATTACCGATGCAATGTGGTACTTGAATATTACTGTTAACGAAGAAATATTCATGTATATTTACTTTTACATAATTATATTTTGATTTGCGTTTCTATATGCCTTCTTCTCCTTGTTGACTTGAACAAATTCAGCCGTTTGTTTATCCTCTGCAATTGTAGTTGTGCGTTCCACAGTGACACACATCTCCGGATCGGCAACCTTTGCTCGCATCACATCCATTGATGTTCCGTCGCGCCGCGCTCCTTGTCTCACTTTTAATAAAGGCGGCTGCGCGCGGTCCCTGATAGATGACTGCCGCCGTCGCCGCCGCCTGCGATATTAAACCCCACCCCAGCCAAGCTGATTCTTCTTCCACAGGACTTATTTTGTTTTCCAGCCTGCAACTATTTGTGATTCTTTCTTTTGTTTGTTGGGCACGAGTAGGAATAGAACTGGGCTAATTACGATTTCAACTATATGCTAATCAACATATTAAAAAAAATGATGTGTCCAACATATTACCTCCCGCCACTGTAGTAATATATTCTATACGTTTTTCAGTACATTTAATTTGTAGTTTTACAATTAATTTCTTATTGCAGTTCAGAATATTTTTAATTCATTTCATATCTAAAATTTTCTTCATAAAATTTTTATGACCGAAAAAACAGCTATTTTTGACGTTACTAAAACCGGAACCGAATTAACCTTACCATAAGGTAAATATTCTGATTACCTGATGATGATCGAAAGATCGAAACGCGTTATACTTCAGCTTTTACCGAGTTTTGTATTCCGTGCAGTATTATATTTGGTTTATTGCATTGAATCTTTTTTTACAACCCCCTTTGCTCTAAATCTTATATTATAAATCGTATCGGATACAATACTTACTGACGAGTTCTTTAAAGAAACAATTACATTTTTTAATTTACTTGTGACAATGAACTTCGAAAATTCAGATATTTTGCAAATATTCCTCATATATTTTTTCCACCTTTTTTAATTTTACAACAAAACTGCTTCATTTTTACTTATTGTATCTTTTAAACTTACATCAAATTTTGTGAACATATGAATAACTCATCTGTTTCATAGAAATTCCTCAGCTTAAACGATTATCTATATATTGATAGGCTGGAGGTAATTAATATAGTACAAGGACGTTTACGTTTACATTATTAGCAAGGTAAAACAATTATTCTTGTTGATCGGAGGAACCGTCTATTTTTTATTATAATTAAAGGTACCTGTCACCTCCGTTGTATTTTGATTATTGATAAGCACAATGACAGTATATTTAGGAATTAATTATTGTTGACTCAGTATAAAATGTCTGTAGAAATTGACACAACTGACCACACATATCAATACTACAATGTTAAGAGAAGTTTGTAGATCTTGCACCTGTGAATTCACATTCTGATAACGACTACCCGATTGTGTTTTATCATATTTACATTAGCTAACTTGATGTACATATTAATAAAGTTAAAATAATATTTAGTCAATCCTTTTATTAAAATTTTATTTGTATACATGACATTATGACAATTGAGAGATAAGGCTTTATTAAATTTCTAAATTGGTTCAAAATTAGATAAATTTTGGAGCAATACAGTGTTCTTTCATCTGGTATGTATTTTAATATTTTTCTACTAATTGAGTTTCCAAAGCAGTAAGTTTTTAACATTTCGAAATAACAAATTTCGTGCAATTTAAGTAAATTTAACTATTGGTTTACTACAAGATTCTAGATATAAAGGTCTGTCATATATTGATGATATATTTATTTGTTTTTCCGGTATATTTCTCATCATGATTTGGCTATAACGCCCATGTGATGTATAATATCTGTCAGGGAATGGTGGATGAATGCAGTTAACGTGTGTCGGTAATCCTGAACTCCGTGTTCGCCCGCGGTGGTCGTTCATCCCGCTCTGTTGATCAACGGATTACTCAAACTCTGCCTTTGTACTTACCCGTTTCATATACGCTGGATTCACACTTCTCCTCACACGCGGGATTAGAAAATAGAAATCGTGAGAAAGTTTCCACTAAACAAAGTTTACAGATTGTGTTCCAAAATATTCGGATATAGCAGTATTTTATTTAAGCGATGATTGAAATTTAATTGAGTTCAAGTTGGAGTAAACAAAAATTTACGATTTTTTTTAATAGATGGAATTTGCAATATAAAATATCTAGTGTTGCCATCTAGATCTAGTATTTCTATAGACTCTTTACATATCTTGTCTAGATTATTAAGACTTTCTTATTCTAGATCTGTACGAAATACATTCAAAATATAAATATTTCATGAGAAGATTGTTTCATCCAAGGTGAAACACTGTAAAATAGAAAAGAACGCTGCCGAAGAACTTTCTGTACTTGTCTAAATGGTATGCACAGGTTAATGTAAAATCTTAAAACAATCTAGAATATTCATATCGAGACAAGACTTTTTAATGTAGGCTTAGACTTAATCAACTCTTGTCTTGAAATTTCTTATACAAAACAATTATATTTCATGCATACAAATTTATATTTGTATCCTTCGGACCAGAGTAAAACAACTTTCCTATCTAGCAGCACAAATAACTATTATTTTGTCTAAATATTTTATTACTGTATAAATACAAATTTGTATGCATGAAGTGTAATCGAAATTATATGTAATAAAAAAATATAAACTTAGTTTACATTTTTTCTGAAAGAGTGAGCTGAATCTTTCTTATTCGTGACGTTTGGGTAAATGATGTTCTATTGAGATTTCAAATCGAAATAACATGAAAATATTATTTACTTGTATTGTAGTCAGTAGACTTTTAGGAAAAAATAAAACAGAAAATATTGATGTTTGGTAAATAATATGACTTATATTTTATTACTATGTCGGGGACTGTGGAATTTATGTTGTAATATTTATGTATATTGAGAAATTATTAGAGTTGTATAAATATGGATAATCTGTGAAACCAGCCTTGTAGAACAAACAACATAACCTTTTTTGGTTTGCGTTAGTGACGTATATCGTATGTCAAGTGTCGCGCAAAGGGCCTAACGGTCGCAAACAAGGGCGGAGGGTGAGGCACATTGACTATCTCCCCCCCCCCCCCCCCCGCGCACTTTGTCTCGCTGCTCGACTTTTAATAAAAGAGGATCGCGCGCCGCACTCTCTGCTTGCTGATAGATGACTGCAGACTTGCTGCCTCTGATATTAAATTGGGGACGAAAGTAGAGTAAGGAGGTATTTACTGTCTTTTCTTTACTTTTCTTTTATTTTTAACTCCACAAGTTTTGCTGGCAGCGAACAATTACAAGTGCACAATAAAAATATTAAGCTGGATAGACGGGACGGGTAATGGCACCATGTACAGGTCTTTCCACAATAATATACACATTTATAATAATAATTATTATTAGTATTATTTACTTCAAATTTGAAGTGGGCGATCTGGGATTCAAATCCCTGTAACGATGAACCTGTAACCAAAAATAAATACCGGTGTGTCCGAGTGATTCAGAACACACTATGAGCTGTAGGTACCCTGTCCTGTAATTGGACTTCGGTGTTTTACTAAAAAAAATGCAAATAAAACAGAAGAACCTTAGGTATTTAAGGTCCTATTCTATCTAGAATCGTTAGGCCATAGAAGATGATGTTTTATTATCTAAAAAATAAAATAAATATGTGCAATTGATAAAATACTGTACTATATGTATTATTAAATTATTGATATGTTACATTCTATATACCAAAAAATAAAATAACACCAATAATTTCATGGGTCAATTCGTTTGGGTACGTGGGGAAGAGATGGATTTTTGGTCTTAAAAGTTTATTAGAGTGATATCTTTCCTACGTAGTACACATAACTTTTACTGAATAATAATGAAATGCTTTGTCACCGACCGAAGAAATATTCCTGGACTATTTTTCGTAACCTAGCAATTACACTAAAATACCGGAATAATGCAAGTTCAGGTTCGAAAATACAACGGAAAGGTGTCAGTTTTCATCTCATCGAAAAAAACTAAAATAAACACACTTCATTACGTGTATATATGACTGAACTATGGCTACGACAATCTAAGACTGCTTTAAAAAAAACTTTGTTGAGAGGCAAATCTATTCTTTCAGTTTCTAATTAGATCTGTGAACTATTATCTCATCGACATCTGGCCCCAAAATTATTAATTTTTATGACAAAAATGTCACCGTCTAGAGAAGAAATGCAGATTCAAGAACAAGATTGAAAGCAGGACCATAATTTAAATCTTGTTACATCTTGTTACAGAGTAAGCTGGTAATCAATCAATGATTAGGTACTATGGGATATAATATTTTAATGAGTATTATCCTCGCCATGTAATCTGTAAAAATTTCGAAAACCTGATAAAAGGGGAGAAAATGAAATTTGCAGACGATGTACGTAAACCCCCCATGCTGAGCTTAATAAACAAGGATAAAGAAATGTTCGTGTTTGTGGCATTAGACAAAGGAAGTAGGACAGCTTGGCTAAGAACTAAAGGCTCGTTCACCTGCTGTTTATGAAGGATAATAAAGCCTTATTACTTGGAAGTTCCGGATAATAGTGCACCGGAGCGCCGTCGCGGCGCCACTGTCTATTCAGCGTCTCGGAAATGAATCGGGAAGTTGGCAGCAAGACGCCGCAGTTGCCAAACTGTTCACGTGACAAGGGCGCCAAATACCGGGCTATTAAAACACTTACTTCTAACCTTCACCGTAGAAGGATGCTTCAAATTTTAACATTATTTAAATTAATTAATAATTATAACCATATATACAAACTTACAAAAATATAAAGGACAAAATATGTATTTTCTTCACAACATCTTTCCATTTCTTTCTATCTTACGCTGCCTCAGTCTAGTTTATCACACTTTGTTCCCGTTTCTTCGGTCTTCCTCGCCTATTTCTTCCTCCTTCATCTCCTAATAGTTCGCTTGGTAACTCTATTCTCCGACATCCGTGCAACATGTCCTAGCTACCTTACTCTTTGTGATCTAATTATGTGGTTTATAAATGAATATCCGTACATATCATATATATCTCGGTTCATTCTTCTTCCCCATGTCCCGTCTTCTTCTTTAACCCTTCCAAAAATTCTTCCTCTTTTCCAAATGCCTAGTTTCTTTTCATTGTTTTTATTTAGCACCCATAATTCACAACCCTACCTAAATTACAAATGTCAAATTTTAAATATCTTTCTGACGAAAATTCAAAAATATAATGAATTCATATTAGTGTAGTATTTTTCATTTATCTTGGCATCAACCACAAATAACGATTACTATTATATGTAGAATCACAAGTTCACTTTGTAATTGATATTTGAATTTCATATAACAAGTTCAAATGGTAAAAACCGAAGATATAGAATCCCATTTCTGATCCGGAATATAGTATTTTGATTTTAATTCATTTCATATTTTGTGTATTTGATGTTACAATGGATTGATGATTTTACTTAATAATTTTAAAGCACGTGTTTTAATCTTGCTTTTTAGTTTTTTAAACAACAACAATTTCAAAATCAATAAAAAAATAAAATTGGTTTTTGTACAGTAAAAAATTTTTTAATCTGACTTGACAAAAATATTTTTTTATTAAACTATTATTACACTTAAAAAATATGAGAATATTAAATTTTCACCTAGAATCATTAAATTTTCTTATAAAGTTCAGTAATAAAATTATGAAATTTTCCCTTTCTATCAAATTTGTTTAATAAGAAATTATATATCCTTGATTATTTGCAAAATTAATATCGTCTATTGTCGGCACTTGTCGCCCTCTTGTAAATGGGGCAATTTCACTTCTGGATCTAATAAATACGAATTTGTTTAGAGACTTGAGACGCGTGAAATCAGATTAAAATTTAAATATAAAAGGAACAAAGAAAGGCTCGTCTTACCCTGACACGCTGTACATGGACAAGTACTCAGGCCCTTTGGTATTTTTAATTAAACAACACTCGATCTACAGATACAGGCAAATCGACTTGCCAAAGATAAATCTCAGATTTGTCCCATAAATTTCCAGCTTACAAGCATTTTTAATTCTCTTCACAAAACAATACAATATAATTGAACAAAAAACAGAATATTTGTATGAAATAAATTTTGTCAAATGCATAACAAAAACTTGATTAAAAAAATAACTGGTCACTTATTTTTTTTAATAATATATTTTTTTATATATTATATTTAATATTTAATAATATAATTTTGTTTATAAATATCAGTTACTAGTTAGAAGTGTAAATATTTATTGTAAAATTTATGATTACATTACAAAAATAGGGTTAAAAATTTCTGAAGAGATAACGCCTTCTAAAATTTACTGAATACCAACTGATGGTCCTGATTTACTGTTTTTGTAATAAATAAAGATAACAGAAATCTCTAGAGGTTTAAAGAAAATGTAGATATATCGAAAGGCATTTTGATTAAAAAGAGTTTAAAATTTAAATATTTCATTGTTCCGCAAAATTTATTAAAAATTGAAACAGTGATATTGCATTTATTTGACGCGACTGAAAATGTTTTATGAGGGAATATTAAAATATGCATCGTGTATATTTTTCATTACATATTTTATTAAATTTTCTACATTTTTGAAACATTTGAACATCACTGATTATAAGAAATATTTTAAAATTTTTGAAAAATATTTCTTAATAAGCTTTATTAATAGTAAAATCAAATGGATTTTCAAATTATCTGATCTCATTAAACATTTAAATTTCGCTTTGAATTATAATTAATTTTAAGCAATAATATTGTAATGAAGCCAATGGAAATAAAAAGAAGGAATGAAAATGAACTTTTCAAGTTTTCGTGAATATTCAAAGAGTTGAATGAAACTCGATTAAGAGGGGGAATTTTAATATAAGAAAGAAACGGAAAAAGCTTTTACGTTACATTGCAGCCTACGCCAACGTGGCGCACAAAAAATTAAACCCATTCTCGCAATCAGATTCTTCATTACCTCCTTAACCCAAGACACTTGTGCATATTTTTCATTAGGGCATCAAGCCGAATTCACTTTCCAGTTTAAATAAATTACAAACCTTTTCAAGGCTAGGAATTTTTTGAAAGAATTATAAGACTTTCATTAGAAATTCTGATAACAATGAAAATTTTATATAGGTACATACCATCAAAGTAGAAATATAGCTATTTCTACGCTGCCGATAGTAGTACCTGTAAGAACTATATGTAGTATCAACGAATAGGAAATAACAAATATCGTCCTAAATCTAAAAAAAAAAACTAGGTAACTAAAAAGTTACTAAATGCCATCAACAACTGACAAATTTAAATTGATATCCTAAAAATTCAGAACGCCAACGAACAGTATTAACAGTGTACCAAAGAAAAAAATCAGAAACCTGAATTTTCATCATTTTGGTGCATTTTTATCTGATTATTTAGTTCGCAAAAACAAAACATAGGCGGTGCAGACAATTATATACAATATAATTATCTGCACCGCTTATGTTTTGTACTAATAATTGTGGTCTGAAAAATATAATTTAATTTTTCCCAAAATGTATATTTTCTTTCTAATTTCCCAAAAGAATGTTAAATTTTTCTAGATTTAGGGAAATTTCGTTAGATATAGAAACACTGTGCACATATGACGTGCGTGACAAATCCTACAATATTCGCCTTTGAAAACTCGAGAAATAATAATATTCGAGGATAAAATATTTTACATTTACAATTAGTCGATACGAGAAAAAGAGAAATCTCGTCTCGTCTCGTCTCACAGAATTACTACAGTCATCATCAAGAAACAACATATCATTCAATCACTCCCTCTCCTGTGTTACAGTTTTCAACAACAATTTGTGGTTCTGTATATATCTAATAATTCTAGCGGTAGATATCGCTGTCATGTTTACCAATTATGATGCGGTGAATCATTTTATTGGGATTAGCAAAAAATCCTTAGTATTTGGTGAGCAACCATAGATAATTGATAAACCTTACATTTACAATGAGTCGATTTCGTTTCGTCTCACAGTATCACTAGTCATCATTAAGAAACATCACAAATCGCCCTCCTATGTTACAGTTAACTGTGGCGAACCTCAGTTTTCAACAACAATTTGTGGTACTGTGTATATCTAATCATTCTAGCATCTAGCGGTAGATATCATGTTTACCAATTATGATGTGGCGAATCATTGGGATAAGCAAAAAATGTTTAGTATTTGGTGTTGAACAATAGATAATTGATAAACCGTAGTGACGAATTCCGCTTTGGAATGTTCGAAATTCAAAGTATCGGGGGAGAAAAAATGTGTGAAGAGGTCTGGCGGATCGGATCCCGTCTCGTCCGGCGCATTCCTGGGACTACAATCCGACAGTTCCCGGCCGCCGTAACGAGCCTGGAATGCCGGGCGCCGCCCGCCGATATTACATCCCGAGGGAGCGCCTGTGTCCGTCCTCGTCAAACCTTTCTTACTACCGCCCTGGAATGTTCATCATACGCCACCACCACTCATTCTTATACTTCCGACAAACAACAAGCAAGAATTAATAACTGTAATGATACATATGAAATACCGCTGAGGTCTAGTGGTTTCTACAGAGGTTATGGCTGACAGCTGCACCGTTAAAATACAAGTAAAATTTGTCACAAAACAAATGCCTAATGCAGACCCTTGTAGGATTTTAAATTTCATTAAGTAAATTCTCAATTGAAGTTTTTGTTCATTAGAAAAATACGCAGACATATGAACTTATTTGAAATTTCTTACTCATAATATGTAATGCACTTTTGAGAGCAAATAAGATACAACCAAAAATAACACCTTAGTAGTTTCCAGATTTAAAGTATTATCCCATGGCGGAACGATATCTATAGATATATCCACAGCTCCAAGATTCAATGTAAATAGTCCAACACCGTCAACTGTCATTCGAGTTAAAAAAAAATTAGCGTTGACAACCAAACATGATCCTTGAATTCTAAATTTCGTTGGCACTTTCCTTGTTATGAACTTTGAAATTACCATTACTTAAATGATCAGAAAGAAAGTTGTTTTAGTAGTTGTAGTCATTTAATAAAATCCACTTATACACCGACGTTTTGATTGTAAATCAATCTTCATCAGGGTGCTGATAACATACAAAACATACATTCAACTTACATAAATGGTATTAAAATATTATCGAGTATAACATGGAAATTATTTTTTGTACTCTTACAATCAAATCTGTTAATTTTCGTCACCTAAGCTTTTCGAGACAAGACAAGAAACAACTAAACAAGAAATCTTGTCTTGTGAAACACTAATAATAAGATTGTAACTAATGTAAAGGTAATTAAATAAAACAGATTTTAATATCACAAAAAAATGTAACTACACAGGGAATAAAGTATTGTAATAATTGTTCATTAAGTTTTCTGGGATTTTGAGTTTTGGTTCTAGTTCTTTTTTTGTGACAATATTAAAAAATTCCTAGTTAAAAAATATGTGATTCTTGTAAACAAAGTTAATAAAAACTTATGTAGATAATTTTAATATATTTCTACTGCTCGAATCGGTAAATTGTGAGGATAGATATTAGACTTCATTTAGCAAAAATATCTTGCGTGTCGTACTCATAAATCTTATTTTTATCTTATATTCCAACGACTGTACGTTGCAAAGAACTATGATTAAAGTAACATAGTTTCAATACCTCACCTCTTATGCATCTTTAGTGAAACAAGTTTCCCCTTTATGTTGCTGCCGTGTACTGAATAGTACACGCTGTGCACTTGGGAAATGTGTTTTTGCTTTGGTTCCATCGATAGCTCCCATATATCCGGAGTGTTGCGGTGGGATATTTTTCGTGCGGCGGCTGGCATTGAAGGCAGCTCCATAACAGCCGGGCGTTCTCGGCCGCAAAAATCGTATTTCTGTGCCATGTGGCCGTATTGACTCGCTCCGGAATACCCGTCCCAGCGATAAATTCCGCGCACAAGTGTCGAAAATGTCACCAGCCGCCGAAACGGCCACCCACACAACCCCACGATATTGGATGGCGCCTTTGTTAAACGCTAATTATTTACTAAAATAACAGCCATACCAAACAATTCTCTATTACTTTCTTTGCAGATACAAATCTGATAAATAAAGTTTATGCTAGTTGAATTCTTCAGTACTTAATAAATATAATTCATCATGAAAATAAAGTAAATACAGGGAGGCAGTCAAATTTATTTTAATCAATCCGACAGTTTTGGAGGCAAATGAATTAAATGTATAAAATGCTTAGATCATTTTATTCATTTATCACTATGTACAGACTTTCCTGTGTTGTAAGTGTTTAATTTTTGGCCAAACATAGATGGATGGATATACTATTTCGATTTTCATCTCTTTTTGGGGGTGAATGTATGAATTAGACGTCACATTTAAATGGAAAAATAAATACGCATGTATACAGTAACAATTATTTTATTGTATAGTATAGTCCAACGTTTCACTGTCTGTTACAGCTTCATCAGGGCAAAGATTTTGAAGATATAAAATAAATAAATATGTACAGATAAATTCGTTTAAACATATGGTTATTGTTGGTACATACTTCGGAAGAAATATGAATTCCTTTTTTTACACCACTACAAATATATCCCTATTATTTCATTTTTTTTTTATTAATTATAGTAAACACATTTGTGAAATATGAACCATATAACATTCTTCTCGGCCAATTACAGAACCAGAAATCAATTATTCACGTTCATTTTAAACCTGTCATGTTGTGGATAAGTGTTTCACAAGACAAATTTTCTTGTCTTGTTTAATTATTTCTTGTCTTGTCTCGAAAAGCAAGACAAGAAATATAAGTATAACTTGTCATTCAGTACTCTTAAATTATATTGTACCACACGTACATTTTTTTGTTTATATATAATATAATATAAGATGAAGAAAATCTTGCTATTTTTGCACAATTCTTGCAAGACAAATTCTTGCCTTGTCTTGCTTTGCTATTTGTAGCTCTTGTCTTGTATATAATTAATACGCGATGTTCCTATATTTGACAGTGACAGTGATACTTCGATTATTATATTAAATATGTTTAAGAACAAACAATTTACCAATACCAACTATCTATAAAGAAACCATAGCAGATTTTTTCATTTAAGGTACCAAAATGAAATAAACGTTGTATATACCACTACGCTATAATCTTTTAATTAAGCCCTTAATACATAAATAACTATCTAAGATTCATAAAATTATTCGAGTTGGCTTACAACCGTCGAGCAGTGCAGACGTGTGGTTCTATTCCGTGCGCGTGCAGTGTCGAAAAGTGTGTCATACAGTGTGTGCTTACAGTGCAAATTTATTTCCTGTGTTCATCGCAATGAAGTATGTCGAAGAAGACTGAAAAGTCAATAGCTAAAATAACAAAAAGAGACGGCGTCTTCTTTTTGATTCCACCTAGCGGCAAAACATCTATACCGCCAGAGCTTAAGAATGCAGCATTGGTACTTAGAAACCAGCCAAGCTCAGTAAATCAACCCGGCACATCCCCAACCAACCTAGCTATGCCTGTTAACCATTCACCACCTAGAAATTCCAATACAACACCAACTACGACTTATCCTCAGACACTTTCATCAACCAATACGCCCCCAGCCAACCCCATAACGGACGCTTCTCAGAATCCTCTCCAAACTAATACTCCAATTCCCTTTACACAGATATCCGAAATCGAAAATCAGCCTCAAACTCAAAACTCTCCTACAGGATACACCCAGATTTTTCCACCTTTATCGAACAGCGCGAACAGTAGCTCAGAATGGCAAACAGTTAAATCAAACAAAACAAAACGAAACAGTCCAGAAATTAACAGCAGGAACGTCAGACAAAAAACTCTAACTGATTTTGTGGTAAGGATAAATACTCAAAATAGATTCCAGGAATTAACTAATCAAGACCAAGAAAATGATAATGATGACGAAAATACAGTTGAAAAACGAGAACCTAAACCGCCACCTATTTTTATTCCTGATATAATTAAATTGCAACCATTACTGGAAATATTGAACTTAGTAGCCAAGGATGATTATTTTTTAAAATCAATGTCAAACAATCAGGTTAAAGTCCAACCCCATACATCTGAGAGTTACACAAAAATCATTAAGACCTTAACAGAGAAAAAAACGGCTTTTCATACATATCAGTTAAAACAGAAAAGAAACTTTAGAACAGTCCTAAGAAATATCCACTACTCTGCGGATATAGAATATTTGAAAACTGAAATAGAGTCGTATGGTCACAAAGTTATTAATATTCACAATATTAAAAATTGGAAAACTAAACAGCCGCTTCCCATGTTTTATGTGGACTTAGAACAGCAGGAAAATAATAAAAAAGTATACGACATTAAATATTTATTAAACTGCAAAATTGAATTCGAACCTCCGCGAGTAAAACGACAAATCGTACAGTGTACTAATTGCCAAAGATACGGACATACCCATAACTACTGCGAGCGGCAAGCACGCTGTGTGAAATGTGGGAAAAATCATCATACATCTACGTGTGAAAAACCATCTAATACAGATGCAACCTGTGCCTTATGTGATGGAAAACACCCTGCAAATTACAAAGGTTGCGCAATATACAAAGAGATTCAAAAAAGAAAATATCCCACTTTACGTACTAAACAAATTACTCAACGACCTACAAATAATAATGTCAACATCCGTCCAGCACAATATGTAAACAATAACAATACATATGCAAGTGTTGCAAAAATGTCTAATCAGCAACCTACTAATATTAATGCAAATACTGCAAAAAATTCACAGGTCGAGACGCCAGCTAATGAAATCGTTACCCCGGAAATAAACACACAAGGTAATTCTAATAAAAATCTAGAACAAATGTTATGTAAACTAATGGAACGTATGGACACAATGTTAAATATTTTAACAACATTAATTTCAAAAATAAAATGAATACTCAGATGAAAATTGTATTATGGAATGCCAACGGCTTGGCTCAACATAGCCAAGAATTAAAATCATTTATTATTAACCACCAACTAGATATAATACTTATATCAGAAACTCATTTCACGAATAAAAACTACCTTAAAATACCAAATTATTCAATATATTCAACAAATCATCCTGACGGAACGGCTCATGGTGGAACTGCAATTATTGTAAAAAATTCAATTAAACATTATGAACTTGTAAAATACCAGAAAGAATATTTGCAAGCCACAAATATAAAAATTGAAACGCTATCGGAATCTTTTGTAGTGTCAGCAATTTATATGCCACCGAAACATATAATTAAAAACGAAGAATGTACTACCTTTTTTAATACATTGGGAAATAAATTCATTGCTGGTGGAGATTACAATGCTAAACACCAAATTTGGGGATCGAGACTCATTACACCAAGAGGAAGAGAATTACTCAAAACTATCCAGAATAAACATTACATAACCCTTTCAACTGGAGAACCAACCTACTGGCCGACTGACCCAAATAAAATACCTGATCTACTTGACTTTTTCATAGTCAGTGGAAAATCAGAAAAATATTTTAAAGTAGAATCCTGCGTAGATTTATCATCAGACCACTCACCCGTAATTCTAATATTCAGTACACAAATACCAAAAGTAGATAAACCCGCCTCTCTCTGTAATAAAAAAACGAATTGGCACAAATTCAGGAACATACTAGAAAGTAAAATCTCGTTAAATGTCAGCTTAAAATCTCAAGAAGACTTAGATAATGCTGTAGAACATTTAACAAAATCAATTCAGGAATCTACTTGGCAATCGACCCCAATACAAAAATCTTGTAATACTGTAACAAACATACCAGCGTACATCAAACATTTAATAGCTCATAAACGGAAAATTAGAAGAATCTGGCAGACAACTCGAGACCCCCAAGTAAAAAGTAAATTAAATAAAGCCACCAAAGACTTGAAAAAAATATTGCAACAAGAAAAAAATGAAACAATTCAAAACTATCTTGAGAATTTATCAGCAACAGAAGCAAGTGACTACTCATTATGGAAAGCAACGAAAAAAATCAAACAGCCCCAACAACACATTCCACCTATTAGGAAAGAAGGCGGACTATGGGCAAGGACTGACTCTGACAAAGCTCTAGCCTTTGCAAATCATCTAACAAAAGTATTCCAACCTTTTCCACCCTCGATACCACCAGAAGATGAACAATTCATATACAACACGTTAGAACATCCCTTTCAGTTGGATTATCCTATACGACATTTTAAACCGAAGGATGTTCTCGAGATAATATGCAAACATATAAATCCAAAAAAAACTCCCGGATACGATTTAATCTCTGGAAAAATTTTAAGACAACTCCCATTTAAAGCAATCATTCTTATAACTTATATATTTAACACAATCTTAAGACTTGGAGTTTTTCCATCACAATGGAAAGTAGCTCAAATTATTCTTATACACAAACCAGGGAAACCCGCTGAGGAAACATCGTCCTATCGTCCAATAAGTTTACTACCTGTACTTTCAAAAGTATTTGAAAAACTTTTCATCACAAGACTGGAGCCCATACTTATGCGAAGAAAATTAATTCCTGATCATCAGTTTGGCTTCCGAAAACAACACTCAACTATTGAGCAGGTTCATAGAGTAGTCGACGTAATAAACAAAACATTTGAAAGAAAACACTACTGTTCAGCAGCTTTTATAGATGTTTCGCAAGCGTTCGATAAAGTGTGGCATATTGGCCTGCTATATAAATTAAAAACTAACATCCCTCATACCTTCTATCAAATCCTAGAATCCTATCTAACAAACAGATATTTTACAGTAAAATACAAAGAAGAATGTAGTCCATTATACCCAATCAAATCAGGAGTACCCCAAGGTAGTGTTCTTGGACCTATTCTCTACCTCATTTACACGGCTGATATTCCAACAACTCCAAATTCTACAGTTGCCACATTTGCTGATGACACAGCAATCCTAGCTTGTCATAAAAATTCAGCAGAGGCCTCACATCTTCTTCAAATACAGCTTAAAAAAATCGAAAAGTGGCTAAAAATCTGGAGAATAAAAGCCAACGAAACCAAATCAGTCCATGTAACCTTTACCTTGAATAAAAGTACGTGTCCTGTGGTAACACTCAATAACCAACCGCTACCGCAAACTGAAGAAACAAGATATCTAGGAATACATCTTGATAGAAGACTAACATGGCGTAAACACATCTTCTCAAAAAGAAAACAACTGGGACTAAAATTCAGGCAGCACTATTGGCTATTAGGTAGAACTTCCAAACTGTCACTGGAAAACAAACTACTGATATATAAAAGCATCTTTAAACCAGTCTGGACGTATGGAATACAACTCTGGGGAACAGCAAGCAACTCCAATATTGAAATACTTCAACGCTTTCAATCTAAGTGCCTCCGAACAATTACAAATGCTCCTTGGTATGTGCCAAATGTAAACATCCACAGAGACCTCAACATGTGTACAGTGAAAGAAACAATCGAACAATTTAGTACCAAATATCTTAAAAGACTTGAAGCCCACCCAAACACAAGTGCAGTGAAATTGTTAGACAGCAGTGAGGACATACGACGATTAAAACGTTTTAAACCATTAGATTTAGTAGATAGATTTAGCTAACATTATATAGTTAATATTTCGAGTTTTTGTCAGTGGACAAATGCTCCTCATGTAATTCATTTGCTGTTATATTTTTACTTATTATCTTATATTTAGATAGATTGTAAAATTCTTAGGAGATACAAAAAAAAAAAAAAAATAAAATTATTCAGAGATTTACAAAAACATATCATCCATTTTCAATTTCAGTGAAGGTTAATATTGACATGCGTTGCTTTTATGATGTGTGTCCTGTAGCAAAGTAGATAATTGCAGTGTTTACATATCACAGAGTAAAGTCGTAATTTTGGGTAATAACACGACGTACCGTTTAACTACATGTGACGTGAAGGTTGAGGGTGGATTTATAATAAATCACAATCGTTTCCCCTAGCACAACATTCTGCTGCGCAATATGTGGATGCTGGCTTTATATACTTACTTGTTACTAACAAACATTCTTCTTCCATATTGATTCAGTTACAATTTTACATTTAAAGAACAAATTGTGAATGTGCTACTTACATTTATATATACTTTCATTTTTATATTACTATTTATATTTTTATAATGCGATTATTTTAAAGAAAATTTTGCTATTATTTTAGATATTTCAAGTAATAACAAATAGATTTTGAACTAGAACTGGTGCTGCTCTCAGTACTAGACAGCAGTTTGAAGTACTAATTGGAAGTAGGTTTTGTAGTAGACTGCAAAATGAAGAGACTAGACCATTTGTTTATTAAGTTTTTATTTCATTGATTAAAAAATTACATACATAAATAAGAAATGCTTGCTTCATAGGTAGCTCTCTTGTTCTACAAAACTTAATAAAAATGTTAGACGAAAATTATACTTATTTTTGGTAGGGTAATTTCATTTTCAATATAATAATCTATTGTAATATATTCGTACCCTAAGCAATAAGGAAAATTAAAATACTGAAAGCTTTTCTATAACCAAAGTAACTTCGAGTATTCTTTTGATTTGCGACAATTATTAAACTATTTTTATTCCTGTTTATTAATTTTCTTGGAATTCTCAACTGAATTAGTAAATTTATGAAGGAAGCTTGTCTTGTATTTAAAAAAAGAATACTCTACTTGTATATTACATACTCTTTTATTTTCTGTCTTCCAAAAAGTTCATTCTCCAATTAAAAGAAAGTAACTTCATGTGAAAAAAATGGGATCACCAGAACTATTAAAGGATTTATATTATGTCTTGTAGAAATGTATTAATTCGACAATGATGGCATTTAGAACGCACATTAATTAATTAATTTAAATCTATATATTCTGCCATTTTCTTTATTAGAGCATTCTAATGTGTTTTCTTTAATTCTTGTACTACTAAAACCAGAGCACATTCTGGAATAGTTTTGGCTGCTCTGGACTGTGTTCTGATTTCAGTGGATCAAGAATTAGAGAATTCTAAAGTGTTTGCTCTAGTATATTTTTTTTCTTGTATCTTTTGATGTTGGTAATTTGTATTTGTAAAACATTTTTCTGAGGTATATAATGAAAATATTTTACTCACCTTCATATAAAATAGATAATCTACAACAAATTAAAAACTAAATAAATAAGAAAACATTTATTTAAAAAATATATACAAGTTCAAATTGAAACATCTATAAATAATATGAGTAACAAATAAATTATATTTCAAACATCATACATACAACATTTCTGCTAGCATTCGCAACACAATATCATGTTCAATACAGAGAAGTTAAACCGGTAAAGAAATCACAATTCACATCGGGTGTCGTGTTCGTTCACTGCTCCAGGTGGCTGGCGTCTTCTCCGCAGAAGTAGGAGTTCTGCATGGAGTACAGCCTGTCGATGGGGTTGAGGGCATGGTGGGCCGCCATAAACATGTGCGCAGGGGGTTCGCCGCCCCCGGGAAACGGGAAAGATATGAAGCCGGGCTCCATTTTCTCCCCCGGGTGACCTGGAGGGAAAAATAATAGTGTTAAAGTTGAAATGAATACATTCTATGGAGTGCAAGTTGTAACTACTATTAAATTTATGTACATCTGTAGGTATATCTATACAGCGGGTTGATGGACCACATTAATAATTTGGCAGAGAATGGAGGTGGAAAAGCAGGCACTATGATTATTTTACCGTCAACATTTCAAGGTGGCAGTTAATTCATGTTGAAAATGTATCAAAATGCCATGTGCATTGTTAGAGAATATGGCCTACCTGATCTATTTATAACAGTGACGTGTAATCCGAAATGGCCAGAAATAATAGCACAGTTGCGTTTTATTTATTTATTAAAATATAAGGTTTGTTCCAGATCTATCTCCAAAACTACAATACTGCTACAAATATGCCTTTTTATAGAGAATTGACTCTAGTTTAATTTTATATACGATTAGTTTTTCGATAAACTCAATAATTAAGAAAATGTGAAAACAAGTACTTTTAGGTGGCTACCCCTTCTCCCCTTACGTTCACCCCCACTCATGGGGACTTTCAGTATGTTGTGCAGGGCACTCGTATTAACATTTAAAACAAGTTTCAAAACTTCGGGACTTTTTTCTACTAAATTGATGATTTTTTATCTAATTTGACTGGACTACTAGAAAAGACTTGACTAAATCTAAATCTAGATTAAAAAGTTTTGTATAGATATCAAGATTTTAGATTATTTCAAGACTACAATAACCTGTGCTTATGACAAAGACAGATAATTCTTTAGCAGCGTTCTTTTTCTATTTTACAATCAGTCTTTCAGCTCGAATAGAACAAGATTGTTGTTTACAATTTTCTTATCTTGATCTAGAATAAGAAAGTCTTGTCTTGTCTTGAAATTTCAAGATCTAGACGGTAACACTAATTGCAACAAAAAAAGCTATTCGAGTGTTCGAGATCGAGAATACGATATTCGATTCTGTACGAATTGTATTCGTTCTCACTTTCTAAATTACAAAGGGAAGATATTGTTTCAAGATTTTATTTTCTCAAATGAAGTTACAAGTGTTATATTATCAATTTGCTACAAGATAGTTGATAACCCTAAATGGAACAAACTTATGTATTGATAATTTTAATAAATTAATATGAATAATTTTATATTTCCAATTTGGATCAACAGATAGATTTCTACATTGTGTATGTGCATCATATGTAGCTTCAGAACCGTTAAATTATTCATTAGTGAAATAGAAAATAGAAAAGACACTAAAAGCCACATCATGTTTTAAAATTTGTTATTTAATTTTGATAGTTTTGCACGATGAGCAAATATCTGTAAATTTCCTTCCATTGTACTGAAGCAGAAGCTAGACAAAGAAATCCATTCGGCTGCCCCGGCTGAAATATCACAAAGCTCGTGGCTCGTCCTTCTTACAGTGTCTTTATCGCAATATGTTACACGCGGCCTACGCTACGTTAAACGCAAAAGCGCGCGGTAAAAAGAAAATGAGGCGGGAGTCGGACAGAGCAAGCACCAAATCTAAAAAGAATCGGCGATCGTTTGGTCGCTACGAATAGGCCCGAGGGAAAACTTAAACGATTTTCGATACCCAGCGGGGGAATCAGGATAAATTCAGACTCTTCACGCCAAGTAAAGTATTGCAAATTAAAAATTATTAAAAAAAAAAATGGAAATATTTTGTTTTGACATTTCTTCAATAAAAAACCCTTTACATTTTATACTACTTACAAAGACAACAAGGCAAATTAAGTGGATACACTCAGAGTCAGGTATAATTTAATTCAAAAAGAATTGTGTATTGGTTTGAATACATTTTTTTAAATTAATTCATGTGAATTAAGCCTGTTTCAAAATCTTACAAATTTTACTTGTGATTTAGGTCCTTACAAGTTAATTGATTTGAGCATGTGAATTGTGTTACTCATTAAATTGCAGCGCCTTTTTCTTGAGCTTAATTCCTTTTTTTAAAACGTGGTTGTAGGTTATATTATCTTGACACTTTTTCAACGCATAAAGGTACAGTGTATTAATAAATAAAATGTTATAAATGCTGTCTGTCTTTGATTTTTCTAATTAATGGTATCACAGATATTTTGTATTGTGATTTGAATTGAATTGAAACTACACTAATAAACTAAACTATAAATGCTTGATTGGACCAATTTTTCTCTTAATTGTTGTAGTGGCGATAACTGGTTTTTACCAGCGATGATTTTACTGTGATTAATATTACGGTAAGAACCAGAGTACTTCAAAGTGAGGGAGCATCTCTCTTCAGGTAGTAAATATAAGAATAAGAGTACTTCACATTGCATGAGCACCCTCTTGAGGTTGTTACCATTACCGGATTTTGATCTAATTAATTTCGAGTAAAAATTACAGTTTTATTTTGGATTTTATTATTAGTTCACCAAAATAGTCCCAATGTGTTCCATTCTTCCATTACGAAATATTTGTAATTTTCCCTTTTTCCTCGTTCCGGCCCTGTCCTCCGGAGTCCGGAACATCTAAGTGCGATCACAAGCTGCGCGGAATATTCGCCAGCATCACGCCGAGCTAAACTGTTAACCAATACAAATGTGTTCCCGGCATTTCCCTTCTCCGGGATAAAGTCATTCTGTCTCCCGAAACAATTCACACATCCGATCAAAAAATATCCCCAATCACCGGCAAATTGCTTCACACCCTCAACCAACCTATAACTGTTTTATTATTTCAAATCAAAATCAACAAAATGGGGACAAGCTAGAAAAGCTAACTACAAAAGAAATGGGTATTCTATGCTAGAAACGCGACGCCTAACTAGAAAAAGTAAAATTCGAATTAAATGTAACAACATATATAATCTAATAGAAACAACATCTATATCACTACTATTAGACAAACAGAAAAACATGAAAATGTTAGATTCAGATGTAATAACGAAGAGAATAACAACAATTACTGGCTATCATGACGAAAGAAAGTGTAGACTTTATAGAATGCAAGATGAATCTATGAAGCATTTAAGGATATCGCTGAATAAAATCGTCAACATGTTATATTCAAATGTAGTAAAGAAGAGAGAAACAATAAATACTGACTATCAAGCGATGAGGGAAGGTATAGACATTATGAGACAGAAAAGTTAGGAGAGAAGAAGATTGAGACTTTAAAAATGAAATGATCCTTACTGGGGAAATGTTGATGATCCTGTCCATTGCTTCCAGGAGGCTCCCCAGGTTTGAAGTAGGCCTCGGCAGCAATGTCTGGATCTTCCTTGATGTTAAGGAAGTCACTTCTTCCGCCTCTGCCGTGGACGAAGGCCTCGGGTTCGCCGGCTGTAGCCTCCGTGTCGCTACAACTGTCGTTCAAGAAGGAGTTCATGCCTATCGGACCTGCAACATAACAACACAACTCAAACTTGTTTATAATAAATTATAATAAGTGACAGTCGGTCATTCTTTCACTGAGTAAATGTATCTAATCCAAAATTTCTTATAATGACCAAAATCAAAACATAAATTACACTAAATACAAAACACATTCAACCCAAAGCACCCAACACTGCTTAAGAATGTACTGTTGTTTCAGTTGGCCAAGAATAAGAGTAAGCATTTCAAAATGCTCTAATTCCTAACTTATTACTGAAACCAGAGCACAATCCAGAGCAACCAAATCTGCTCCAGAATGTGCTCTGGTTTCAGCAGACCTAGAATTAAAACAAACACTTCTGACTGCTTTAATTATTGACCCACTGACACCAGAGCAACTAAATCTGCTCCAAAATGTGCTCTGGTTTCAGCAGACCTAGAATTGGAGCAAGCATTTTGGGTGCTCTAATTCTTGACCCACTAAAACCAGAACACAATCCAGAGCAGCCAAATCTGCTCCAGAATGTGCTGTGGTTTCAGCAGACCTAGAATTAGAGGAAGCACTTTTGATTGCTCTAATTCTTGACCCACTGAAACTAGAACACAATCCAGAGCAGCCAAATCTGCTTCAGAATGTGATGTGGTTTCAGCAGACCTAGAATTAGAGCAAGCACTTTTGAGTGCTCTAATTCTTGACCCACTGAAACCAGAGCAAAATCCAAAGCACCCAAATTAAGAATTAAGAATCTTGAAAAGAGTACTTATTTATTTATGATTACTTTGTGATTTACCGAGGTAGTGTTAGAAAACTAAAGTATTTACTTTTTTTAGTAAACCTAATATCTCTACAAAAGAAAGTTTTATTTGATTTAATAATCGAATAATATCTTAAAAGATACGAAAAAAACTAGATTTCCGTGTTTAATAAACATTTAACTTTAATTATAAGAAAATTAATTAAATTTTAACTTGCTATATAAGTTTCGATTTCGGTTATGTTTTCGGCTCAGTTGTGACTAAAAGAACAAGATATGTGAACCATCTGAGGTACGCTTAAGATATACTTATACTTTGTGTAAAATTGTTACGTCTTATGATATTGTTAGATTTTGAAAGCAATGAAAGAGCAATTAATGAAATAAATCCGACTTGTATGATTTATACCGGGAGTTTAAACAGTAAAAATAAAACAGGCTGCAAGCTGCCTGCTGGAAGTTCAATAATACTTTGGGTAAGACATCGTTTTTCACAACAAGTCACTAATTGCGATCGGGCGTGTGCTGCTGTAATTAATGATCTTACTCTGTTCCTCTTCCTTCACTTTCAGCTTGGGCTTGTCGTCCTCCTCCAGTTCCTTCCCGTTCTTGTTGTCCGCCCGCGCCTTCTTCTGGATCTTCTTCATCTTCGCCCGTTGGTTTTGGAACCAGACCTGTTGAAGAATGTTCAAACTTGATGGATTGCCATTGTTTCCTCATTAACCGATTTATTTTTCATCTTACTCAGCGTTTTTCAATTATGAAACTTAATTAGGAAATGTTTGCCAATAATTAAGCGGTTAATTTGTGCCTCTCTATTTATTATAATAAATATTTTCAGATATTTCATTGTTTTGGAATTTGTGTACAGGACTATAGTTTTAATTAAAACAACAATTTTATTGTATGTTTTATAATTGGAATATATTTCATTTCTAATTAAATTTATTGAACCAAAAGAGGTACAATTATTGCAAAAAATAAATTGAAATGTTTAAAGTATTCAATTAAAATATATTTCAGAGATGCAAGTTGAAAACCAAATTAAAATTAAAATAAATATTAAAATTCAATCATTTATTGCTTAATCAAGTACAATAGTTATTTGTATCACTAGTCCAAAAACTAAAAGCGAGGGCGAGCTTATTTTGACTGGCTAATTTATTAAAGAAATATTATTACTACTTAAAATTTTATACACATAGGTTTTTATGTCAGTAACATATTCGGGTCACATGAATCAACATGAATATATAAACAATTCATTTGTTATATTTAAAAATTTTAGTGACATTTTTGTTCTAATCTAAAATATAAAACGAATGTGAATTGATATTTTTTAAAAATAAAAATAAATTGTTTTAATTAACGTTTTATATTTCCAATAAAATAATATGATGTGGTTGCATCCTACGAAAACTTTCAAATGTCTCAAGAAGAATGAATTTATTGCTTCAACGATTTGTTTTATCGAATGTGTAAATCTTTTGGGATAAAAGGAGAGTATTTAGAAAAACAATAAAAAAAATATTTTGATAATTTTTGTTTTTTATTAATAGTTTGCAGAAACTTTCGGTGATACCCTTGTATCATACAATTTCCCCTTCATATTATTTCAAATTTCTTTTCGTTATTAAAAAGTAGTGAAAACATTTGTTTTTGTTGTGTTCTTTCACATACCTGAACTATTCTGACACTGAGCCCCGTTTCTTTAGCTAAAGCTTCCCGGACTTTTCTACAGGGTTTGGGGCTAACTTCAAAGGACGCTTTGAACGCTCTCCGCTGTTGTGTTGTTAGAATCGTCCTCGGTCTTTTCGGACCACGTCTTCCATCCGATGCTCGTGTTGGGACCAGTAGCTCATCGCACATGAAGTCACCTGTCCAGAACACAACCTTCTAACCTTGAGAATGAAATCTCTAAAGTTTCACGCTTCAACCAAAAACGATAAGAAGGTACTTTAAAAATAATATTCCATTCATTTAGTTAATATATTGTTCTCTACGCCTCAAAAAGGATTGTATATCTTTAAAGTTTTACGCATCAACCAAAAACGATAGGAAGGTATTTGGTATCTTTAGGTTACTTTAAAAATAATATTCCATATTGTTCTTTACGCCTCAAAAAGGATTGTGAATATTGTGTTGTAGTTTCTCGTTGTCTTGTCTTACCTTGTGCGTAACTTTGAAACATCTCGACTTCCTTCTCGTAGTCAGGCCGACAGAAAAGTTGTCCTTGTTTGATGACAAATTGGTCGCCTTTCTGAAGACGACCAGCACATACAACGCAGGTAAAACAACGAACATGGAATACGCTATCAGAAGCTCGCATCACCAATTCTTCAGCACCGATTCGTTCTGAACAACCCAAGCATTTCTTACCGTACAATCTGCAACAAACAAGACACATTTTTTTGGATATATATTCCCTTATTCTTTTATATCGTTGTAAACAAGCGAATAAGTTAAAAATGTTTCGTCTTTTAAAAGATATACCCTGAATATTGTTAACGTGAAACATGGGGATTTATCATATTGGTGGTTACAAGATTTGATATTTGATTGACAGCAATGTATTTGCTTGTCTCATTTAACATGAAACATATGGAATAATATTGTAAGAAATTACAAAATAAGGAACTAATAAATCAACTAATAAACAATAATTACAATTAATTTTCAAAACTCATCCATTAACAGCTAAGAATAATTTAATCTGCTATAAAACTTTTCAATTGCAAACTGTAATATTTTGAGAAATGTTTGGAATTTGAACTTTTATTTCATCCAAATTTTAAAACTTTCTTCAATACAAACTTCTGATTTTAAAGGTCACCAATAAAAAGAATCTAGATGTGTAAGATCGAGTGATCTAGCAGACCATTCTACTATTCTACCATTTCGTCTAAACTTATTAAAATTGTTGTTGCATTTTGTGCAAAAAGTAAATGTCAACTTCATTCACTGTTTCATTTTTAATGAAACAAGTAAAAATACATTGCTGTCAATCAAATCACGGTATTGAAATAAGGGCCGTATTTATTTGGGACTTTTTAAGTAACCTAGTAGGTTTATTTTGTTTACTTGGTACATTTGAAGTAACCCAGAACTGATCTTGAACTCAGCTATTTTGTTGGCTTAATGAGTTCAACCTGTTTCCTTTCTTTATTTTCATTCTATGTGTCAGAAGTTGTATCTTTTATAAGTCAAAACGGAAAACTTAAATAAATAACTTTAATAAATAATTATTATTTATCGCTTAAAATTTTTCACCAAATGTGAAATTTGATTGTTTATTTGGTACCAACAGGGGTAAGTTCAGGATCTGTTCAGGGTTGTATTAAAATTTCCCAAATAAATACGGTCAAAGTACATTTATCTGTGTTCTTCATCCATCTTATTGTGTTTTAAAGATTAATCTTTGACTTATAAATCTGTTTAAGCATGAATAACCAAGTGATTTTTAAATGTAATAACCCCATTAGCATATGTTTAAAAAATAATGATATTCCGGCCGCAGAATACAAGGCACCCTCGTAAAACAACAAACAAAAACTCGCATAAAACTACGCAGTCATCAAACGAGAATATCGGTGGCGGCACATTGCACATATTTAATATACGATGTCACAATGTGGGCCACACGTGTTCCCTATATCGGCCGGGGCCGCTCTGCGCTATTGTTTCCTGCGACTGTAGGGGAGCCCCTTACATCCACTGCCAACGAGGGAGAAAATATGCACCTAATTTTTATTAATAACTTGCAGTCCAATTCGATGATTTCATTCTGGAAGGAAGATGATTTCATAAATAGTAATAACAAAAACTTATCCTCTGCTTTAGTAGATCATCTGTGGTATATCATTTCTAGATTGAACAGAATCTCAACAACATAAGATTTATTGTTTTTACTTACATTTTAGAGATGGGTTACTAGCCTGTCTCTTATAGGGACCTACATACTAGGTTTCGAACCACTTGAATAGATCGGTATTAATTTAACTGTACTGTTATTACAATTTGCTGAACTTTATGGGGATGAAGTAACTTTTGTATTATAATTTCGTTGCTACCCATTTGTTGATGGAGATAAAATGATAAAGACACAAACATCTATATCCTGGTCGGGATTCGAACTCGGCATACGAAGCGGCTGATCTCACATACCACTAAAGTCCAGTTAGAGTTCAAAATTAAAAAAAACCTTCTTCACTGCTTTATAGGATCATCAACACTTCTAAATGGAATAAGGTGTCAAGAAACTAAGATTCTTGTTTTTATTTGCATTTTAGTACTAGCGTCTCAGGATCCCCGGTATATCCTCACACGCGCATTATTACCGGTCATATGGATTCCTATTTGTTGATATTAAATCTGTAATTGTGGCTGTACTAGTAGGAATTTTAAAATGAAAATTTGTATACGTAGGTATTGATGCGAGGAATTTACTGGTGATATTTTTGTGAATGTAACTCACATCCATTTAAAGGAAGTAGTCAGTTACTTAAAAATAGAAAGAGATACAATAATAATAAACATTCAGGTCTATATTACTAATGTAAAAAATTGCTACGCTAAAAAAATGTGTCCTTAGGAACATTGCCTATAGGAAAAATGTAGTTGGTGCCCATGATCACAACGATGGTTTATATTAAATATGTTATAATTCGTTTCTTAGTTAATTGTTTATTTGTTTTGTTGTATTTGTCATTACCCTGAAGAAGGCAGCAGTTCATATTGCCGAAACGTTGGGTTAATAAAGTTTACAGAATAAAATTACAAAAGTTGTTTTATTAAACAAAAAGCAATTTGTGGTATTTCGCCTTAAACTGTTCTTTCATAGATATAATTACAGGAATCGAAATTTCGTGAGACAAACATTACTAAAACACCTGAAGCATTGTAGTGTGTTTTTAATTTCCGCCTACATTGCACATATATTGTATTGAAGTTCCCTTCGCGCCTGAGCATCTTTAGTAAAACTTGCACACCGTGACATTCCCACATTCCTGCCTGCTGCAAACAGTAAATCTTTTGATCGCTCGGGTAGCTCATTCATTCCGCGGAGTTCGCAAGTTCCTGCTTCACCTATTCACCTCTGTTCATCGCCTCCAACCAACACCTTGCTATTCAGCCGGCGCTCGAAGACGCTTTGATAAAAACTCATTTCTCAACTCCGGTTACCAAGTCCCAACGCCAAATATTTGCCCGCCTTCGGATATCCTGACCCTAAGGAAGGTGGAGCGCAAAGAGCTGCCCTTGTAGGGAACTTTCAACCCGCGGGTTTCTTTGTTCCAATGCCAAGAAACATGACAAGTATTATTTCAAACAAGGCAAAAATTCTACTAGCAATATACTTACATATATCCTACATAAGTCCTGTAAAAAATACCAAATTGTCGGTTTTTACTTAGGTCCAGTAAGAATTTAAAAATACATATTTTATTAATTACTTTCTTTTTGGTTTCTTAACCTTAATTTTTTAAATTTTAAAAGTTAGCTCTTTTTCTCGATTCAGTGGTTTCAAATTAACAGAATTTAATTATCTCTTTTTTTTTTGAGGATGTTTGTGATCAAAATTGGAACACAAAAAATATGATTTTTGATTAGGATTGTTTTTAACATTTTCATCATACATCAATAATTTTTTTGTCGAGACATTCTTTAAAATCACACTTTTTTGAGGAGCTACTTTGAATCCAAATATCTCAAAAAAGCAAAGATAAATTCATTGTGGTATTCTACAGTCCCTGTTAAAGTTGCTTATAGACGATCTCTAGCTAGAGGTGACTGTTAGTTTTTGTAAGTGATGTTTTTCTACTATTACACAACAATGTTAGCGCTAATAGCGGTAAAATTTGACTGTAGAATACGTTTTTCTTAGAGATCACCTCTAAATTCAGTTAGAGACGATCTCTATATTGACAGTGACAGTAGAATACCGCTGAAATCTGTTTAAAAAAAATAAGTATCAGCGCGACGAGGCCTTTCAAAATGTACTAATTTCTAAAATCAAAAGTATTTTTGGAATTTTAGACGAGTAAACTTAAATTTTAATTAAAAAACAAACTATACCGTCCAGTTACTGAAATCAACATTTTTTTGTTCCGTTTTGTTTTTTTATTTAGGAAACTATTATTGTTGTAATATTATTATAAATTTTTGAAAATTATATTCCCTATATTTAAAATTTCTTCTTCATTTCATTTTCTAGAAATGTGTAGTATTACGATGCTTTATTATGTACATATGTTTATAGTTGAATATTTAAATAGAATATTTAATTATAATATACGTTCATTGTAGGCATCAGATTTTCTATGTGCTATATCCAATACTGACTGAATCGTTATTTGTTTGCCTCTATTTCAATATCCCGCAAGGAAAATGTTTAGAAATAGCAGAAAAACATTTTGCCACTATTTGCAAACGTCCCCCGAAGTTTTCAATCACAGCCGAAATTCCAATGAGTAGTTATAAAAACAGAGTTGGGCGGCGGTGAAAGGGCAGCGCTGGTGGCGTGTTGACACAGCAGGACCTGCACGTGCGGAGACACGAGCCCGGTCACGTGACGCCGCGAGGAGCACGCGGGCTGTTGACACACGGACCAATATCAGTCTGACCTCGAGACATCCCAAATACACCACACATCCATTCGGATTCGGATAGTTCTCATCACAGCCCAAAATGTAGAAACAAGTTTCATATATCAAAATTAACTCTTATAACTTCCTATAGCACTAGTAATAATCAAATAGAAATACCTTATTATAGAAAAGAAACGAGCATAAAATTGATGAAGAAACAGATTTCTAGTTACATTTATAAAAAGCAATAATTTTTGAAGATAACCCAGACTATAAAGTACTGTTGAGGTGTTAATCTCTTTTTTTTTACAAGAAATAATAGATAAACACCCTCCACTCCACCTGTATTTATTCATGAGATTGTAAAGATTGTAGAATCGAAGATACGAGAATATTCCAGAACTTAATTGCTCTACTATTTAAGCCTGAGCAGAAAAGACCGGAGGACAGTCTGACATTAATATGCGTAATGAACATAAATAGTAGAAATAAATATCGTGTAAATAAATAGTGCATAGTGTTAAATGTTTAAATAAATAATCTTAGTGTTTATATTTGTTTATTCAGTGGTACTTACTTTTATTATATTTTTAAAAAATTTATATATTTATATTGGTGATCGATTTCGGTCTTAGACCATATTCAGGCACGATGTGTCATTTAGTTAAATAGTTGAAATAAATAGATTGAAACAGATCATCTTGTAGTTTTAATGTATTATGTAGAAAATTTGAAATGTTGAAAACGGTTTAAAACAATTTTTATTGTAGTGTGGTGTTATCATCAGGAGGAAGGAATCGTACTAGTTGATAAATATTCGTATTTCAATTAAATAAATAAACGTTACAATACGGTATCATTTTACTGACAAATTTTAAAGAAAGAAAAAAATGAACAACATTTCTCGATCTCCACATTTAAATCTGCATAATGACGACGGTGTCCCATTTATCGTGCGCTTAAACTGTAAAGTCTAAACCAACATTGAGTCAATCCCCGTATTAAATCTGCATCAGTGACGTATGCTCGCCCCCTAGTTGTCGCTGAAAGGCGCAAGTCGAGCGGAAACAGCGGAGTGTGGATATCATTCCTCGTCCTCCCTGCTACCCCCCCCCCCCCCCATATTGTGATTTTATTACGCAAATGACATATTGTTTATGACCGCGGAGAGGTATACAGGGAGAACAGCTCGGCTAATCAGTTTCATTGATTTGCTTTATCGGTAAGCTCTTCCATATGGTTTTTCCGAATGGGGACAATTAATATGTTAGATTACAATGGCAGTAAGTGGACAGCAAATAAAATTAATCATTTCCGATGTTTGTCGTGCTAATATAATTTTGTTTTAATAATTCTACAAAGGTCATTTACACATATTAAATTATGCCGTTAAAAAAATGTGTTCAATTTATTGCGGACAGCTAATCTTGAACATTCCAGAACCTTCTGGACTCTATAATATTCCCGAACAATAGCGGCGTCGCTCCTATCTCACTTGACCTTTGACGCGTTACTTGACCAAAAAGGTCAGCTGTGATGACTCATCTGCGGTGAGCCTCGCTCATTACACTATTTTTATTGGAATGGATCAATCTCCTTTAATATTCCTTAGATGTTCTTTATGATCTTCTTCTATAACTTCCTATCTTTTGTGTTGCTCTTCCAGTTGTTAATTCTGGCGGCTTTTAAGACTTCTTCTTCTGGGTCTGCCTCGTCTTCTTCTTCCGCCTGAGCTCTACTCTGCTATTGATCTTATTGTATCCTTTCCTTCTGCTCTCCATACATTACTGAGCCATTTAATTCTTTGTTGTTTTATTTTTTTCACTATAGTTTCTCCTTCGAATTATTGTTGTATTCCATGGTTCATTCTTATTCTGTATTCATTTTCTGATATCTTGATTGGTCCCAATATTGTTCCATTTTTTTTTTAGATCTTTTTCCTCTTTTTTGTCATTTCAACTTTCAATCGAATTACATTTAAAATGACACCGCTTTCTATTTACAGTTAACGCAGGCTTTACAACAATTAAAAACGTAAATATGCCGAAAAAATATTTAAAAATAAATTAAATAACTTGTAATATACTAAGTTTGATTAGAGCTCTAGTGAAATAATTTGAACTTTGGCGAAAGGCACAATTTTCAATCCTACGTATATTTCTATGGATTGAAGTAAGGTTCGCTGGGTGGAGTAATGAAAGTAGTTCCCTTCGTTCTCCGGGCGTCCCGGAAGTGCTGGCAGTGACGAGGGCTGTCGACGTCGCTCCCTCCGCCGCCGCAATATAAAGTAAACCGCGACGCGTGCAGGGACGCTGCAATATGTTACAGGGGCACGCCTGATCTTTGCCCTCCGATCCGGCGACGAAAACACGCGAGGTAAACACTCAAGATACACATATGTCACAGACACAGCGATATTTACAGGAGTTATAATTTAGTACCACGAGTACAACGAGGAATAAGTAACAATAAGTGTTCTAGTCTCAAACTAAATATGTGTTAGGTAGTAAACCAAACTACAGCATAGTAGATTTCTGTAATGAGAATAATTAGTATCCGACCGAAGATTCGGTTTCGGCCAGAAATTGAACGAAACTTCCACCCAGTCTAGTGTTCTTATTGTGAATGGTATGTTTTCAGGTTTGTTCGGAACGGTTTTACTCGGCTATTTTACTTTTTGTTTGTTAGTTCGAGTTAGTTTTGAAGATATGATTATTATTTTATTATTGTTATTCTGAGGCTGTTAGTACAAATGTGCCAAATGTAAGATGAGACAAGATCTCATTAATTTAATTTGTAGAATAATGAAGAATTAAATTTTTTGAAAAATTCATGGACCTCACTGGAATTTGAACCCAGGACCTTCCTATTACTAGTAGGATGCTCTACCGAGTGTAGCTCAGTTAAGTTATCTAGTTTTATAATGACTTTTCGACAACGATATTGCAGGTTTCTATTGTACTAGTTATTTCTTACTCACTGATTCTACATAGTTCCTGCAAATACTTCTCTATTTTTCTTCTATATCTGCGGTATAGAAATTTAATTTCTACCTTACGAATCAAGTCACAAAAGATATCACATTTATGACGTTTAAAAAAAAATAATTTTAAAACGTCGGGAAATCTCGGCGTAATTATTGAAATTCGAGAAACTCGATTTTATTTTCTTGTCTCGAACCTTTGTTTGTAAAATCGTTCTCGTCTCGCTCAAGATGAGATATTTCGAGATGAGACGAGCGAGATTCGAGAAATATTTCGTCTCACCTGAATCCCTAGCTTGGTCGATCAGATCATTTGATTGATCTGATTGTTTGATAAATTTGAATGTTTGATTGATCTTATTAATGGATTTATTTAATCTTTTGATCGCTCACATTGATCCCGATTGATCAGATCGATCTTGATTGAGTAGATACGGCACATTTGTTAGTATGCCTAGTCTGAATTTGGGCATAGCTAGAACGCTTTCTACTCACATTTCATATTTATTCAGTGAAGTGTGATTATTGGACTTGGATTACAGTTTTAATCTGAAGATCGATCTATAGTTGAGATCGATGAGATCGCATTATTCAGTGCACTATGGATATTGGACTTCGATTACAGTTTTATTACTAAAGATCTAGATACTAGGTGAACATGTAAGGTGCGTGTGCCTAACCTGTCATAATCAGGGCGGCAATACAAGCGAGAGTCTCTGGCGAAGCAGGAGCGGTTGAGGCGGTCCCCGCAGACGGCGCACTGCAGGCAGCGCTCGTGGTAGCTGGTGTCCAGCACGCGCATGATGTAGCGGTCGCAGATGGGGCGGCAGCACATGCCGCACAGCGGCGCCACCATCACGCCGCCCACCACCGCCGGGTTCGACAGATCTGCAACCAGGAGGCAGTTGGGTAATGACTGATAAGTCTAAGTTAGAAGATAAGTGTGACAGGTAAAGGGCATGGTTGGTGAATGAGGTAGTCAGAAATGGATGTAACTGCTAGTTCTAACATTCTAAGTTATAATAAGTCAAATTGAATTGCTCAACTCGATACTAACTGCACATTCTAACTTATAAGTCAAGTGAAATAGGTAAAGGGCATGCTTGTTGACTGAGGTAGTCAGAAATTAATGTAACTGCTAATTCTAACTTCTAACGTTCTAAGTTATAATAAGTCAAATTAAGATAGGTAAATGGCTTGCTTGTTGACTGAGGCAGTCAGGAATGGATGTAACTTCTAATTCTAACCTTTTACTTAACCCGACCTAATCTAATTTAATATAACCTAACCCAGCCTAACCTAAACTAACCCAACTTAATTTAACTTAACCTAACCTAGCCCAACCTAATCTGAACAAACTTAATCTAACCCGGCCTAACCTAACCTAACTCAACCTAACCTAATCAGACCTAGCCTAACCCAACCAAACTTAACCTAATCAGATTATGTTAGATTAGATTTTTGGATTCACATACATTTGGTCGTCTAGCAACGGACAAAATAAACTATAAAAAAAAAACTGTCAAGTGGCTAATCTTTTCCAAATACAATTATTCTCGTAGCATAATATGTAACATAAATTTCGGCTCCTCAAGCTATGACACAGCTCATAACCTCATCGAATGTTATATTGTACATACATTCCTTCAATATTAAGAGAGCAGTTGAAATAGGTTGAGACAATTAAACACGATATTTCAAAAGTAATAATATTCTAAATGATTTATGTTAGTAATTATAAACATTATAGAGGAAGTAAAATGATTTTTTTTTGTATTAGTTTGTTTAACCTAATCTTCAAATAGAGCTAATAGTGCGTCTATTAACAAAACGCAATAATTCCTATATAAATCCTTAGAAATCAATTAATTACAACTTATGTCAAACGCTAGCTGCAAACCTGTCTGTGTTTAGCTAAAAGCTCAAACGGCTATGAATGCAGTGTGTAAGTCACAGCTCACGCCAAATGGCAAGAAGCGTGACGGGGCATGAAATCGTGATTTAAAGAGTGAAATAGCCTCGTGAAGATTTACATTTGAGATTAGCGCCCTACATATTGCTCGCTACTGCCCTCGTCGGACGCTAATGGTGCGTGCCCGATCCTCTAATGAGCCTCTAACGCCCGGAACATGTGCATGCAAGGTGCAACGCAAGGACACGACGCTGCAAGCTCACAGAGCATGGAGCTTAAATGGAAATAGTCCAAAACAAAATGGAAAACAACAAATAAAATAATATAACATGTTACAGTGCACTATTAAAAATTAAAACTATTACAGAGTTTCTTATCTTTGTCTTATCTATTGCCCCTTTACTATGAAATGAAAGATGATATTACTCTTCTGTATAAGCCAGCATTTCTAATTTATCTAACTGATAACATTCATGACAAAAAATATTATTACAAAAAATATACGTTTATATTGTAGAGATGTGACCGAAGCCGAATAATTATTCGGTATTCAGCATATTTTAATACCGAATATTCGGTTGTAAGAAATAATTGAAGTTCAACGCTGTTTTGTTATGTTAAAATATATAAATTTTAAACAAACTAGTTTATTATTATTAATTTCTTGAAACTGAAATAATTAAATTTAATTATAATCACAGAAGAAATTTAATTTCTTACAAATGTACTAGAATAGAGCTGTTAACTACTTCAAAATGTTCTAAATGTTCTAAAACGCCCATCAAATTTTAAAATCGTCCCTTATAATACCAAAATCACCCAGGTTGAGAACCACTGATTTGTCATATAAAAATACACCAAATCTAAGCAATTGAAAACTATCATAAATAATAAAATACGATCCATAAATTTATCGGTAAAATTTACGAATATTTGTTTTGTAATAACAAATATACAACTATCAATAATGACATTTTAATCATGACAATGGTAGATTATTTCATGAATAACAACAGTTTGGACTTAAAATATTTCATATCAACAAAATTTAACCACAATGATCCTAGTGATTTTATTAAATTTTACCACTGAAAACTGCCTTCCTCCACAAATAATGCATTCTGATTGGGTGAAAATAATGTGTGTAGAATTTTATTGCCAACTAGTATTTAAAAATTAGTGTGTACAATGCAGGCGTCTTTAGTTCGAATCAAGGAAAAGAATAGATTTATGCGTCTTATTTCATATTATTTTTATTCAACTGCTTTATTATAATAGAGTGCTGAACCATTGTCGAAATATTACCATTTTTTGAAGAAATATATGAAAATATACAACAATTACTGAATCAAAAAATAAAAAAAAATATGGTTCAAGACCGCATTGAGTGTGAAATACAATGTTTCATGTTTTGTTGTACCTCTTTAAGTTAAGCATATGTTACACAACAATACCTCTTATTAAATTGCCAGCTCAGTTTACAAGTGCAAATCTGTAATCTTATTACCCAATTCGTATCGCTATCACCTGTCCTTAATCCACTCGAAGCTTCAATAGGCTTATATGTAATCACAATACATGTGTTTGGGCTTGGAACAATGGCTGAGCTTTCGCTTTTGCAGAGAAAGAAAGGAAAGCGCGGTTCGGTGACACTAGCAGGAGCAGGACAGGGTGCTAAACCAACACCTGCACCTCGCTACATCAATCTTCATAATGCGGTAATTTGATGCCTGCCTCGCTGGAAACTGGGGTGAATCCCCTAGCAAGAAGTGAATTTTTTAGGGATGGATTGATAATATGTGGAAATCAAAGTGTGAATTTGGGGTCATTATTTTATATACATTTTTCAGTCGATCTGTATGTGAGATTTATGTAATTAATTAATGTATAGCAAGAAATGAATTTTTTAGGGATGGATTGTTAACACGTTAACTGCCACCATTAAAAAAAAAGGTGGGTCCCTTGGGCCATTTTTTCTTTTTTACATATTTAGGGTGTTTTCATATTAGAAAATACAAGTATTTTATCATTTCAGAGACTAAAAACCAAAAAAATCTTGTGCTAATAATAGGTTTTGGTTTGTCAGGCCACCGAGAATTAAACTATGTTCACAGATATGCGTTGCGAGGTACAAACGTTAGACCACGGATCATAATGTGTATTCAAACACTGAGGCACAAACGATGTATCTCAGAGTATATGAGGATATTTTAGTGAGACACAAGATGTACCTCATGGCAGTTAACGTGTTAATATGTGGAAATCAAAAGTGTGAATTTGGGGTCATTATTTTATAAACATTTTTCTGTCGATCTGTATGTGAGATTTATGTAATTAATTAATTAATGTATAATGCAAAATAATTTGATAACTAATCAATGTTTAGATATTATGTAAGGAATATTATTTATAAGAGAGATGTATCTTAGGGGGGGCAGTTATTATAGTGTAGTGCTGCTGTTAAGAAGTGTCTGTAAGATAAAGATTGTGTATATAATTGTGGTATATTATTTGTGCGTGTGAGTGTACCTCATTGCCGATATTGATGTGATTTCTTACAGTACATAAAATTATATTTTGCGTACTAATTTTCGAACAAAAATTTGAAGAATTACTTCACCTCCATTTTATAAAAATACGTAGGTATATTTTTTTAAATGGATTTAATTAGATTTAATTCTTGAATGATTAATGAAAACTAAATACAGTAGATAATTTCTCAGCATAAAAATATACTACTTTTGCTTTTATTTTTGTTTATTTTTACACATATTTCGGTAACACGTTGAAAGTAAGTTGTACCAGCTGATAACACAAAGGGAATGTAGGAGGGTGAGAAAGGTTTCACAGATGAAAGAAATAATTAGAAGCGGAAATTTGAATAGCGGTGTTAAGTACTAGAGATTTCAACACTTCTGTTCAGAGTTGTCGCGACTAATGTCGCTATAATCATCTGTGCTTAGGGACAGACAAAACACGTGTTTACAACTTAAAGGTATTTACAGAAAAAGACAAACATATTTTTTAATGCATTTTAAATTTAATTTTCTTAAACCTTTCCTATATGTAAATAAAAAAATAAATCTATATTCAAATTGACAATAATATAAATTAAGAAAATTATATAAAATAATATAATTCATTATAGGATTACTTTATAATGTTAGCGCAAAACAAAAAGTAAAAATTCTAGAAAAAAATTATAACAATTATGTTATTATGTACAATTCTGCTACTGTCAAATAACGATTTAAAGCAAGTGAATTTTTGAGGAAATCATTGATTTAAATCAAATTTTATAAAATAATAAATTATATCCAAAATAATAATAAAAACACATTTTTATTTTATTCTATAAATTGCTATATTGATTTTTTTTACATTGTTCTTTAATATTTATAACATTATAACTAATTTATCATTGACAACATTTATTCGATATCATTAAGTAAAAAAAGGTTCTTTAAATTCCAACTTTTAGCATTGTAAATAGTTTACATAAATATTAATTTCAAATGCTGATTTCAGTGAAATTACAAGCTGTAAGATAATATATAGTTTCTGTCAATTTTTTGGTAATCATAATGGTTAATTTTTAGTAAAATAGGTTCTTTAAATTCCCACTTTTAGCATCGTAAATAGTTTACATATATTTTAATTTCAAATGCTGATTTCAGTGAAATTATAAGCTACAAGATAATATATATAGTTTCTGTCAATTTATTGGTAATCATAATGGTTAATTTTTAGTCAAATATAGGTTCTTTAAATTCCCACTTTTAGTATTGTAAATAGTTTACATATATTTTAATTTCAAATGCTTATTTCATTGAAATTATAAGCTGTAAAATAATATATAGTTTCTGTAAATTTATTGGTTAATCATAATAGTTAATTCTTATTTTTTATATTTTTTTTCCTTCAATTCGATAGTGGTCATATAGTCCATTATTGGCACGCCACTGAAATGTCTTTTCCAGATTAGTATCTGTATTTTGACTTAGATATAGTCTAGTACATCCTTTCACCACTTTATAAATTTTAGCATAGTGTGGATAGTTACTTCACTTCACCACTTATAAATTTCATCATAATGTAAGTAGTTACTAACATCGCGCAATGATGTTTTCTTACATATATGATGAGCATGAGGATCATGCATGATGGTTGATATATAATCTAGTACATCCTTTCACCACAATTATAAACTTCAGCATAGTGCGGATAACTTACTACTTCCACGCAATGATATTTTCTTACATATGATGAGCACGAGGATCATGCATGATGGTTGATGGCCACGGGAGCATGTAATCGCATCGGAAGGGGCTGAACCGGCTTAACTCTGCCGTGATTAATTGATTCATAAAGCGGCGCGCGTGTCTGGGGATATTGTGCCGGGGCTGGGGTGCCCAGCACAGCGAGGGGAGACGATATTACAGGTGCAGAGTAAACATACGTGCAGATGCCTAACTCTTCAGTGTGGGTGGAGGATGTAAGAGCTATGAAAGAACTGATAACAAAAAATAATCATACCGAAAATCAACACTCGAACAATGTAATTATGGAAAAGATATACATACGTGCAGATGGCAAAGACTTTTTATTTGTGAACATGTAAAGAACTATATAGGTGGAGGATGTAAGAACTGATAACGAAAAACAAAAATTATACTGAAAATCCACCATTGAAAAATATAATTATACAAAATATATATTTGCTTCTTTTTAAAAGTGAGTTTATAAAGTTAAGAACCGTGTTGGTGGAGGATGTAAGGGATGATAACGAATAACAAAAATCATATTGAAAATCAACACTAAAAATGTAAATTATGCAAACGATACATTTTCTTCTTTCTAAAAATGAGTTTATAAAGTTTATTATTTATTATTAACTAATATTTTTACATTGGTGACCCCGAACTGAATCTTCGCACCTTCGTTTTCGTCATGGAAGATGTACACCATGACTCTCTACCACTTCATCCTTCGGAAGCCGAATCTGTTCAACTTTCGACCCTCTCCACTTCTTTTAAGATTCCTGAATTTTGGCCGGCCGATCCAGAGCTTTGGTTTTCTCAAGTTGAAGCTATTTTCGCTTCCCAGAGGATCACTTCAGAGAGAAGCAAATTCGTAAGACTAATTAGTGCCTTAGGCCCACAGTTTGCCGCTGAGGTAAGAGAAATAATCATTGCACCTCCAGTGGAACAACCGTACTCTGTAATTAAAAAGGCACTGATTCAACGATTAAGTATTTCTGAAAAAGAAAAGCTACAACAACTATTAACATCTTCTATTATTGACGACAAAAAGCCTTCACAAGTCCTACGATACATGCGTCAGTTGGTCTCAGGGAAGCTACTTGACGAAACTATCCTCGAAGAACTGTTCATGCAAAAATTACCATTATCAACTCAATCCATTATTTCTTCTTTGTTGCACTGTTCCCTTGAAGAGAAGGCAGAAGTCGCAGACAAAATCGCGAGCATTTCCCAACCTTCAATAGCATCGATCTCGCAGGAAACAATTTCTATCAAAAAACTATCAGAAGATGTCAAGAAGTTGCAGTCACAACTAGAACTTCTGACCACGGAATCACCTTCTCTCTGTTGGTACCACAAGAAATTCGGAAGCAACGCCAAGAAATGCACACCACCCTGCAACATGGAAGATTCTTTCAAAAAGAAAAAGGTTCTTCTCAACGAAACTGCTATAAAAATTTCAACTAATACAAAATTAATACCTTGTATTTCCAGTTGTCATCATCTTAATGTATCTGCAACACTATTTTATTTGACGGACAGAACGTCTGGGCAACGTTTCCTGGTGGACAGCGGTGCTCAGGTTAGTGTCATTAAGGTTGCATTTAACGAATCTAAACTGAAATTGTTACCTATTTCTTTACAAGCTGCCAATAAGTCATCTATTGACACATACGGTTTCAAAACTTTGACATTAGATTTCGGTCTTTCAAAACCTTTTACATGGAAATTTGTCATTGCAAATGTTCAATGCTCAATAATCGGAGCAGATTTTTTGACACATTTCAAATTAACTGTCAATATGTCAAAGAAACAAGTTTTAGAATCGGATCAATACACAAACAAAATACACTTCATAAAAAAAACCCAAACTCCTATTTCACCACAATCTTACTCAGAATTACTCTCACATTATCCTTCTCTATTAACAAATAAATTATATTCAAAATGTCAAATCAAACATAAAGTAAAACACTGTATAACTACTACCAGTTCCCCAACTTTTGCAAAACCACGCCGTCTAGCTCCTGAAAAATTGATGGAAGTCAAAAAAGAATTTAATAATATGCTAGAGATGGGTATAATAAGACCTTCTTCTAGTTGCTGGGCTTCACCCTTACACTTAGTTCGAAAAAAATCGGGAGAACTACGACCCTGCGGAGATTATAGAGCTCTCAATTCACAAACGATTCCGGACAGATACCCACTTCCTCATTTACAAGATTTTACGGCAAACTTACAAAATTCAAAAATTTACTCTAAAATAGATTTAGTAAAGGCGTATAATCAAATACCAATGGATGAAGAATCAATAGCCAAAACAGCAATTACAACTCCATTCGGTCTTTTTGAATACATAGTTATGCCGTTCGGTTTAAGAAACAGCGCTCAAACTTTTCAACGTTTCATTGACATCGTCACGAGAGGTTTAGACTTTTGTTTCGCTTATATAGACGACATACTCATTGCTAGCAATTCTCCGGAACGTCACTATGAACACCTAAAAATTATTTTTGACAGATTACAAAAATTTGGTATTTTCATCAACAAAGATAAATGTCAATTCGGTCAAAATCAAATATTATTTCTAGGACATAACATTTCTCCTTCCGGAATCAAACCTGTACATGAAAAAGTAGATAGTATTTATAAATTTCCAATGCCAAAGACACAAAAACAACTACGAGAATTTCTTGGTTTAGTAAATTTTTATCATCGCTTCATCAAAAACTGCGCTACTATTTTACATCCAATCAACAAACTATTAAATAACAAAAAAAATAGTTCTAAAGAAATAATTTGGACTAAGGAAGCTACTAGAGCCTTTAATATGATTAAAACTAAACTAACACATGAAACAAATCTTTCTTTTCCAATACACGGTGCAAAAATTAATATTATGGTTGACGCATCAGACATCGGAATCGGTGCTGTTCTTCAACAATTCGTCAATAATCAATGGGAACCACTCTCTTTCTTTTCGCGAACTTTTAACTCGACTGAAAAACGTTACAGCACATTTAGTAGGGAACTTTTGGCTATATTTTCAGCGATAAAAAAATTCAGATATTTCCTTGAAGGTAAAGAATTTTTTGTTTTAACTGATCATAAACCTCTAACTTTCATTACAAAAATAGCCAGCAATAATACTTATTCACCTCGCGAAATGCGGCAATTAGATTACATTTTTCAGTTCACAAATGACATACGTCACATCTCTGGCAAAAATAATCCAGTTGCGGATGCCCTTTCTCGCATTTCCATAAACATCCTATATTCAAATAGTCAAATAGACTATAATCAGATTGCAAAAATGCAACAATATGATCAGGAATTACAAGAGTTACTCGAAAACAAAAATACAAATTTAATATTTAAACAAATATCTCTACCTAAAACAGATGTTAAATTATGGTGTGATATTTCAACAAACACTTACAGACCATACATACCAAAACAATTCCAAAATCTTATATTCAAACATTTTCATTCATTCTCACATCCGGGAATTAAATCAACAATTAAATTAATTACTTCAAAATTCATTTGGAAAAATATGAAAAGATATTTAACTGACAAAACAAAACAGTGTTTACAATGCCAAAAAGCTAAAATAGTTAAACACACCAAATCACCTATTTTTCAATTCACAACTCCAACTTCACGTTTCAGTTCAATTCATATCGACTTAGTCAAGTTACCAAATTCACAAGGTTTTTCTTACCTTCTTACTTGCATCGACCGTTTCACCAGATGGCCTGAAGCAATACCTTTAAAAGATTGTTCTGCACAATCAGTTGCAACAGCTCTACTTGATGGTTGGATATCACGGTTTGGTGTACCAGCAACAATTACATCTGATAGAGGCCAACAATTTAATTCCTCTCTTTTTCAAAAACTACTAAAACTTTTAGGAACACATCATATACAAACAACAGCTTATCACCCTCAATCAAATGGCATTATTGAACGTTTTCACAGACAATTAAAAACTTCCTTAAAAACCTTTCAAAATCCTTCACAATGGATCAGTTTCCTTCCGTTGGTCCTTCTTGGAATACGATCCTCCGTAAAAAATGATATAAATTGTAGTTCTGCAGAACTCGTGTACGGCACGAACCTTAAATTTCCTGGAGAATTAATTCCCACAACTAAACATAACATATTAAATAAAGCAGAAGCAAATCAATATTTAACACTATTAAAAAACACAATCAATAAATTTACTCCAATCACTACAAGACTATCAACAAAAACATCACACAACATCCATCCAGATTTATTCAAAACTTCCCATATTTTAATTAGAAATGACACTATTGGTCCCATTCTTAAACCAGCATATAATGGACCTTTCAAAGTTGTCAAAAGATATGATAAATTTTTTAAAATTCTTATAGATGACAAGATAGAAACAGTGTCAATAGATAGACTTAAACCAGCTTATATCAATCATTTTGATTAACACAGTTCAGCAACCTCAATGACACAACTGTCATTCCGTTATATTGTTAATTTTTTTGATTTTTTACAACCTACTACTTCCTTTCTTGGGGAGGGCTTGTGTAGTGCCCTTTGCTTGCTTCATAAAGAAAGTAGTAGGTGTTGTTCAATAAAATGTTTTACGATATGTTTTTAGTTGCTATGTATTATTGAGTTGTCAGATTTCGACTAGAATAAACAGCAATATTTGTGTTCGTTAAATTTATATTTATTTTTATATATATTTTCGATTATACAATATTATTAACTAATATTTTTACATATATTTTAAAAATGAGTAGAGATACAATTTCAACTACTTCACCATTCGATTCTACGGGAAGAGTTACATAAAGAAATGTTTTGTCCACGTATATGTTCTTTGGAACGATTTGGTGAAAAATTAGAAAAACGAAAAAACCTAAATTTCAATTTTTCGTCTCGAAACTTTTTGTCTCCAAATTTTTTTATTTTTTAGACTTAAGTAGATATCGATGTGCTGATTTCAAATTTTCAAACCGAATTCAATTATCTCTTCCCGTTCTCGAGATATTTGAGTTCAAAGTTATACCTAAAAAATTAGGTTTTTTAGGTATAACCCTTAAATGGTTAGGTTTACGACCTCGGCGACCTCACCATTCGATTCTGCGGGCAAAATTACATAAGTGTACCAATTTTCAGATTTTTATCTCAACAGATAGAATTTCTAGAAGGAAAAAACTGAAAATGGCCAAAAATCGAAAAAATCGCAAGGGGTTCATCAGGCAATTTTTTCGATTTTTGCCATTTTCGTTTTTTCGCTCTAAAAATTGTATCCGTTGGAATAAAAATCTAAAAATTGGTATACTTATGTAATTTTGCCCGTAGAATCGATTGGTGAGGTCGCCGAAGTCGTAAACCTAACCCTTAAAGGATTATACCTAAAAAACATGTTTTTTTAGGTATTGCCAAAACTCAACTTTGAACCCGAATATCTCGAGAATGGTAAGAGATAATTTAATTCGGTTTGAAAATTTGGAATCAGCGTATCGATATCTACTTAAGTCCAGAAAATGAAAAGTTTTGGAGAAAAAAAGTTCCTCGGAGAAATTTTGAAATTTAGGTTTTTTCGATTTTCTCATTTTTCACCTAATCGTTCCAAAGAACATATATGGGGAGAAAACATTTCTTTATGTAACTTTTCACGTAGAATCGGCTGGTATAATCGTTGAGATTGTATCTCTACTCATTTTAGAGATATAGCCAAAAAACACACTTTTTTGAGGTGCCACTTTGACATCAAATATCTCAGGAACGAAGAGAGATAATTAAATTCCGTTTGAAAATTTGAAATCAGCGAATTGAGATCTATTCATGTATACTATTTCTCAAAATCAAAATTTTGGGCTCAAAAATGAGTATTTTTGGGATATTTCGCGTTTGTCAACACAATTTTTGGTTTAATACTGTTGATTGGTTTGTTTTAACACTACACAACTTTGATACAGGGTTATAGGTTTTGGAAATAAATAAAAGTTAGATAATAAAGCGACAGAATAAAATCGAAAAGGCTTAATAGAATTGCAGGTTTTATAATCAGCGCATCAATATTTACTTTAGACTAGAAAATGAAAATGATTAATTATTATTCCACATTTTTATTCTAGCATTTGTTTACATTTTATTTATAATTACCTTGTTTACTTATTAATAGGCTTGTATCTTTTTTGATACATGTATTGTTTCTTTTATTTATTAACCTAACTAAAGTTTTCTTTATTTTTCAGGTGCTGAAATGAAACGATATTTCTAACTGTAAGTGAACTTATATATTTATTATTAATTATAAACATGTTACTGAATGTTTCAATGGACAGCATATGTCTAAATTTAAAAATAAGTAAGAACTTTATCAAACAATATATACTGCATAATTAAATCTTAAATAACCCTCAATATTTTTGAGGTTCAAAATAATGCAACACCGCTATTTTTTTTCAATACTTTTTCTTAATGCAAATCTTTTTATAAATAATATGAAACAAGAATAACTTCATGAATAAAACATTTTTTAAAATAATGTGCATAAATAAATGTGCATCCGAATGCGGTAGAGTATTTAGAGGACTAACTGCACGTGTGCGTTGGAATGGTAGCGTGCCATCTTGAGATATTGAACACGTGATGACACGTCTATGATCTGTCAACTAATAGGTTGTGAACTCAGCTGAATGTAATTATCTCTCTCATCAACTTCAGACTAACACCTAGCTCTAATCGTCACCTATCTTACTTCTATTACTTACTACATTCAAACTATTATTATTATTGTTATTCTAGATTTTATAAAAAAAAATGGTGGAGGTTTTATACTTTTTCTAAAAATATAATTGAGACTTGTTTTTTATTACTAACAAAAAATAAGATTATATTCGAAAAGTGTTAATACAAAAATATATATTTTTGGTCTATTGTTATAAAGAAATAAAAATAATCAAGCAATTATAACTCGAGTTATGAATTTAATCGATAAAATTTACTCATTTTTCCTGCGAAATGACGACAATTTGGGTTAAAAATCATCATATTTAAATAAAGTATACAGATAAATTTATAATTTATGGTATTAAATACTTCTAATAAATAAAATATAAGTAATTGCCAATTTATTTTCTCATATGCTATTAAACTTTTTAATAAATATCGTTAAAAAAATATAATATTACCCATACCTTTAATTTGATAAAAAACAAATAAAATTCGTATTTTTAGCAAAATTGTATAAATAATTATATTATTTTATTTTATATGAATTGAATTTGGTGCTGTTTGTTTAATGAATAAAATATTTATTTTATAATTAAAAAAAGCTTGTAAACAAAATATTATTTACTCTATTGTAAAAAAAAAATAAACAATAAAATTTACTAAACAATTATTATTTTAAATAATATATAATAATATTTTTGACAGTATATAGGTATACATTTCTACTATAACAATTATATATGTAGTTTAAAATCATAAAAATGACAAAAATAAAATTGTTTCTGTATTTAGTATTTTTGTAATAATAAAATACAATTATTTTAAACAATATTAGGTGAACATTTTTGACAGTACATTCTACAACAACAATTAATATAATCCTTACAAATTAACACTTACCCATGACAATTTCACCAACAACCACCCACACAATTTAACAAAAACCCCCGCACATAAAATGTTAACATTTAACAACAAATGTAGAGTGTTTAGTTATGTTTTGGATGTTGGCCACTGTTGTCTTCACACCCTCGCTTCTCAGCTTACGCCATCGCCGTGTATCTCTCCGCGGGGCGTGGCCTATCCTTCCGCGAGGAGCCACGCCCCCTATCTGCCCCGGCCAATCAGCAGTCACGGGGAGGGGGTGCGCGGAGAAGGGGAAACAAGCGAAATTCGAATCGGGGGTTTACTTTTTACTGTTCTTTTATTTTTTGTTCCTTGATATGTGACAAAATAAAAAGTAGATAAAAGTTTATTAAGAGCCGTTGTAGTTACAGGGTAATTTTTAATATACCTTGCGATCTAGTGGGTAATTCTTCTCCTAATGGCTCTATCTTCGTTTATTTTCTTTGTAAGTAGATAGTAAAATATCGTCTACAAGATATAAGTTTTGTGGCGGAGGGATATTTTCTGAAGATTATAAAATTAAATGGTGGAAAGCTACTTTGCAAAAAGTTTTATTTTTGTAGAACTAATGTAATTTCATAAATTACACATTACAATGTAACAACTTTTAACTGTAAAAGTGTTCATAAAAAATAGGAAAATTCAATAAATAGTTATTTATGCAACAAGCATGTAAAGTATATTTCCGTTGCCTAGCAACGGGTACTTTTTACGTACTAGTGCATAAAAAGTGACACTACAAACTCTAAAAAGGGCATAAAATACATTAGTTACTTCATTTTATGCCATTACAAAGTTTCTATAAAAAAAATTATAATATGTACAGGTATGTGTGTTTTAAGAGGCTAACCCCTGGTATCTCGAAAATCGTTAGAGATACGAAGTCGGTTAAATTAAAACAAAGTTACCGCATTAGTTGCCCATTTCAATCATGTTTTTGTTTTCCCGAAAAAATGTATAGGTATATTACTAGATATACGCAAAAAATTTGGCTGATTTAATTTTTGATTTTTAACTTTCTTGTTTCAATTCTTACAAGTTTCTAGTTTGCACATTCTGCAAACTCTATTTTACGAGGAATTGATAGGGATCCTCAAAATTTTTGTAGCTTCAACTCTTTTCGAGAAATTTATGCTAACTTTCAATATGGGGCTCAAAGCTGTCTTATTACTGATAAATAGACTTACGAATTGTTTGAAATATTAAAATCAAAAAAAATAATACATAAAATATAAACAATATTTTGTACAGGAAAAATGTAATTAAAATTTTTACATTGCATTGGGATAGTTTTCGTATATAACAATATACATGCATATATAAATTAATAAATAATAAATATAGCAAACCTTTTTCATCAAATTCTTAAAATATCAGCAGCAACCAGCAATACATACATGCATGGTGTGTAGTAAATATAATCAAATAAATTCCATAGTTCTTAGAATCAGCAAAAAACCCTACAAAAAAGTACAAATTTTAAGAGCAATCATCTTATAATTGTTTATGTGTACATTGGGAAAACCAAACTACATACAGTGGCGTCCTATAAACATGGTAAACAAAATTATATCAGTCTACAAGCGATTAGATATGCTAGATGATTGACGTCACGAAATGTTTCAAATTAATTAAACTAAAAAAGTTATTTACTGTATCCCAATCATTTGGAAAATATTCTACGCCACTGTCTTTGCATTTAGCTTGTTTATTATGCATCTCATGATATCGTAAGCTTAACGGATAAACAAGTAAACTAGTTTGCTAGATTCTGTCTAAGAGTGAAGACATAGACAATGTGTTCGTTAAAACGTTTTATTATTTTTTTAATTGTTGTAAACTTAAAATATTCTGACAGTAAATGTGTTGATTCTTTTGCAACAATATGTGACAGTGTTTTTGATGTAATAAGAAACGGTCGAAAACAATGGACAAACTTGATTATTCAAAGTAATCAGTGTGAAGAATCAAGAGAAAAAGAAATATTAAAAGAAGATGTTTTGGAAAAGTGTCCAAATTTAGAAGAATTGTACATAATTGACAGATTAAGTCAAATCGATACAAAAGCATTTCAAAAATTAAATAGTTTAGCGTATTTAAATTTATATAAAAACAATTTAAAAGTAATACATGTAAATATGTTTACATATATGGAAAATTTATATAAACTAGAACTAGAATACAATAATATACACACTGTATCCCAAGGAGCATTTACAAGTACACCAAAATTAAAAACAATCAACTTATCAAACAATAAAATAAGTAATGTGCTAGACAGAATGTTTAACAACATAAAAAATTTGAAAAAGCTCATCCTCTCCAATAATATAATAACGACAATTAAGCCAAATGCATTCCCGGATAATTTAGAAGTGTTAAACTTGGAAAACAACGGTATTCGTCAGTTAGAAGAAAAAACTTTTTCAAATCTAAACAATTTACAAGAGTTAAACTTAGCGCGAAATAACTTCAAAAAGTTGAAGAAAGGAATGTTTCAAGGTTTAGGAAACTTATACAAACTAGATGTGTCTCACAATTTAATCGATACAATTGAAGTGAAATTATTTGATGATTTAAAAGAAATGAAATTATTACAACTGGCCCACAATAATTTAAGGGTTGTTAAACCAGATATATTTCCGAAAAATAATGCCATGACATTACAAAGTATGAGAATTGATCACAATAGATTATCATATTTATCAGAAGCTGTACTTGAACGACTACCAAGATTGAAAAGATTAAGTATAGGAGGAAATCCATGGCAATGTGTCTGTTTAAATGAAATCCAGCAAAATATGAACAAATTAGGAATTAATTACACCCCATGTGATTTCCAACATTATTTCAGTGGTAGTCACCCAAACTGTTTACAATTCCGAACAGATGAATGTGTAGAAAATGCAGAATTTGTTGGAGATGATTTTCCAAACATGTATTTGAATGCCTTGCAGAATTTTACTTATGATTGTCCCTAATTTTGTATTTTTATTTTGTAATATTTTATAAAGATTAAATACTTTTTATTTTCTTATATTTGTAGTATTGATGTTGGTACACCTGCCTGTTTCTTTTGTTTGACATTTGAGGTTATGTTGTATGTTGTGTGAGGTTATGTTTTAAAAATGTTGCGAGATATTTTTAATATAGGTGCATCCAAAAAGCAAATAAAAGAAGTAATAACACCTCATAAAATATGTGTTGCAATTTTAATTCGACAGTTTTGTTTATTTCGAGAGAGTAATCAAAATGCAGAAGGAGGTTTGTAATTATTTCAAGAAAATGTATTTATCATGAACGTTTTTATAATCTTTAGGCCCTTTTCGATTAATACCGTCAGCAATGTCACCATCGCATAGAAAGGACTTTTGCATTTTAATTTTAAAGCTAATTCAAAGTCCAGATCTATCATTGTCAGAACTTCGAAGTATGCTTTTATCTGGAAAATATAATATTGATCAACGTTTTATATCAAAATTTGACTTAGCTTTAAAAGATTTATATACTGTAGGAGTTAATAATTTATTAGATCTTGCTGAATACATTTCACGACTTACTATAGATCTTCATCTTAACGGTATTTGGTGCCAAGTGAATAAAAATAGTATTTTAGGTTTGTATTTTAACATTTTTTTGTTGATTTTTGTTTACGGGTTTTTAAACTTTAGGTTGTTACTTAAGAAGACTGATGGTATTTTTTGATAAATTAAGTTTCTCTGAAGTTACTACAGTTTTTGAATCATTTAAAGAATATTATAAACCATGTGAACAAGATATCACTACAAGGAGAAAATTTCTCTCAAAATCAGAATTGGAAAGCTCAAGTATGCAAGATACCCCAGAAATATCTCGCATACAACCTTCTTCTTTGTAAGTTTTACAATTTGTAATTTATTTTTATTAAATCAAATATTTCAGATATTCAAAAGCAAATCACTGGTCAAAAAGACAAGCAGAATTATTTATTGCAACTCAATCAGCTTTAATATCAAATAATGAGACTGCTGCACAAAATCCAGTGGAATTGAGTACTCAAATTAATAGTTTATTAAAATCCAATCCAGATTTGGCAGAAGCAGTAAGTTCAAATTGTTGGCAATAAAATTAGTTTTAATAATATTTTTTGTAGCATTTTTTAAGTTATATGAATTATCTTCGAGTGAAAGAATTCTGTGGTGCTATGGAAAGTTTATATCATTCATTTGATAGAAGTACGCCAACTAGTGATGGTAAAAATAATAATTCCGACGAAAAGAATAAGGGATTTCGGTATGCTGCGCTTAATTTAGCTGTTTTGCATTACCATTTTGGACATAAGTAAGTCAATTCATTTTTCTACTTAATATTTATTTATTTTTACATTAATAAAAATTCGGTTTTGGTTATCGGTAACGGTTATTTGAAAAATATTGTAATGGTTTTCGTTTCGGTTAAAATAATTAAATTTCGGTTTTCGTTAAAGTTGTACGAATAAAATGAATATTTTTTTAATAATAAATGCGAAAAATATATTTAAAAAATGGGGTGAACTGTCTTTAATTTTATTATAAACTACTTTTACAAAACTGTAACACAAAGAATATTATTGTAAAAAATGTTTTGAAAAAACTGTTTTAAGATGTGCCAAAATTCAAAATGTTGGTATATTTGAATTTTTAATACAATATTTATATTTATACTGGTTTTAGTACCGATACTTTTTTGGTTCGGTACAGAAAAATACATTTTTCGTATTGGTTTTCGGTTTCCATATTTGAAGAAATAAAATATTGCTTTCGTTTTCAGTTACGGTTTCATAAAAAGTTAAATATTGGTGTGGTTTTCGGTTACGGTTTCGTTACAGTTGGGTTCCCTGGTTTGTCTCTTTTTTTCATTGCAGTTCAGTTGGGTATTTCTATCTTTTTCTAAAGCGTTAATACATCATCAGTCAATCAAATGGCTGTTATAATTTCGTACATGTAGTAAAAAATATTTTTTTTTTCTTTGAAATGAAATTATATATTTGACCGTGTTCTCTTCTACAGAGACGAGGCATTTCAAGCTCTAAGAGAATCTATAATGATGGCCCACGAATCCAACGATAATATATGTTTACAACATGCATTAACTTGGATGTATAAACTATCCAACACCAATAAAGAAATGCTTATGCAGCATTCTATTTTAAAGAGCAAAAACTTGAATCTGACTTATATAGCATCGTTAGGTGTTCAATCTTATGCTCAACATCTTGGTTTAGCTGGCCTAACACCGAAATATATATTCGAAATGATGGTAAAAAGCGATATATTGAATTGTCAGAATACTTATCGGGATTTAATGTCGAGTAGTTATTCCCAAAAGGCGAGTTTGTGGTTGCTTTACGGCAAAACTGAAATGTCTTCACTTTGGAGTCAACTACTTCTACATTTAAACTCAGATTGTTTGAGTTACGGGAAAATATACAACGGAGAAGGAACTTGTCAAGCGGTTTGCCACGTTGCAAATATTCTTCTTTTGGAGGGAGAATATCGACAGGCTTTAACAGTTTTGAAGTTAGCTCGCAAGAAATTTCCAAACGAACCAATTTCCCACAACTGGATGTTATGTGAAAGCTTATTTATATTTGTAAAAGCTCTTCATAACAGTGATTGGAGTACAGCAGAAGTTGCTGCATGTCAAATGGCAGCAATTGATAAATGGGAAAGCTGTTTGCGAATGACAGAACTTCACATCGCTAAAGGAGACTATGAATCAGCTCTTGTTTGTATTAATAAAGTATTGGATATTTCCGATAATGATCCTGATGTAAAACTAGAAGTTAATTTCAAAGTGCGAGCTATACTTCTACTGTCAGATTTGCAAAGTTCTAACGCTTCAAATATACCAACTACGATAATAACCGCTTTAAATTCTGCTCTTTCTACTGCCAATTTATACCACTTGGAATATCTAGCATCAATTGTTCACATGCATCTTGCGAATATCCAGCTTTTAATGGGACTTCCATCTCAAGCTCTGAAGATATTGGACAAACATCTCGTTCAAATGTTAACTCACGGAGGGAAGTTTGATACAGCCAGAGCTTTGCTACTGTACGTGAAGTGTATAGTGGCAGATGCTGGCTTAAATCCTCAAATGGACAGATATTCTGTGATTTTACAAGCTACTGAGATTTTGAAGAAAGTTAAAGACGATTTTCACAAAGTTGAAGCACGAGCTAGAGTCAAAGATGTTTTGTATTTGCAAGCACAGCTTTACAACGAAATAGAGCATTATGAAGATAGAAATGATTGTGCTTTAGAATATAAACAGTATCAACACGATTATTTAACAAAAAATTCAAGATCTTTGTTATTTTCTTTTTAATAAAATATATTAATTATATACATTTATATAAAAATTATTTTCCTTTTTTTTCTGATATTTAAATTACAACCAGATATTTTTAAGTACTTTTTACATTAATTGGTTTCCTAAAATAAATTTTTCGTATTTCTTTTCGCCCCAAGTTGGTATCTTCATCAAATCTTCAAACTTTGAAAATTCTCCGTTTAAGTTTCTATTAAAAAAAATATTAATAATTCATATTTAAATAAAAAATTCTGTACCTACCTGTAGGTAACGATTTGCAAGGCAGTCTTAATTCCGATAGAGACTAAACATTGTAATTCTTTCTGCGAACCTACGTTAAGTAAACGTAATATTCGAAATTTATGAATTTTGTGAGGACTGCTTGAAATCTTCTTTGGTGTTTTCCATTTTTGGTCTTCAATTGATTCATCTCTGAAATTTAAAATTTCAGAATTGTTTTTCTTAAAATGTACACCTGTAAAACTTACTTGGAATTTGTATTTTTTGTGAAAGGCAGTCGAGTTTGCAGCAAAGTCTTTCTTCTTTTTGGGGCAGGTGTGGGAAGAGGTTTTGGCGAATGTTTAACTTTAGAAACACATTTAATTGATAATCTCACACTCTTTCTTGTTGGTCTGAGAGGAGATGAAAATTTGGGAGTTTTAATTTGTTTGGCTGTTTCTGGAATTTTAAACCTGGGCGCTGGTGTTGGAGGCATATCTTCGCACATTTTTATAGATAATCTAGTACTGCGTCGAACTGGAATTATTGGAGAATTGACATTTGATATACTTGACCGTGTTTCTCGAAGTCTTGTCACCGCGCGATGAATTGGTACAGGCATTTTAAATACGTTTTGGTCTGAATTTGTTATGGGAGATGTTGGACTTTCAAAATCCTGAAATTGGTCATTTATTAACTGTATTTTTTAACGAATAAAAACTTACCAATTGTTTCTGAATGCGGGGAGTTGAAATTTTTCTGGTTCTAGTTATCATCGTGCCATTTCCAGTTAATTCTGCTAATTCTTTTCTTATTATTTCTGTCATTCGGCTTTCTACACTCGGCCAGTGAACAATTCTACAAAATTTTAAATTATTGAGGACTATACAGGGTGTCTGTTTTAAGAGGCTAACCATTGGGATCTCAAGAATTGTAAGAGATACAAAGTTGGTTAAATTGGGGCAACAGTTGCAGCATTAGTTGCTCATTTTAATCATATATTTATTTTCCCTAATTTCTTAATATATTTTCATTTTAATGTACTTGTGTTTTATTTCGTTGGAAAGAAAAAAAAATCTATTTAACAGTACTAAAGACAATTTTGAGCCTCATATGAAAATTGAAAGTGAATTTTTCAAAAAAGTGTTCGAGCTATAAAAATTTAAAGGACAGCTGTCAATTCTTCGTAAAAAAAATGTCTGTAGAATGTGCAAACTAGAATCTTATATGAATTGAAACAAGAAAGTTATAAATAAAAAGTAAATTTGTCAAAATATTTAGTGAGTTATAATTTTTTTTCGGGAAAACAAATACATGATTAAAATGGACAACTAATGTTTCAAATTTGCCCTAATTTAACCGACTTCGTATGTCTTACGATTCTCGAGATCGCAATGGTTAGCCTGTAAATAATAACGGACACCCTGTAAATATATTTATAACTTACAATGGAGGGCTGTTTTCTTTATCGTCGCTCTTGAACAACGCTGGAGTTTTGCAAATTTTCTCTTGAATTATATTATTCACTTGCTCTCTAACTGTATTTTGCAAAACTTCTGTACATCTTTGTACAAGCGGACTTAACGCATATGGTTGTTTTGGACAATCAAGTGTAGTAGAAGAAGAAATAGATAAAGAGTCTAACGTAGATGCAAAATTTGGACTAGAAGTAAATCTATCATTTCTAGTATCAACCGATTGAATTGACGCGTTTGTATTTTTGAATAAAGGTTTTTTAACGTGAGAAGTAAACATAGGAGGTAATTTTCTTTTCTTTTTGATAGTTGTTGAGAGAGGTTCAATATCTCCCAACAAGCCAGGATTTGCTTTGTCGTATTCGCTCACTATGTTTTCTAGTTGAGGACGATTTTTTACTGATTTTGCTTTTACGGCAAAACGTAATGTTGCAAGAGTTTCAGATATGTCTGTATCACTAGGACTTATACAAGCCAAGAGAGAAACATAATTATTTACGCTAAGAGAATCGTGGAGTATTGTTGTTAAAGTACTATCGCGATACGGTATAACCGATGTACGTTTGTCCGATAAAGCGCTTATTACACGACCGACAGCTAGCAAACCCCTAAAAATAAATTGTCAAAGAAATTAACTATAAATATAAAATAATAAGTTATTTTAAGGAAGCGTAGACCATACACAAAAACTTTTTTTTTGGAACAAAAATCTGAAAATAAGGTACACGTTTTTGGCCCGCAGAATCGATTGGTGAGGCACCGAGGTCAACAAGATCTCTTTTTTTATTAACTTTGAAAGTGAAAATAAAAAAATTCGGAGAGAAAAGTTTCCGAGTGAAAAACTGAAATAAAAGTTTTTCGTTTTTCTCATTTTTCACCGAATCGTTCTAAAGAAAATATATGCGGAGAAAACATTTCTTTATGTAACTTTTCCCGTATAATTCATGATATACTGGTTGAGATAGTATCTCTACCCATTTTAGAGATATACCAAATAAGAAAGAACATTTTTTTGAGGTGCAACATTGATAGCAAATATCTCGTGGACGAAAAGAGATCATTAAATTCTGTTTATAAAAAACTAATATTTTGCACCAAAAATAGCGATTTTTGATTTTTTTTTTTCGGGTGTTTAAAAACAGTTTAACGCTAAAACGTACCTTTACCAAAATTTAAAAATATATATTAACATATGTTTTGCGTATGACTGTTCTACGCTTTCGTAAAATATAGTACGTCACCCGTCAATGCAATTTTGAATATTTCTACTTTATACTTACTTATTGATTGTGACCCCCTCTTGAAAAGCTTGTCCTTGATTTCCCGTACGCCTTACACTTTCAGAGCCTGCTAGATCAACAAGATGTAACTTAGACATTCCACCCCCGTTTTTATAACAATAAACAGTAAATATTGCATGGGATCTTGAACTAGACGCATTTAACTTTGTATGCCTCACATGTCGATTTTTCCCTCCGACTAACAACCAATGTTGAGCTTCTTCATTTCGTCCAACGGTAATACAAGTCATTCCATGAACGTTAAACCCTTTTACAACTAAAGAAGTTTTACTTTGTTGAAGAAGATCGTATACTTTTTCATTGTATATTTCAATGAAAGATATACAGATAGAAATATCTGGATCTCGGTTAGCTATGTCGAAAAATTCATCTAGTACTCGAGGAATTAATCCTGAGTCTGTATTATGATATTTCTAGAAGAAATTAATATAATAATGTCATTTTGATGTACTATTATAAACATACTTCAGAATCTGTTCCCATTGTGTATGTTTTTCCAGTTCCAGTTTGTCCATAAGCCAAAATAGTGCAATTATATCCACTCATAACTTTTGATACTAATGGTTTCACTGTCACATTATATACCTCACACTGATGTATTTCACTCGAAAAAACATGATCAAATGCATATATATTCCGTTTATCAGAAACCATCAACACCTATAACATATATTTGTAATTCGTGTTGTCATTTTCAAATAATTTCCTAACTGGAGGTTCGCCCTCTTCATGAATGTATTTAACCACATTATTATCATCTTCTGATAATAATGGGCGAACTCTAACAGCTACATTTACGTTCACTGTTGTGTCTTCCATTCTTGATTGTTGACAAGTCAATTGTAATCACAAAACACATCAAAAACCCAAACAAGAATTGTCAACAAACATGTTACGACTTGTTTGAAATTCAAAATAACGGCCAACTACTACTGCGTTCTTTAAACATTTTGTGTACCACTATATTTTATATAAATACATTAAATTATTATAAGATATTTTCTATTTATTATATGAAAGTTAAGTATTGTTTAAAACTGATTAAAATAAATAATAAATAAATTTAATAGGGCACGAGCGCTGCTGTCGTGCCCTATTGAAATAAGTTCAGTCGGTAAAATAGATAAATTTAAATGGCGTGTCCATTTGTTATTGTTGATATGCATTTTGTGACATATCAACAGGTGGTTGAACTTTGCCACGTGTTATAAATTTATACAAACAAATGTAACCAATTTTAATACAAAATATGATTTTCGGAAACAAAACTGAGTTGTCCAACATGAATTTGAGAACTGATATGTGTAGAGTATGTATGATGACTAGTGAATATTTGAAAGATATTGTCAGCTTTGAATTAACTCCAGAAATAATCAGCATGCTTAGTTCTTTTGCCAATATTGATGTAAGTAGTGAAACATCCTAGTAATTTTCAAGAATTAAACAATGAATTGCTACTTAAAAGTTACGTTTTTATAGGTTTCAACAGACGAATGTCTTCCTTCTCTAATATGCAATAAATGTTATACCTCTTTGATGGAATCAGTCAATTTTAAAAATCTATGTGTACAATCTAATAATGCTTATAAAGATTATATATTAAAAATACAGAATGAATGCATAGATATGTCTCAGGGAAACAAAGAGATACCTCCACCAAAAACTATAAAAATAGAATCTAAAAGAAAGGACAGTGAATCTGAAATTTCTCATAATGTAGACTTCATAACAGTTAAAAATTTATCAGAAATGATAAAAGAACCTGCACCAGAATTATTAAACGCACTTGGCTTAAAAAAAGTGTCGGACGGTGATAACAAAACAAAAGAAGAATCACCAAATAGAATAAAAAACAAAGACTGCAAATTAAATAATAATAAAAAACCATATAAGTGTAAAGTTTGTCGAGACATAATAAACGATTACGGAGTTTACAGACGACATTTAGCATCTCATGGAGAGTTGCCATACTCTTGTAAAATATGCGGAGAACATTTCAGCAAAGCGCGTGCCTTGAAAGAACATTTTTCAAACATCCACTCTGGAGAAAAACCCTACGCTTGTACACAGTGCTCTTCCAAATTCGTCAGACTTAGTGACCTCACAACTCATTTGCGCAAACATTCTGGCACGGCTCAAACCAAACGATTTTCGAAACATACCGTCCTGGAAAGCTCGAAGTATAAAAAATCCGCAACCGGCTTCGGAGATCACGTCTGTAAATTATGCGAGCGTAAATTCCGAAAAAAATGCGATTTGGAACGCCACGAACGCGTTCATTCTGGGGAAAAACCCTACACATGTCCAGAATGCGGAGGAAAGTTTCAACAAGCACACAATCTCACCAAACACATGGTTACTCATACTGGAGTCAGATCTTACACTTGTGATATTTGCCAAAAGACATTCGGGCGGTCGGATGTCCTCACGAGACATATGCACGTACATGAAGTAAGTAAACCTTTCAGTTGTGAGTTTTGTTATAGAACTTTTGTACGACAGTCACAACTTACCAACCATATGGTCAAAAGGCACCCAAAAACTGAATCTAAAATAGATATCTCTCAGGAAAAGAATTTTAATGGTGCTAAAATTAAAAATATAGAAAATAATTTTAATAAATGTATTTCAAATGTGCCTAAAATAGAAAAAGTTTCGCCAAAACAAAATAAATTTAAGAGGGATTCTCAAAGTAAAAGTAATTCTAAAGTTAATGGTGCTAAAGTCAGAAATATGTTTCCTATTAAACATGATTCCAATGATATATCAAAAAATAATTCCGATGATTCTGATTTAGAAGTTATTTCGTCATCAGAAAATGTAGAATGTATGTCAGATGAGCCAATCCAACTTAAGATAGAATTGGTGTGATAATAATTGTATATATTTTAAATATTGTTATTTTAAACTAAAATTTTATACGGACAATTTAACCTTAAGAATAAGGGCACGTCACTGATTAAAAACCCCAAAAAATAATTTTAATTTTATTTATAAACGATTTTTCTTGAATATTTAAATTAATTTTTTCTACGACCTCCATGGAAAGTGGAACTTTTTCTTTATAAACTTCAAAATGTGAAAAATCATTTCTCACGGTATTTGCCAACACTGCGCATGTGTAGTATGAGAAATATTTGTCACAGTAAGTGTCAACACTGCGCATGCGTCAAAGAATTCTTATAAGGTTATCTACGCCATATTATTTCTTATATCATAAAGCTTTAACATTTAAAAGTGTGGTCGTAGAAAATGTATAATGTGCCACTTGTGCAGAATCGCTTATTTTCCGACTTGTGTAATTCTAGCACTCGGCTTAGTCTCGTGCTCAAACTTTCACATCTCGTGGGAAATAGACGACTTTCTGCACTTGTTGCACAATTATTTTATAGCAACGGTTTTTTATTTATTTTGGTTAATGGTTTTTTACAGTTTCTTGCTCTAGTATAATTTTTATTTACTAATTTCAAATTATACGATTTAATATTTCATTAACTGCCATTATTTTTCATGAAAAGTGCAATATGCGCATTTATAAATCATATTTTATATTTATATATTTAGTAGATCTAGTATTCCAGAGTTAAGTAAGATTTAGTAAGATATTTTATTTACTATCGTTATTATATTTCTTCTCAAACATTGTATTTCTCGTTTAAAATGTTAATAAGATTTATATAGATATTTGTTACGAAAATCATTTTATATACATATACAATGAAATTTATTTACATTTTAACAGGGCATGTAACCGAAAAAATGCTGGTTAATGGTTAACCCTTATAAAGAACGTTTTAATATATCGGTTAAAGGACTACCTACTTTTATGAATCTCCAATTAAATGTAAATTGTAAAAACTGTTATAATTCATATTATAAAAAATATTGAAAAAAATTCATGCTAAATAATATTAAAATAAAAGTTAATGTTCACTAAAACCGGTTTTTTTTTATAACGGTTACCGTTATTTTCGGTCTTAAAGTTCGCAATTTTCGTTCAAAATATCGGTTATCGGTTTTTATTAACCGGTTACATGCCCTGATTTTAACAATGATTGCAATTTAGACTGAATTTGTATCTTCAAATTCACATGTTGATACAATACTATGCATAAGTATTAATTATTATATTTTATTTAAAACATTAATATTTACTTTTTATATTAACTTAGATTCATAACATATTTTATTCATATATTGTTATATATGTATATCTGACTTTAAAATGTGCCTTCCTCAAATGTAGTGTGATTTAAGTGCATTGTTTTTATATGAAAATACATTTTTATAAACCTTTAAAAAATATTTTTTTAGGGGTAGTAAATAATAGTCGTTTCTATGAGTATCATATTTTATAGGATATAAATATGAGAAAATATTTTTCTGTACATCAGTTCATATTTTAAAATTCTATAAACTTTAAAATGTTTTTACAATATTTACAAACCATACTCTTTGATTAAACTGCCAGCAATAACTAGTTTTTGAATTTCGGATGTTCCTTCATAAATTTCAGTAATGCGGGCATCTCTGTAATGTCTTTCAGCAGGCATATCAGACACATAACCCATTCCTCCTAAAATCTGAATCGCTTGATGTGAACAGAAAGTAGCTGCTTCACTAGCGGCTAATTTAGCCATAGCTGCTTCCTTCGAATAAGGTTGTTTATTATCCTTTAACCAAGCTGAACGCCAAGTTAACAATCTGGCAGACTCCAATCTTAACGCCATGTCAGCGATCTTCTGTTGGATCATCTGAAGTTTGATGATGGGTTTAGCAAACGCCATTCTCTTAGAAGCGTACTCCATGGCTACGTCAAGAGATGCCTGTGCGATGCCTAACGCTTGAGAAGCGATACCAATGCGACCGGAGTCTAAAGTCATCATTGCGATCTTAAAACCGAAACCAGGCTCGCCAAGAATGTTTTCTTTTGCGACTGGACAGTCTTCGAACTGGAGAAGGACGGTAGATGAACCTCGGATGCCTTACGAAAAGAAATGCAGATCAATCGAATCAGTTCAAAAAATATAAAGAATATGCATAATAATGAATATTAGTAAATATTTTTGAAATACGCGGGCTTTTGTTATAGTGTGACGTCACTTATATGAATTGCTTTGATTGGGGACTTTAAAAGACTGGGAATGTTTTGATTGGCAAGTGAAAAATTCCGCCAACAAGTCTGACCAATGAGAACGAACACAATGGGCGTGACCTTGAGTCACAGTACACTTCAGTTGTGTACTTTTAAAGTGTTATTAGTTGAATTTGTGCTTGTCTTCGATATCTCCGTTGTCGTTAGAAATACAGCATAAATTTATTAACAGAATTTATTCGCCCATTTATTGTCCGATATGGACATATGAATTTTAATTTATTTTTTAATAGAAACAGCAATTACTTCTAGAACAGTTTGACAAGAAAATCATATTCGTGACGTCACATCATTGTTTCAAACTTTGGAAGTCTGTAACTCTCTTATTAATATAAATATTATCATCGAATTTACACCAATAAAATGAAATTATAAAAACCGATTACTGAACGAACTCGAATTTTTTCAACGAAAGAACAATAAATAAAAATTTATGTGATAAAAACACTTATGTAAAAATGGTTATTGTATTATGAACTGAATTTGAATGTTCTTATTAACATACAATTAATATGATAATGTTTCTTACCTAACTTGTCTTCCTTTTTTCCTAACTCCAGTCCCGGTGTTGGTTTAGGAACAATGAAAGCTGAAATTCCCTTATGTTTTTTCGCCTTGTCGGTTGTTGCGAAGACAACCCCTGCTTTACTTTCGTATCCATTAGTGATCCATGATTTTGTTCCGTTTAAAATATAATTATCTCCGTCTAATTTCGCAGTTGTTGAAGCTGCTCCAGCATCTGATCCATTTCCAGGTTCGGATAACGCGAAACAACCAATTTTTTCACCTGTGGTGAATGGTTGAACGAATTGCTCTTTTTGTTCTTTGGTGCCCCAACCCATTATGGGACCCAAGTAGAGGGAATTATTTACGGACATTATTACACCAGCGCTTGCGCATCTTAAAAAAATATTTTTAACGCGTTACAAATTTCGGATAGTTAAAAAAAATATATGAGGTAAAGCAATTAAAAAAGATAATTAATAATAAGTGATAACGAAGTTTTTAAATTGTAAATTACACCAGCACTTGCGCATCTTAAAAAAATATTTTAACGCGTTACAAATTTCGGATAATTAAAAAAAATATGAGGTAAAGCAATTAAAAATATAATTAATAATAATAAGTGATAACGAAGTTTTTAAATTGTAAAAGTTATAAAGATAAAAAAAATAAATTAAAGAACAACAAAGTTGTTTGAAAAATAATAAACAAGATATATGTAGGCTAAATTTTATTACATGTTATGAAAATATTAATAGTATATTATTATACAAGTTTTATAAGACGGTATATTGTTCCAAAAACACGAATGGAACAATACGTCATATAAAACGAGTATAATATATTATTTTTTATACTTTGCTTCACTTATTTAATAAAAATCTTAAAATTTTCAATTAAAAAAATAAAAGATTAAATCTAGGGATATATAAATGTGAAATATGGTAACTCTATTGAATGAAGTTGGGCACATTTATCTATCAATGTGCATTTAAAATATGAAAATATTTATAAATGTATATTTTATGACTTACGAAATTTTAATATCCTTTTAAATGAATTTGTATTAAAAACATTTTAAAATATTTGACGTTATCAATTTGACATTTAAAGTGGGGTGCAGTAGAAGTACCAATTTTACAACAAGAAAAATACCAAAAACAGTTTAACAATACTGTATATTATTAAACTGTTTTCGATATAATAATAGGGCAATTGTTAACGCAAAGTATAAAAATATATTTTGATTTGTCCGAATAAACTCACCCTCTGGAAATTTCTTCCATGGCAATGGAATACGCTAAATAATCTAATCCTGTACCTCCAAGTTCTTCAGGAACTGTTACAGCCATCAAACCCAATTCCCCCATTTTCTTAACTTGTTCTTCTGGGTATAAATGTTCTCTATCAATTTTTGCAGCTATCGGTTTTAATTCTCCTTCTGCAAAATCTCTACAAGTTTGTTGTAACATTTGATGCGTTTCCGATAATGCAGCTAGAGAGGCTATGCCCCTTTCTTGGCGTATGGTTGCACCTGAGATGTTATTTTTATACATGTACTTCAATGTATATGTGAAATACGATTTTACTTACATTTGGGTAACAACCGTGAAAATTTTAGGAGAGACATTCTTTTATTTGTTGTTCTAACGGCCTCGGTAGCTTACAAACAATTGAACTAAATTCTAATATGAACTTTGACTTTGTATTATGTGACAGGTAACCTAAACTTTTCATTTACATTTTTATCATATTTTAGTAAATTTGAAATATTCTTACAGTTTGTAAACATTTTTGTTTACAACAAAAACAAATATGTTTCTGATATATAATTAAAAAATTTAAAGAAAATAAAACAAATGTGATAACCTAATTTTTAATATTTTTTGATTAAACACAAATTTAATTTTTTGGTGGTATATTTATTACTATATTTGTAAAGAATTAATAAACAAATGAATTGGCTAAAATAAAATATTAAACAAAAACTAATCCCGCATTTATTTGGTCGTAGTACCAACCTACAGACATTAAAGTGATTGTCACTTGTCAGATTTGAAACTCACGTGTGTTCAACTGTTTTGAAAAGATGAGATACGCACAACTAGTTATTGGTCCAGCCGGGAGTGGAAAAGTAATTATGACAGAAATTATTTGATCAATATTATAAACAAATATAATTTTGCAGTCCACTTACTGTAGTACACTTGCTCAACATGGAGTTGACACCCAAAGAACAATTGAAGTGGTTAATTTGGACCCGGCTGCAGAATATTTTGATTACACACCAACTGTAGACATTCGAGATCTTATAAACTTAGACGATGCAATGGACGACGAAGAATTAAGATTTGGTCCAAATGGTGGACTTGTATTTTGCATCGAATACTTACTTGAAAATTCAGACTGGCTTCGAGAACAACTTGGCGAAGGAGAAGACGATTATTTTTTGTTTGATTGTCCAGGGCAAATAGAGTTGTATACTCATTTAACTGCCATGAAAAATCTTGTTGGTTTGCTTCAAAATTGGGGCTTTAATGTTTGTTCAGTATTTCTAGTCGATGTTCAATTTATGGTAGATGGGGCTAAATTTCTTTCTGGCACCATGGCGGCCCTGAGTGTTATGGTAAATTTAGAATTACCTCATGTGAATATACTTAGCAAAATGGATTTGCTAAGTAAAGGTGCCAAAAAACAATTGGAAAGATTTTTAGAACCAGATGCACACAGTTTGTTAGCAGATTTGGAAAATACTAGTAGTAATTGGTATTCTAAATATAGGCAATTATCTGAAGCTATAGGGCATTTAATCGAAGACTATAGTCTTGTAAGATTTTATCCTCTAAATATTAGAGATGAGGAAAGTGTATCAGATATTTTATTAAGTATTGATAATATTATTCAGTACGGAGAAGATGCAGATGTGAAAGTTAAAGATTTTGATCCACCAGAAGAAGATGATGATGAATAGTTATTGTTTAATTATATATTTTTTAAATAAAATTATTTTTAAAATATCTGACGTCATTTTTAAACAATTCTTTCTATCTTAGGATGCGTTCCAAAACTATATCATGAAGTACAGAGTACAATATAGGAAGGAGCGAACTTATTAGATGTCTCGCCAAACTATATTTATTTATTTTGTTTCCGATTTCAAGAGCTATTTGCTTCTGTAAGAGGTTTTTCTGAAAAATGTGTAAACTAATTTCTTGTCTACGTAGCTCATACACTGTGGTACGGAAAAATAATAGTATTCGTAATTTATTTGCCTTAAAACAAACACACAAGCATATACTAATAACAAACTTATCCTTCTTGTAATAGTTTGTATATTTTCCGCCAGAGGCCAGCTCTTTCTTCGCACGTTCCTTATACTCTTTGAGTATGATTTTGGAACGCACCCTGTTGTTTAGTTTAACAGCACCTAACCTTAAATTTAAATTTCATCATGGCTCTTTACAGACAAGGTGCAATTATATTACGGAATTTAATAACACAAACAACAATAACATCACGAATAGGTAAAACACCATTAACTAATCAAATGAATTAATACTATTACCATACATAATGAATACATAACCTCAATTATTATTAACAGAAAGTCGGAACATAAAACGATGGGTTTCTCCAACTTTAAAAGAGCTCAAACGTCGGAAAGACAAACTGGGACCACAACCTGAAATTCCTAGATCATCATTTATTGAGTGGAATTATCAGTCTGAAATATACGCATTTGGAAAACGACTCAATGAAGAGTTTGATAAAAAGTTGTTAGAACAAGCTTTAACAAATCGTTCGTATATTATTAAAGAAGAAGCCAGACAAAAGAAAGCTGGAATTGAAACTCCTTTAATAAATATGGAAGATAACGTAAGTTTAATTCGAGAAGGTGAAGAATTTCTTGTTGAGTGTGTAAAAGATCAATTGAAGACAATTTTACCAAAGTTTCCTACAGAAGGAATAGATGCTGTTTGTAATTATTTAACTTCGAATGAGTCTCTAGCAAATGTAGCGTTTCACATCGGATTAAAAGATATCATCTTATGTTCTGTACGTTTTTAATAAAACTAATATTTGTTTGTTGTATTAATTAAATAATTATAGGAATATCCACCAGACTCTACAACATTTGCAAGTACTTTCAAAGCAGTAATTGCTGCTTTATGTAGATCTTCTGGTCATGAAAAAACTACCATATTTGTACAAGATTTTGTTATTTTAAGACAACTTGTAGGAAAAGATGTAAATGATATTTGGCAAGTTGAAAAACCTTTAGAATTGTTAAGTAAATTATTAAACAACAATCTTGAACCAAGGCTGTGTAATGAATCAGCCAGTAATACAATTTTAGCGAGTTACCAAGTTGGATTATACGTGGATAAAAAATGTGTTGGATTAGGTAAGAAAATAGATTTTTAAAAATAAATATTTAATCGTATACAATTTATAAAAATTTAAGGCTGGGGAGAAACTATCGATATAGGAATAGAAATGGCAGCCAGGGACGGATTAAAGAGATTATTCGGTACAACAGATTCAATGCCAGCATTTCGTTTTAAACTAGACACTGTACAGCTCTCCAAAGCTAGAGTTCATAATTAATAAACAGTAAATCACACAGATGCCGAGTCCATAATTAAGTTTCCTTGTTTATCTTTAAGTCTTATCCTACCATTAGCGTACCGCGTTTCCTGTACTCCATCAGGATACAGAATCTTGACTGTTCCGTCTGGATATTCTCGTCTTTTGTGATCTTTGGTGTGTATTTCCCTCTGGCCGTTAGGAAGGGTGAGGACTTTCTCACCCCCGGAGGAGCGGGTGAGAAGGATAGTTCCGTCCGGGAAGGTGACTTCTTCACTGCCTCCCGGCGAACTGCAACGCTGACAACCGTTTGGAAATAGAATCTCGCTTGATCCATTCGCAAAACGTTTTTCTATTTGACCGCTGAAAATTAATGTAACTAATTATCAAATAAAAGAAAGGCATGCGTTTAAGATTTATTTAGAACATAACATTGTTGCTTAATATTAAACGAAGTGTTTCTTTCAATGCTCTTTGCATCTTCTGCTCATCATAGGTGAAAAATATGGTCTCCTACAGAAAATTTTTGAATATAACTTCTGCTATAATTATTGGGCCTAATTGCGTTTATTCAGCCGATGAAACTGTTTATAAAGTCGGTTAAATTAGACAAAAGTTGTCTCATGTTTTTGTTACATGGATAAAAAAATGTATATTTTTCAAATTTTGCTTTTAAGTTTCTTATTTCAATACAAAGTAGTATATTGTGCAACATGTATAGAAAGTTGCTTATTTTCCACGAGGTGTAAAAGTTCGGCACGAGGCGAAGTCGAGTACTAGAATCACATAAGGTGGAAAATAGGTGATTCTGCACGAGTGGCACAAACAATAAGTACTGCAGTGAATTCGTCGTTAAAAAATCCCTGAATAATGTGCAAGTTAAAATATTTTTTGTATTTGTTCATATCTAGTAACCTATTAATTTTTTGGGAAAAACAAAAGCATCCCTATATGAGATAATTTTTGTCTAATTTAACCGACTTCGTATCTCATATAGTTCTCGAGATTCCTTTGATTAAACAGTTTCATTGGTCACCCTGTACATTAAAAATTAATATTAGTAACTTACTTTGCAAATTCGAGAACTTCCATTCCATCGGGATAGGTCGTATGCCACGTTTTTGTATCAGCATACAAATATCTCACAGTTCCGGTCTCTTTACACGTTTCTTTTACATCTCCATTGTGGTACTGCATTACAATCATTTGTGCATTTGGACTTATAGTTTTCACATTACCGTTAGAGTAGGAAATTCGTTTACTTCCATCTTCCAAAATGGTTTCTTCACGTCTTGTAGACATATCAGAACACGAAGACGCGTCTGCGATGCATTTGTTTTCTTTAGGTTCTTGATTTTTGGTCCGGCCAAAAAGTTTTTCATATTCCCGTTCAACGGATTCGAAACTGTGTTCGCTTGAAGTTTCTGTAGAACTGAGGGAACGTCTTCGGGTTTCATTTTCTTCAATGTAGTTTGAAGATCGTCGACGACGATTTTCTTTATCGTCTTCTACCGATGGGGAAGATGTGTTGCTGTTTCTATTTTTTTTCGCACTGCCTGGTTTCTTGGCAGGAGTTTTAGGTTCTGTTTTATCCTGAGTTTCTTTTGCAAGTTTTGTTAAATTTTTGTTGATTTCGTGTAATACTTTTGTATCTGATGGTCTTCGAGTTAAAAGTTGTTTATTAGTGGCTTCTAGTTTAGCGTTTTTAGTACGCAGTTCGTTGTTTTCAGTACGGAGTGTTGCATTTGTTTTTTCCAAATGTTTTAATTGGCTTCGGATTCTTGCTTGAGTTGCTCCCCATTTTGATTCTTTTAATTTCATTTCTTCTTCGATTGCAGAGACTTGACTACGAAGAAGATTTAATTCTTCTCTTTCTTTTTGACGCATTGATTTTCCTTCTTTTATTTCTTGTGCGTATCTGTTGTATACTGCTCTGTCTTTACTTAATTTTGATCTTTCTTCATCTAGTTGAGCTTTTAGTTGTTGTTTTTGTTCTTCTATATCTTTGTCTAATTGTTTCTTTCGTTTTTCAAACATTCGTTTTTCTGCTTCTAGTTGTGATTTTAATTTATTAATTCGCGCATTTTCTAAACGGAATGTACTTAATTCGTTTTCTAATTCTGCTAATCTTGTCTTTAATAATTCACTGGTGATCATAGGTTGTTCTGTATTTGTTGCTGCGTCTTTATAAACAGGAATTGTTTTTTCCGGAGTAATAGAATTACGTTTTTGGTATTTTGTTGGCACAATAGTTTTTATTTGAGTTTTTACATCTATTATGTCCTCTGAATTAACGCTGGAATCTGATTCACTGGAATCGCTATCACTTTCTTCGCTGCTGCTCGAACTTGAGCCTTCTTCTTCTGTTTCTTGCACAGAATGAAGTTCTGGTTCTGAAAATTTAACATTTCTCTTGGGAGACGAAGACAATTTTCGGACTTCTGTTTCGATATCTTCTTCTGGTATTGCATTTGTTAAAGATGTGAAATTTAATTGTTTTCTAGGCGTAGATTTAACCGGACATTCCAAAAATTTAGTTACTAGTGAACTAGTTGAACAAAAACTACTGTTTGCAGCTTTTTGTTCCAACGCTTCGAATATTTTCAATTCGTCGAAAAGATCGCGTTCGAAAACTTGTTGGTGTGATAAATTTGTTTGGTTTATTGAAGGACTATCAAATAAGGCAGGATTACGTTGTCGAACTTCTATCAGTTCAGCTAACAAAGCTTGGTAATCTGTAGATTTGTTTCCTTGAATTGGAGTTGGTGACCACATCATAGACTGTGGAGTTATTTTTGGTGTAGTAATATTTTCACTATTATAATTTAATTTAGAGTTTTTTAGAATTAAATCTGAGTTTAAACGTAATGGTTCAATGTTATTTTCCTGGATCGGTGATAAATTACGAGAGTTTGGAAAATAATATTCTTTATTTTCTTGGGAAAAATCTGGTGAATTTCCTCTAGAATTTTCTTTTGTATTTTCAATATTAATTACCGGATTTTGTTCAAAGTGTATTCTTTTTCCTTTTTTCGGTGATGAATTTGTTATATTCTTTTTAGATTCTTTAGATTGTATATTTTGTTTAGCATTCCGTTTAGGAGAAATCTTTTTTTCTGGAGTTTTTTTCTGTTTAGGAGATGGTCGTTTCGGCTTATCTAAACATAATTTCGGTTTGGGTTTTTTATGAGCTAAATCTTGCGTAGTCATTCTAAAACGACTAAGGCCTGCACCTTTCTTAAGAAATTGTTTTTTTGGTCTTACTTGTTGTTTCGACGTATGAGGAACATTTTCTTTTAGTTTTTCTTCTAATAAAGCTGTAAAATCTTTGGCAGGAGATTTGATAGGAATGTCATCAATGCTGCGATTACCACGATTTTTCTTTGTTTTGTTATAATCTGACTGAACAGGGCCATCCTTAACCATTTTACTATTAATTTCTTCGTCACAGATTTCAATATATTCTTCCTCAATTTTATTATTTGAATACTTATTTCTTAAATCATCCTCCTCAGAATGCGTGTTCAATTGATGATTGTTTCTCTTTAATGCTTCATATAATTCAACTGCTGTTACAGTTTCTTTCTCATTTTGTTGAATACCTAAAGCTTTATACATTCGTTGGTGCTCTTTGGACAAGAATTGAGCTTGTTGCGATTGTTGTTCGATTAATTTTCGCTGTTGTTCTGATTGCCATTGTCTTAATGTTTCAATTCGGGAAAAAATACTCGGAGATAATGAAGAATCCATATTTATATCAGTTATATATAAAATTATATTCACATCTTTACTTTACTAAGAAATATTTACCACATACGATACTTTACAACAACTGAATTTTCAAATGTCACTGTTTGTTGTGAAGATAGCAACAGACGTCAGATAATGATGATGTATAGTCGTTCCATGATAACAGGGTAGCATGACAATCACTGAACTTTGATACGAAATAAATTGTTTTATATTTTACTAAATTAAAATTTAGTCAATTGTTTGTTTGTTACAATATTTTAATATTTATTATGACAAATGAATTTTTAAGTCAGTATTTATTACGAAGTTAGCAACAATGTCAAATATGCTTAGCACAAGCGTTGATCAAGTAAATAGTAAATAAGTTGATTGGTTCATACAAACAGTATATAATTTAGCTTTATTTGGTATTTACACATTTATAAAAATGAAAAATAAATTATTTAAGTACATGTTTTTATGATAAATATCAATTTGGTGTTACATTGTACAAATGACTATTTAATGAACAATTATATGTGTATACAAAACCTTTTCTACAATTGTTTTATTATGAACAAGCTGGGACACAGAATTTAAACCATCCTTATATTGTCTATCTAATGTTGTAGTTAGGAGATTGTACCTATTATCACTAAAATGGAATAAGATTGAATAAAGGCTGTAAATAATTAAAGAAAATATTTTTTTGTACCTTGGTTTTGCTTTCTTGTGCTTCAACATTGTGTATTTACTAATCTCAGGTGCAAATCTATACGGAGTGAAATCATTTGATTGCAATCGTCTAAAATTTAAATTATTATTTTAATAAAACTTTAAAATATTTTATTCACGTACCCAAATAAGTCATCGTCTTCTCCTCCCCATCCTTCAAACAAATTGGACATCCCATTTATCTTTTCAAATTGCTGAGTTTGTACAGAAATTACTCCTCCAAATAAACCTTCATACGGCAAATTAAACCTGAGAAAAAAATTCTAATTACATTGTAAAATACAAAAAAAAAATTTTGTACCTAAAGGTATCAAGAGAGCTAGACATGTGTCTTGGTTTTTTGGAACATGCATACATATTACCAGTTGTCAAGGGAATTAAATCTACGTCATGTAAAATTAAACAAGGAAAGCCTGCAGAAATAGCTTCAACAGCGCCAATATTAAACATTTTAGCTCTGTTGAAGGGGGCAGAATCTTGTTGGTCAGATACATATATTTTATAATGTATATTTTGCGCTTGTAAAAAATAATGCATATAATTTAAAAATGTCTTCAATTGTTCTTCTCTTTTTCTATAAGGAATTAATAGTGCAACTTTAAACTTAGGTTTACAATATTTAGGAACGTATTCACCACCTACAAAATATTATTAAAAATGTTTATTTTACTTCATATTTATTTTTACCTCTATATGGTAGAATATAATCATATTTTTTATAAATGTCTTTTATTCTAATTTCTTTATTATTTCTTAAGAGATCATTATATGTACAAGGTTTGTTTGAAAGCGAATTAACTTTATTTTCCACTAATTCTGATAATACATTATCTACTGTAATATAATGGTAATGTTTAGCATGTCTTTCAGGGTGAAATATCGATATTAAACAGAATATTAATAAAACTAATGCAATTAACCTATAACTTGTACTAAACGTCATTTTTTGACGTTATTTGACAGTTCTGTTGTAAACAATTTCTAGCAGAAGAAATATTGCGAAGGAAGAGTAATAGTCGTGAAACTAGTAACGTTTTAGTTAAAAAATTATTTTTGTACTATATTTTACTATTAATATGATAGTATACATTTAATAATTATTACATATAGCAAGTATTTTGTAATAAATAATTTGTACTGTGTATTAATGTGATATAAACTTTTAAATTTATGGTATAACCAACTTCACAGTGATAAATATTTGCCAAATTACAAAACCAATCAAGAGATTGACGTGGAGTTTGACCAGGCATGCGCCTATCAGCCTTACGTGGCATTAGTTGTGGATGGTGCAAGGAGTTATGCCTTATTTTGAGTAAAATTCTAATTGATTAGTAAAATACAAGCAGGTAAGTCAATTTTTAAATACACTAAACTGATATTTCTTTGCTGACTTATAAATTAATCATATAAATGTGGTAGTTTTTAAAATATGTGATGATTTTAATGAGGTCATTATTGGAAATCATATTTAAAGTTTTTATTTGTTATAGTTTTATTATTGTACAATTGCAGAATAAGCAGTGTATGTATTTTTTATTTATGCAGAAAAATGAATCCACAATATCTACCCCCATCACAATTTGGGGGCCCAGCACAAGGATATGCACCTGGGAAACCAGGACCCGGTGGTATGCCCCCATCTGGTCCTCAGGATAATTTTAGTGCAATTCCTCCACAACCAGGTATGTTGTCCTATCATATTTGTAAACAAGATGTGTTGTATAATATAAACAATTTGTGCTACGTAAGCATATTTAATGTGACACTAGTTTGTTATCATATGGTAAGTTAACTTTATATTTTAGGAGGTTACATGCAACCTCAACCACAATTTGGATATAATAAAGGAGCAATGGGACCACCAAGTGCACAAAATAACATGATGCCTCCACTTCCTAACCAAATGCAGGCACCCCCAAGTATACCGAACCAGCCGCCCAGACAAATGGGAACTCCTGGTGCTCCCCCAACGAATTTTAACTCACCTCCGCCCCAAATGCGACACCCTGGACAACCACCAGTCATGTCTACAGGCTTACCCTCACAGCAAGTCCAGAACGGACCTCAACAAGGACCGCAAGGTTCTCCACAGAGACAACCACCCATGATGCCTCCGATGTCCTCTTCGGGGCTCGATCAGCCTTCTGGTCCTATGGCTCCTCCTGTGAGTCAAGTTGGACCTCCTCCAGGTCCTATGGGGCAAATGGGCCCACCTCCTACTTCAATACCTCCAGGACAAATGCCTCCACCTTCAGGACCTGGAATGCCACCTCAAATGGGGTCTCAAAATGCACCACCCCCTTCATCCGGGCCTGGAATGCCTCCACTAGGGCCACCTTCAAGTATTAGCCAAATGGGTCCTGGAATGCCACCATCTAGTGTTGGACAAATGGGCCCTGGAATGCCACCATCTAGTGTTAGCCAAATGGGGCCTGGAATTCCACCGTCAAATCCCCAAATGGGGCCTGGAATTCCCCCGTCAAGTGTTGGTCAAATGGGGCCTGGACTTCAGTCAAATGTTGGTCAAATGGGACCTGGAGTTCCACCGTCTAGTATTGGTCAAATGGGCCCTGGAATGCCACCATCTAGTGTTGGTCAAATGGGGCCTGGAATTCCCCCGTCAAACCAAATGGGACCTGGAATCCCACCGTCAAATCCACAAATGGGGCCTGGAATTCCTCCGTCAAATGTTGGTCAAATGGGTCATGGATTACCACCTCCAATGAGTCAACCTGCTGGTTTTCCACCTTCGAGTATTCCAGGAAAGTCTCCTCTGATGCCTCCCCAACCTGGAGGTGGAATGCCTCCTCCAAGTCAACCTCAACGAAACATGCCTCCAATGCCTCCAGGACCTGGACAATATTCAACCAAGCCTGGCCCTATGCCTGGACCAGGTTACCAGGGAATGCCTCCTGTGGGACAACCTGCTCATCCCAACCAACCGCCTCTATCCAAGTACCCTCCCCAGCCGAACCTGGTGAACCAGATGAGCAACATGCAGATAGGCAGCAGGCAGTACCCGGGAGCACCCAAAGCAGCCATGAACGGAGACAACTCGCCACACATGCCGCCCCCGCTCTCACAAGGCCAAGGACAGTATTTGAACGGGGCACAGAATTGGGGCCCGCAACAACCCATGGCGTACGGACAACAGCAGCAGATGCCTGGAGGACCGTATCCTCCGCAGATGTCCTATGATCAGATGCAGCAGCAACAAGTCAAGAGGCTGGATCCTGATCATATGCCCAGTGCTGTAAGTTCATTTTAAATATTTATCCATTCTAATTTCATTTTATAACTACCGTCTATCACTATATAGATAAGGGAGGTATTGTTTTTGGTCAAATTTCTCCAGTGAGTTTTCAAAATATGAGCATGAATTAAGTTCCCTAGAATACGATTTTATTATTTTTACTATGATGCTGCATGTCCGTGTGTGTGTGTGTGTGTGTGTTAGGGTTGGTTAAAATCATGATTTATTTAAAAAAATCAAAACTTTTTAATTGTTTTAAAAAGCAATATAAATATTTTATTTCATAAACGAAAAGGAAATCTGTAATAAAACCAAAACGATTCATCTGAATACCATTCAATTTTAATATATAAATATATATATAGAATATATTTTAGTTATTATTGTAAAATTAAAAAAGGTTCCGGTTTTAATAACGCCAGAAATAGCCTTTTTTGGTCATATAAATTTTATGAAGGAAATTTTAGGTATAAAATGAATTAAAAATATTCTGAACTAATAACAAACTACAGAATGAATATACTGAAAAACTCACATAGGGATCATATTTATTTGGGACATTTTAAGTAACGTATTAGGTATATTTTGTTTACTTGGTACATTTGAAGTAACTCAGAACTGATCTCAAACTGACCCAACACACCCAGCTATTTTTTGTTTTTTTTTTTTACACATTGTTTTCTGTTTCTATATGAGTCAGAAGTTTTATTGTTTATAGTTTAAAACAGAAAACTTTAATAAATAATTATAATTTATCGCTTAAAATTTTCATCAAATCTGAAATTTTATTGTTTATTTGCTACCAACACGGATAAGTTCAGAATTCAGGATCAGTTTAGAGTTGTATTAAAATTCCCCAAAAAAATACAGTGACAGGAGGTATTGTGTTAGACACATCATATATTTTATTCCACAGATTCAAGTAACGTTGGATGATCAAAAAAACCGTTCTGGCATATTCTGCACGAACCAGAAAGGCTTAGTACCTCCTCTAGTGTCAACTAAATTTATTACGCAAGATCAGGGAAACTCCGGGCCCAGGTTTATCCGCTCTACGATGTACAACGTCCCTACAACTGCTGACTTGATGAAACAGACTTCAGTACCGTTCGGATTAGTGATCAGTCCTTTGGCGAGAACTATCGATCAGGAATACCCACCCCCGATAATAGATTTTGGGGAAATGGGCCCAGTGAGGTGCATAAGATGCAAGGCTTACATGAGCCCTTTCATGCAGTTTATTGATTCTGGACGGAGGTTCCAATGCCTCTTCTGCAAAGCTACCACGGAAGGTGAGACACAGATCTATTTTTATTTTTAGTTTTAAATAATCAATATGGAAACTGTCGCGTGAATGTTGTCTAAATTCGTGACTCGTTTTGTTATTTTTCTTCAATTTTAATGTATGAGGAACACTTTTGGTAAAAATCCGATAAAAATGGTTATATTAATAAGCGAGTTACAGTTTGAAAAAATTAATATGACGTCACCTATGTGTTTTCTTCGTAAAATGTTCTTCAAGTTGCTGTTTCTACATTATATTTATAAAAAATAAATTAATATTACAATACAATATAAGTCTACATTCGTAAAAATTGCACGTGTATTAAAATTATATAAGTTTAACAATGTTATTTATATTCAAATAAAAACTTTGAGAATAGCAGTGGCGCTAGTGATGCAAACTTTTAACTAATTAAACCTAAACAAGTAATTTATGTACTAATCTCATAAATAATACTGTCACAGATGTAAAAGAAATAATACATGACGCAAATTCAACTAGTAACACTTTAAAAGTGTACAATTGAAGTGTAGTGTGACTCAAGGTCACGCCTCTTGTGTTCGTCAAGCTCATTCATCATAATTAATGAACAAAATTAATTTTAAAAAAAATATTAAGAAAATTTAATAAAAAAATTAATTATAAATTAAGATAAATAATAAAAAATTCCTTTGAAAAATATACAACAAATAAAAGAATACAATTTAATTATCGAATATTAACAAAAAAAAAAATGTAAATTTGCCTAATGCTAATAAAATGCAATTTGTAAAAATTGTCATGGCATATTCAAATACAAATAAAACGCAGATATAAAAAAAATATTGAAATTAAGATTAATGTTCGTTAAAACCGGTTTATTTATTTTTTGATTAACGGTTACCGGTATTTTTGATCTTAAAAATATCTGTTAAAATTACAGTAAAATTTTGCAATTTTCGGTTTTTATTAACCGATGTTTTAACTTGTTACATGCCTGGATTATATGATTTTATTTCTTTATTAATATTGATTATTATACATATTTTTTCCATTTTGTAAACTAATTTCTTTAAATTCGATTGACCTAGAATTCCACATTTAGTTTCGTTGAATGGGAATCTAATAAGATAATATTTTCCTTACAGTACCAACTGAATATTTCCAACATTTGGACCACACAGGTCAACGAGTAGACCGTTACGAACGCCCTGAATTATTACTCGGCACATATGAATTTGTTGCAACTAAAGATTATTGTCGCAACAACACATTCCCAAAACCACCTGCTATTATTTTTGTAATTGACGTGTCATACAACAACGTTAAGTCAGGTCTAGTGCATTTGTTGTGTGCTGAAATGAAGGAAATTATAAAGCATTTGCCAATCGACCAAAACCAAGAACAGACCAAAATGAAAGTTGGTTTCATTACGTACAATAGTACGGTTCATTTCTACAACATTAAAGGCACTTTAGCTCAGCCTCAAATGATGGTAGTTGGAGACGTCCAAGAAATGTTTATGCCTCTTCTTGACGGATTTTTATGCGACGTGGAAGAATCTGCGGCTGTTATAGATTCTTTGATGCAACAAATTCCAGCCATGTTTGGCGAAACTCGAGAAACTGAAACTGTTCTCTTACCCGCTATCCAAGCAGGGTTGGAAGCTCTGAAGGTAATTATTTAAATTTTGTTGCGTGTCGCCATGAAATATTTTGATTAACCTTCTATTTTTAGGCTTCGGAATGTGCAGGAAAATTACTTGTTTTTCACTCAACACTACCAACTTCCGAAGCGCCGGGAAGACTGAAAAATCGAGATGAAAGGAAACTGTTGGGAACTGAAAAAGAAAGAACTGTGTTGACACCGCAAACTCAAGCGTATAATCAACTTGGACAGGATTGTGTTGGAGCTGGTTGTTCGGTTGATTTATATGTTACAAATAATTCGTATATAGATCTGGCTACGATTGGACAAGTTGCTAGATTAACTGGAGGAGAAATATTCAAGTATACTTATTTCCAGGTTGGTGAAAAAAAATACTATTCCAAATATAAAATAAAATATACTTTTACTGATCATGAAATAAAAGATCAGCTTTTAAAATTAATAAGTGAAACGTATAACAATTTTGTTAAATTTGGACTAATATTTATTTAATATTAATATTGTAGTTGCCCAAAAAAAATTTTAAGATGTTTTAAAATATCAAATATTGTACAACTTATCTCTTATTTCCTACGCAATAAAATTTTAGACTAAATTATTCTCATAAAGTATAAAGTCAGATATCTCGGATTACGCATTGTTCTGATTCAATTTTTTAATTGTCTTGATTTGTCTCGGGTTTGACGCATAATTAAAACCAGTTTGTTTCATTAAAAAATAATGAGATTTTTATTAGAGATTTCAAGGGCATGTAACCGAAAAAAATACTGATTAACGGTTAACCCATATTGAGAACATTATAAAAACAGGGGTTTTAGTTCGAAAACCGGTTTTTAAAAATTGGAAACCGGTTTAAACTGGTCAATATATCGGTTAATAAAAAAATTAAATTAAATAATTTTATGGATCAATGAAAAGCGATTATGTTTCGTGCTGCATACAAAATCAAAAAAGAATATTCACAAAAATTTCTACAATACATTCAGAGAACTGTAAGCCATTATTCAATTGTAAACTTGATTCCTAAAGCTGACAAAGAGATTACCTGTCTTTATAACTATTCAATAAAATAAATTGTAGAATATTCAAATATAAATATAATGCATATAAAAAAAATATTTAAAAATTTCACTAAAATGATTTATAAAATAAAGATAATGTTCGTTAAAACCGGTATTTTCGGCCTTAAAAATATCGGTTAAAATTATGATTAAAGTTCGCAAATCTTGTTCAAAATATCGATTACTGGTTTTTATTAACCGGTTACATGCCCTGAAGATTTCAATACTGCTGTAAAAAGTGTAATAGATTTATTTTGAGTTCATGATGTTATTTTTGTAAAACTGTTTAATATGGTAATCATTTTATTTTCACTCGACGTTAATATATTCATAGATCGCCGCTTTAAATAGAAAATATTAAAAAATTGCGTTATTTCAGGCCGATATCGACGGCAGTCGTTTAGTAAGCGACGTGATCACAAACATTAGCCGTCCGATTGCATTTGATTCAATTATGCGCGTTCGAACATCGACTGGTATTCGCCCTACAGATTTTTACGGCCACTTTTTCATGTCAAACACCACTGATATGGAAATCGCCGCTATAGATTGCGACAAAGCAGTTGCTGTCGAAATCAAACACGACGACAAACTCACGGAAGAAGAAGGCGTTTACATTCAAGTTGCTTTACTGTACACTTCCTGTTCTGGACAAAGACGTTTGCGTGTTTTGAATCTGTCGTTGAACACTTGTTCGCAAATGGCAGATTTGTATAGAAGTTGCGAGTTGGACACTATCGTCAATTTCTTCTCAAAGCAATGTAAACTTTCTTGTAGGTGATTGTTGGATGTGGTTTGATGGAATTTTGTTGTAGGTGTTTATCGTTTATTAGAAAGTAATCCCAAAGCTGTTAAAGATGCACTAATTAAAAGATGCGCGCAGTCCTTAGCCTGTTATAGAAAGAATTGTGCAAATCCTTCATCTGCAGGACAACTAGTTCTTCCTGAGTGTTTGAAATTGTTTCCCTTGTATGTCAATTGTTTGTTAAAAAGCGATGCCATTTCTGGAGGTAAGAAAATTTGAGAAATGTAGAGATAGGTTTTTATTTTTTAAATTGTGTTTTTGTGTGTAGGTTCTGATATGACCCTGGACGACAGGTCGTTTATGATGCAGGCTGTTACAACAATGGATATTCCTACGTCCATTGTTTACTTCTATCCTCGCTTGATACCGTTACATGAGATTCAAAATGGTGTAGAAACACCAGAAATTCCTATTCCTATAAGGTGTACCGTGGAAAAAATGGTCGATAATGGAGTATATTTATTAGGTAAGAAAATTAAAACTACAATTTATCTAATTTTTATGTCTGTTTCTTTTTTTCATAATCGTTTTGAACATATTATTTATGTTTCTTTAGAAATAATTGTTACAAAATATTTATAAAAGTTCGTAAAGCAGATATTTATAAAAAAACTTGCACCGATATTTAACTTTTTCTGAAACCGCAACGAAAAACCTAAACCTGTATTTTATTTCTTCAAATATGGAAACCGAAAACCGATACGAAAAATAAATTATTTTGTAACCGAACCGAAAAAATATCGGTACTAAAACCACTATAATATTATTGTACTAATCTGCAAATATTAATCATAAATATTACTTATTTTTATAAAATTCTAGTGTAATTAATGTATTAATGATTAACTAGTTATGTTTTAAAGCGTAATTTTCATTTAAAATTAAAGTAATTATACATTTACATAAATAACTTATAATTTTAACCAAAACCGAAATTTATTTGTTTTTTGTAACCGAAACGAAAACTAATTTAATATTTTCAAAAACTAGTACCGATAACGAAACCGAATTTTTATTATTATTATTGTTAATTATTGCATTTGGTAGCTTATTTTTAAGTTATGAAGATGAAAATTAATTTATGATTAAGTAATTTATTTGGCACCCCTAAATCAGCATCACTTATTTCCTAACTTGTGTGATTCCAGCACTCATCTTCGTCTCGCGTCGAAACTTTCTGCACTTGTAACACAATATACCATTTTTTACAGCTAAATGGAAAAATATAAATTAAATTGAACGGCGTCGATTTTTTTGTACCAGAGAAATAATAATTTTCAGAATTGATTTCTTTATCGGGAAATAAATTTGGTATGAATGTATTTTTCAGAAAATGGTATTCACATGCTGGTGTGGATTGGTCTAAATGCAAGTCAAGAGTGGATGCAAAGTGTATTCGGAGTTCCCAGTGCAGTTCAAGTCGACGTAGACCGCCTTCAAATACCGGCTTTAGACAACAGTTTAAACGTAGCTGTTAGGAATCTGATTGATCAAATTAGGGCGCAAAGACATCGATGCATGAGAGTGAGTCTCATTTTAATTTGATTTGTGAGTTGTTTTTAATGTTTTTTGTGGCAGTTAACACTAGTGCGGCAAGAAGACAAGTTAGAGACAGTGTTTAGACATTTTTTGATGGAAGACCGTGGTCAGGACGGCAGTTCGAGTTACGTGGAGTTCCTATGTCACATGCACAAAGAAATCCGCCAGCTGCTGAGCTAGCAATCGGTCCGAGGCAGGTGAAACGGATAACAGAAGCATTTGTTTACGCTCATTTCTCACACACGTTTGGAAAAATATCTCCAGGTGCATGATATACAAGATATTTTAATGTTTATTTGGTTTCTCTTTGGTTTTGTTACTTGATAAGGAAACAATCAGTATATTTTATGTGTAAAATTAATAAAATATTTTTAAAGTGATGCCTATTGAATTTTTTGTAATTGTAAGTGTTGAAGTTATGAAAAATTGTGTAGATATCTACAAGTGACAAAACCAACCGCAAGTAACCGCGTACTAATTTTGGAGAGAACTTATTTTTAACTTAACTGGTTTAAAATTGGCCTTTGTAAATTTTAAATATGAAAGATTTTAATACATACCGTTTAGTTTTAATTATATTTAGGTTGTAATGGGTCATATTTACAATTGAATATAATCGATTTAGAATTTATTTCGTTATGTAAATAGTAATCTACAGTCAATCACAAAATTGTATTATTTGTATTCACATTTGTTTGTGACCTTTTTTGGCAGTTTTGCTGAAGTTACAATTTAGATATAATAGCGTTAATTCAATTTATTACTCTTGGCTGTAGCTATAGGTTTAGGTTTGTAAACTATGTATCAATCTTATATAATTAAATGGAAAATTATTACTTTAAAATATTTATATTTTGAATTAAAAAAAGAATATTGCTTCCAATTGGATGTCACCGATTATGAAGAATAAATAAAGAAGATTAAAAACGTGGAAGACCTAATGTAAGTATTTAAAATTGCGAACTTAGCTCGTTTTATATTAATTTTTTTTTCTCTATTTTCTTATGATATTTGAATTATGTAGGTTTAATAAAAAATAAATTCCACCCATCATTATTAACATTATTAAGTTTCGAGTATTATGTCCATAAAACAATGTTAATTCATATTACTATAATTAGAATTTTTTATTGTTGTTCATACTAATAAAGTATATTTAATGTTATTAGGATTTTTATTTATTTATTCTCTGCATAATATGGCACAAAGTAAAAAATTTTGGCAGGCACTGTTTTAGAATAATAATTCATTTGCTAAATTGCGTACAGATGGCAGCAGTATGCTCGTTTAGATCTTGTAATGACAACAAAAATTAATTCTTGATTAACGTGATTAGTTCAGTTTTTAAGTGTTCGGTAAAAACATGGTGTATATAACTTCCTTATCTATGAAGACTACAAAAAAAAGAAAAGAAAGGTAATGATTTGCATATGTACAACTTATATAAAGAATTGTAACAAACAGTAGAACCGAATTTTGAATTGGTGGTTGCCTTTTTTGTATAAAATTAAGTAAATAGGTCTTAGTTGAATCTTTACATGAAAAACAAAAGATGCGTTTTGGTACAACAAATAAATATTAGCTTTAAACGTTTTAAATTCAATTCTATAATATTGTTTCTGCAACCAATAATGTACCAAGGCATACATGGTAGAATATATTCATTTTTCTATGATTCATAACAAGTATTATTGTTGTTATTTAAGTCTGTTTCATTTCATTTAATTGAATTGCTAATAAAAATGAATGTACAATGAATGTGACTGAAATCATTTAGGATTGGGGTGCATGTGTCTAGATGTAGGTAGAATTTTAATAAAATGTAGAACTGACTTGTAAAACATAGGCACTCGATGTGTGCGAACCTACGTGACCTGGTTCTCATATTTCTCTTTATGTCTGGAATGAGGCAATTTCCACCAACGGGGCGAATTTCATTTTTTATTTGTGGTTTTAAATATTCATGTAAGTATATGAAAAGGCGCACCAATAAAAATGGAATGTCATTGTTTGATATAGTTCTTTTGTTTCTTGTTTTGTGTGGAATTTAGTTAACATTATTTAGTCAAATGCAATGTATGCAGAATTTTTAATTAACTCATTATGATAATGTCAGGTTATTAAATTAAAATTGCAATTTAATTGGATTATTATGTTTCCTATTAATATTAGTGGAATAATTTCAATCTGTCATTCATTACATTAATTTACATGTGATTGAAATTTTATCTGCCGATTTATCTATTCGTTTCAATATGAATGTTCATTTTTAAGTTCTTATGGACATTGAAGCCGACTTTACAAAATTACCTTGGGGCAAAATTAAGACATAAAATTGCAAAAAAACGCAACCAAATCTGCTGTTTTCAGTAGGTCAAAAATTGGAGTACACACTTTAAAATACTTTAATTCCTGACCCACTAAAACCAGAGCATAATCTACAGAAGCCAGATCTGCTTCAGAATGTGCTCTGGTTTCAGCAGACCTAGAACTAGAGCAAACACTTTTTAGTGCTTTAATTGTTGACCCACTGAAATCACAGCACAATCCATAGCAGCTAAATCTGCTCCAGAATGTGCTCTGGTTTCAGCAGACCTAGAATTAGAGCAAACACTTCTAAGTGCTCTAATTCCTGACCCACTGAAACTAAAGCACAATCCAGAACAGCTAAATCTGCTCCAGTATGTGCTCTGGTTTCAGCAAACCTAGAATTAGAGCAAACACTTCTAAGTGCTCTAATTCCTGACCCACTGAAACCAGAGCAGATAAATTTGCTTCATGCTGATATTCAATCTGTAATTGTGGCTGTACTAGTGGGAATTTTAATATGAAAATTTGTAGACATATGTACTTTGATGCGAGGAATTCACTGGTAATATTTTTAAGGGTGTAACTCACACCCATTTTAAGGTAGTAGTTAGTTACTAAAAAATGGAAAGAGGTACAATTATCCTTTAAAATAATAACAATAAAAAAATGCTACGCTATGGGAAATTTTTCCTTGGGGATATAGAACATATAAATATAGTACTGTTAACAATTAAAACAAAAAAATCATCTTGTTATTCTCTATATTTTTTTGTGTTTGTTTGTACTTCATTTCTTTAATTAATAGAAACTGCTTTGTTGTTCGTTATAATAAATGAATTTCTTCCGTAATACAAAATAAATAATGACCTAGTTTTGAAAACCATAATCCTATTATCTCTAGTGCACCATTTGTAAACAAAATCATCTTAGTCCTGTACTTAGACTAAGAACAAGAGCTGTACTAACGTATTCTGTCCCGTGCTGACCTGCTATAATTAATTAAAATGAAGGTTAAAGGTGTCATCTGTCTGCCGTCTTTAATATTTTACAAACCCTCACCTAACTCAAGCATGGTGCACTTTCAAAGATATTGGCTCGTATTACGAGCTCACTTTTATAATAAAATCGCGATTTTAACGCCCACTTTTACATCATAATCTTATGTAAAATTGAAAATTAAAATCACGATATTATTATAAAAGTGAGCTAGTTCGTTTTTATAATAAAATCGCGATTTAACGTTCGCTTTTAGAAAAGATTTTGATATAAAAGTGAGCGTTAAAATCGCGATTTTATTATAAAAGTGAGCTCGTAATACGGGCCATTATATTCGTTATCTTTCTTGTAAATAAAAAACTTGAATTTTATTCGTTTTTTGAAACAGAAAAACTTTCATTTAATATCGACACTTACATTTTATAAAATTTTAATCTGTGAAATGAAAATTTTAAGTCAATTTAATGTTCGTTAACCTTAGAATAATCGTAAGTTAAAAGCAGATTGTGATTTCTTGAATGCAGTGAATGGTAGATCGATATAAACGGAAGCGTTCAAAGTTATATTCATGAAAATAATTACAATATCATTAAAGAAGTTTATGAAAGTTGTTCACGTAGAAAATTCCAATTTAAATGGTGTTATCTCCGACCAAGATGATGGATAATATCATATGAGACTTCTTACGCTTCACTATAAAAGATTTTGTGTGATATGTGCAACTTACAACTTTTATAACTTACGTAAATTTCATATATTTTTCTGCATACAAACTCACTATTATGTTATTACCTATTTTACTCATAATAATGTAGGATAAAATAAAGTGACTTATTATATTTATAGTAAAAAAATAAGAATTAAAATCTTTTTTCATATATAAGGAATTTCCAATCACAGTTAAACATAAAAACTGTCAGTTTTTAGTTTTTTACTATGAATTTTTTTATTTACAGTCGAAACAATCCAAAAAAACCTATTTTTGGGTCAAAAATCCAAGCGCTGATACCAAATTTTCTGACCGAATTTAAATATCTCTTTTTGTTCCTGAGATATTTGCTATCAAAGTTAAACCTCAAAAAAGGGTGTTTTTTGGCTATATCTCTAAAATGGGTAGAGATACAATTTCAACGATTACACCAGTCGTTTCTATGGGAAAAGTTACATAAAGAAATGTTTTCTCCGCATATACGTTCTTTGGAACGATTTGGCGAAAAATGAGAAAATCGAAAAAACCTAAATTTCAAAATTTCTCCGAGGAACTTTTTGCCTTCAAAACTTTTCATTTCCTGGACTTAAGTAGATATCGATGCGCTGATTTCAAATTTTTAAACCGAATTGGATTATCTCTTACCATTCTGGAGATATCCGGGTTCAAAGTTGAGTTTTGGTCATACCTAAAAAAACAGGTTTTTTAGGAATAATCCTTTAAGGGTTAGGTTTACGACTTTGGTGACCTCACCAATCGATTCTACGGGCAAAATTACATAAGTATACCAATTTTTAGATTTTTATTCCAACGGATACAATTTTTAGATCGAAAAAACTAAAATCGGCGAAATCGAAAAAATTGCCTGATGAACCCCTTGCGATTTTTTTCGATTTTTGGCCATTTTCAGTTTTTTCTTTCTAGAAATTCTATCTGTTAAGATAAAAATCTGAAAATTGGTACACTTATGTAATTTTGCCCGTAGAATCGAATGGTGATATCGCCGAAACCTGAAACCTAACCATTTAAGGGGTATACCTAAAAAACCTAATTTTTTAGGTATAACTTTGAACTCATATATCTCGAGAACGGGAAGAGATAATTGAATTCTGTTTGAAAATTTGAAATCAGCGCATCGACCTTTATCAATATCGGGTATTTTCAATAAATATCATTTTTGAGCCAAAAATGGGTATTTTTGGTTTTTTCGTATGTATAAACAAAATTTTACGCTAAAAACCTAAGTATATTCAATATTAACTAATAAAATTTGTTATTGGAGCCGGGATATATTTCGCATTCTTTACATAATAAATAATATTTGCCTTTTGTAATAATAAAATAAACTACGTATAAAATATAGGACAATTGAAATAAAAAACAATTAGATCTGTTTTAAAAAAATATATATGAATGCACTTCGCGGCTTCGTTATAAAATTAATTGCGGAAAATGAAATTCACATTACAGTTAAATTTTGCGTTTGACTCATTTTAGTAAATGTACCGTGAAATCGATGAAGCTTTTGGGTTTTGTATACCACAATCCAAACTATATGTGGGAAGGTTTCGTTAATTAGGTGTTGCATATTTAAAAATCCGATTAAATTCCCTGTAAACAGCGCAATGAAATTGCTTCTTGCGGAGAAATACGAGGATAGTCCTTTTAAAAAATAAAACAATTTTTAATTGCATTCTTTTACTGTACTGCTGTAAATTTCACATAAACATTCATAGAATATATTTTAACATGTTTAATTCACGGTAATCTAAACTATGACCTTTTTTTTGTGAGAAAAATAATAGTTGTGGTTGTAGTACACTCTCAACATCAGCTAAAGGTGACGTTTGATAAATACAATTTATTTGTATTTATAAGTATACAAAGCAAACAAATTTATTAATTTCTTAACGGACTGAACTTTGCAATTTGTAATAAGTTATGTAGTCCGCACAGCATACAAGTTTTGTTGGATGCGTAGCAACGTTCGGATCGTATGTTTAGAATGATTGTGTTTTGTCTTCAGTTTTGTTTATTGTAAGATTCGTTATTTTTCGTATAACCGTATAATATGTTTCCGTTTATGTTAATAATAATTGTTTAGAAGTAAATATATGTGTGTGAATAATACGAATAATAGTGTAGTGCTTTAGTGATTTTGTAACAAGTGTAGTTTCTAAATTGTAACCTCAACTTTGCGAACAAGAATAAAACAAATGGTAATGTATATAATAAATAAAAGTACAATAATTTTGTATTTCAATGAAAAAGAGCAAGCTAATTTATAGTTTTGTAAAAACTGATATTGTAGAAGTATAAAAATAGTTAAATTGCACATGTACGTAGGTGGATGCACCTGTAACATTCTAAAATAAGTAGAATCACAGAGAAATTCAATTACTCTACATGGTAACCGATAGGAAAATCTGTGGAATCTCTAAAGCCGATCGCATCTACCACTCCTGTCATTCTAAAATAAGTTTAATCCATTGAACGCTGAAATGCTCTCGGGTCACATAAAACTTTCAATTGCTATCATTTTCAAATCTTTTTACCGGGATTCGTTCTTTGGAACACTCAATCGAGATGACCGATGTTCGAATAAAGACATTATTTTTCAATTGACACTAACATATGTACCTCTATTTATATATTAATTGAAGTAAGTACATACATACAATATTTTACGACGAAAATCTTGACATTAGGGATATACGATATAGAGAAACTGTAGATATTTGGCTATCAAAAATATTGGAATAAAATTATTGATCCTATATAGGAAGTATTGAGAAAAAGTAAATATTTTATTCTTGTGAGTTTAATAATAAATTTAAGGTTCATTCCCTACCACTGTTTTAATTTTAAGTGTTAGATTAAATTTTATTTTTTTGCAGTACAGATGTACTGTTTCTTGCTATGTTTTAATATTTTGTTTTTATTTTATTTCATTTCTTGAATAAGGTTAGTACATTATCTTATTTGAACACGATACTGGTTTATATTATACAAAGACATACGGACATACTGTTAAGAGTATTTATAAATATTCAGATAATACATTTATCCATTTATGTATTTTATTGAATGTATCATAAGTAATATTGAAATTTGAGTAACGTATAACATGAATTGTTGTATTTCTGAACATTTACATAAATTGTTAATTTGTATTGTTGCCCTCTAGAGATCGTTATGTTAATTAAACCATATTTAACATTTGTAACCTCAGTATCACAAGGGAAATTATTATCAAATTTTATTTCAAAAATAAAATAAAAAAAATATATTTGTCATTTTTGGAAGTATAGTTTTCTTGCTATTTTTATATATGGTGCCACATTACTTTTTCTTTTTTATCATCCCTGCTTGCAATTAAAAATCCTGCAAAATAATTGTAACATTTTAACAGGAAAAATTCTTGTCTTAATTTTCCTCGTTACGAAGTTCTCAAAGAAAATAGAATTTGTACGATGTAGAGCAAAAACTAAAAATAAAACTTAACCTTCTGTATTTCTCATTAGGAAGTAAATGAATATATAGCACGAACAATACAACTGCATTGGAAAGCCAGTGGGACTCTGTTATACAACCAATATCCGTAACGAGTTATTAAAATAGGATTGCGATTTAATTACAATTAGAAAAAAGTGAAAAACAGGAGTACTTCACAATCTGCTAACAACTGCACAAGCCATAGGCGCAGAGTTGTAGAAATCTTGGGGGCATAGGTCTCAAAATCTTATTTAATATAGGCAAATAAACAAAAATAAATATTTCTTTGAACTTAAAAACCTTAAAAATAACGAATATTATAACAAACAAAATTAAAGATTTAAATGTAACCACCAATTGGGTATTTTTTTTCTACTTGATGGCAGGATTATTCACTTGCCAATCAAAACATTCGCGGTCTTTTAAAGCCCCCAATCAAAATATTAATGTAATTTGTATAAGTGACGTTACGCTATAACAAAAACCCCCATATTTCGGAATTGTTATAATTATATCTTTATCAATATTTTATTAGTTTGCCCCGTAGAAAATGATTTATTAGGGGTATGTGCTTTTATGCCCCTTCCATATATACGCCTATGGCAGAAGCTACCGATACAGTCTTTTTGCTTGGAGAACTACATAACTTCAATAATTATTTTTTGCTTTTTGTTTATTATTGCTTTCATGAAATGTTATCAAATGTGAAATAATTCTGCATTCGAAAGTGTTATTATTTCATGAGTTCATGAATGGAATCGTGTGAATTTGAGCTTTATTGACTTCCTGTAAATTATTCACATATTAGAACTTTATGATAAAATTTAACTTTGAGAATATGAAATTGAATAGGAGTGAACTCTTTGATATTTCACATGATTGTGATCATATGCATGAGATTTAGTTTCGCATACCGATCTAATATCACTTAATGCAAAGTTAATCTTGATCTGCACTGAAGTTAAGCTCGGCCTGCATAAAGCTCATGGGATACAAGCTTTTTAAATGGAATTTCCGATCAATGTATTTATATTGTAGATTGCTATATTACAGAACTGGGAATTCACCTACTTCTATTTCATGAGAATTAAATGGAATGACGTATTGCAGTTGTTCTTTATCTATGATAGTTCTTTCACAGAAAATCAGCAATCATTATTTATCATTATAAAGACTTTAACAAATGATTTTACAAAAAAAAAAAATATGAGTGTTGTCACAACACCTCCTGATTTTGTCGATAAATTTTTATTTTGCATATTTTTTTTTTGTTTACCTATAATGTTAGTTTATGTGAGTGATATTGCTGAGAATTTAATTATTATTATTTTGAAATATCAATTAACTGTTACACTGACCGTTTATTTATTTGGCACTGGAAAATTATCGGAGTAACAGAATTTTATCGGTATAATATTGCTCCCATTGGTTGAATTTTAAAGTGTGTTGTATCATGATTGGTTAAAAACTAGTCATTGGAATTTATCTTGGCAATTCATAAATAATTCGTATCTTTTACTATTAATTTAAAATTTATCATCTAAACTAGTAGTCTATATTTTCATAAAATTTTGTTTTTAAGTACAAATACCTATTTTCAAATAGCTACATTCAGATTTTTTATTTCCAGGTTTCATCCATCCGTCCATCTTTTGGCAGTTTCCTTTCAGAGATGGCAGAGATCCAGAGGTGAGAATATATTTTACGATTTTTTTATTTGTTCTGTCAATTTATTATTTTATGTATGAAGAAACTACTGCAATATTTTTGTCTGTTGACTCTTTGAGACTGGTACTATGCAAATATTATATATTCGTGGTTGTTTTATTATTATGTTATACTGGGGAAAATTCTGTGAATATCTAATATAACTTACTTTATAATTTACATTTTTTTCTAAATTAAAAGTCATATCTATTTCATACTGTGACGAATTTCCATTTTTACAATTGTGATTTTAGTCCGATAAATGAGACTTTACGGTATTATTATTCTTTATGGTACTGTATGCCGTGAGTATTTTTAACGTGTTACATGGGATTTATCATATTCATGGTTATAACTTAATATTTGATTGACAGCAATGGATACTTGCTTGTCTCATTTAAAATAAAACTTAGGGAACGAATTTGACATTTGCTTTTTGGGTTATAAAATTTTCGGACATCAAGTGCAACAATTTTTGGAATCATTAATAACTAATAATAATAAATAAATAATAAAAATAATTTTAGATTTAACAACTTTTATAATTTTAATTTAACTGTCAATATTTTGATTTTTATTGAGCCATCTTTTCACGTACCTACAGTGATTGTATTGAAAAAAATACTAAAATTTAAATAAGAATTAAATTTTTATAATATGATTACTTTTTAAATTTCGTTGTGGTATTTTATCGAGCTAGCTTTTGACGTACCTTCTTTGATTGTATTGACAAAATACTATACAATTTAAATATGAATTAAATTTTTGTAATATAAATACTTTCCAATTAAATTTACCAATGAGTATTTGTAATATAATTGTTTTTTATTATTCGTTCTGGTATAAAATGTTGTTGAATGAAGCTAAATCCTTGTGATTTTGTGTATCGCTGTGTATTTGATTTAGAGCATGGGAATAAAAACATGTGGAGTTATGAATACTTACTTACCAGTGAATAGAAGCCATAAATCACGGCCAACTAGTGTGCAGTGCACCCTTCATACGCACAGTCTGTCCACTATTCACCACTCTCTGCCAACAAAACCAAGAAAAACCACAAACACAGAGGGTCGATATCACACACACATTTCACACTTAATTCTACTCTATCATTTACATTTACATCCCTAAACATATTATAGTTTATTTATAAACTGTACTTCAACTTCATTTAAACGTAAATAACTAAACTAAATGTATAGTAATTCTTCTACAAATTGTTACTTTGGGATATAAGCATACCTAATAGAAATTTGTCAATTCAGGTATAAAGAAATATAATATATAGTAAAAATTTGTAAAGAAGGAATGGGGAAGGGATACGTGCATATGTGACGTCAGTATTGTAGGATATTTTTTCGTACTTTGCCATTTTTATTTATTTTCAGATATAAGAAATAAAATTATATTTCTTATATGTCTTTAAAAAATATTAAACATAACTGTGAATAAAATTGGCGAATTAGAATACCTATATTGATCTATGAATTTTTATATCAATAGATCATTAATCAACGGACTAAATGGTGAATTTGGCTGTTAATATATTACTACAGATAATTTGATAATTCGATCGATCGGCCTGACATTCCCACGTATTATTAACATAAACATATTCAATTTGAGTCGTAGCCAATTATTTTAAATAAATTGACATTTCATTAAAAAAATTGTTTCTTCTTAAAATAATTGTAAATATCATTAATATGTACCTTTTTATAATAGCATTCGGTTATTTCGAAAAGTTTTATTACAATTTGTAGCATTTTTTCTTGAGTCGATGGACGTCTCTTTACTCATTAATTTTTTTTTACAATATATCACTAATGTTTTCTTCACCAACGTCGAGCTTTTGTATATATTTTTTTATTAAAATTATAAATTGATATTAACTTAACAAAATTATTAAATATTTTTATTGTAAGTCAGACTTTAATAATGATAAATAAAACGTTATATATGACAAAAAATGACAAAGAAATTGTAGGTATTTGCAAATATATTTGCGTACTTGTTCCATATAGGTAGGAATGAGGAATTTTTTAGTATATTATTTTTCCCTTCAAAATTTTTTGTTTTTGTAAACCCTCACCTGTCGATATTTCAATATGATCTTAATTAATTTTCTTTAGTAATTATCAATTTCCAGTCAATTCCCTGAAAAGTAATTACTTCCATCCTGCAGAAATTAAATTTCAGCACAAAACAAAATCAACTTTGAACATGAAAGTTCAAGCCAAAAAATAAATATTAAAAAGGCAAAACCGTACATACGCAGGATGGTTGGCGATGTTGTATTGTTGTTGCGGGGGTGGGCAGGATGCAGGACAGGCCGGGGGATTGAATTTTTTCGCTTCATACGTTACCGCGCGACGAGCGGACACAGACAGGATAACCGCCGTCAACTGTTCTAGTCCTGTAGTTTCCTGTCGCCTATAGTTTCGTACCCTGCCCAATACATCCTTTTTACTAAATTTAAATTTTGATGATTATTAGGAATTCTCAAGTTCAGAATATTTATCTGTTAAATAGTTGCAAAAACCTAAACATTACAAGAGTAAATTGGTACTTTCGATCGATAAATTTCAAACTAATTTTTTAAATAATTTTATTGTGTAAGGCCCCATCTTTCCAAGTGTGAATAAAGTGACGGATATCTTACTTGTAAATAAATTTATTAGAAGCTCTTATCTGGAAAATAATGTGTAAATGTCTTTCAAAGTCATTTTATCCATTGGATTATTATTTTTTAAATTAACATAAAAAAATAATTATTTTGATGTTGGCTGCAATAAAATTGTGATTACTGACTTCATAGATGTTTAGACAAGGTGAATATGATGCACAATTTGTATACGTTAGAGTAGTATAAAATATATATTTGGAATGTCATGGGTATTTCAAAATGTCAGAATTTGATATGTAGGTTTGTAATGAAAGATTAGTGGCGATTACTTATAAAATTATAGAGGAATAATTATTCCTCTATCAATAAAAAGAAAAAAGCGAATAAATGTGTTAAGGAGAACTAATAGGTTTAAAGCACTTCATTTTTTTAGACGTATTTTATCTATTGAAGTCAGATGATTAATATTTTGATTAGATATAATGTTCAGATAATGCTAAATATTGAAAATTATCGGTTATATTCACAAGAATTATTAATTTTTCGAGATTCCATTTTTCATAGTAGTTCACTGGTTTTCTCACTTTATGTAGCTGATGTTCTGGATTTACAAAATCACCTATTTCTTTTAACTCTTGATCCTTGAGTTGACAAAAAAAATGTATATTTTCGAGGATTTGTCATGCCGAATACCAATCGTACTAGAATTTCACTTGAAATTTATTTATTATAGTATTAATTTGCAACAAATTTTCTTCAATTCTTGTTATATATTTTCATTTTACAATGATGGTTAAGGTGTAACTTTTTGAGAGTATTTCTATTTTGGCAACCTTTCTAAAGGATATGAGGGTCCCTATGTGCTAGGCAGCGCCCCAAGTAGCAGTTGTTGTTTCGGGGCATTATGACGAGCCAGGTACAAATGGGGCCGCGGACGTGGCCGCGTCTCTGACCTCGCTACAATTAATCAACAGCACTCGGCCACTAGGGGCACGGGTCACCCCAGTCCAGCTCTCTCCATACACACGCCGAAATACTAACCTCATGCCTGGAATGCTAGCTTACCGAGAATGCTAACTATAGGATAGATCATACAAATACAAATTTATTTAACACTTTTTATTTCTCGTATTAATATTATGTCTTAACCCTTTACTTCTGGATAGGGTCCAGCATATTAAAAAGTGAATCCTGCGATGGCTATTTTCCTGAGGTCTGCATCTAATCCAATTGTCTAATTGGCGCAAAATATGAATTTATTCGAAAAATTTATGAAAAATTGTTACATAGTAATAATAATATATTTTTTAGACCTATAACTATACCCTATTCAGATATTATATAGAGATTAGTGGTAGATACAGTTAAATAAAAGGTTCTTTGATGGCTCTTTGATTAAAATTGTAATTAAAAGCTTGTTATTTCAATTAAGTCTGAGTGCAGAATGAATTAACTGCGAAAAGTATAATGCAAAGTATTTTAAACCTTTACTAACAAAATTACAGAACTGTTTGAACACATTTTAAGAAAATTAATATATGCAGCAATGGGTAATAAGCTACGTTTAATATATTTATTTATTTATCTGAGCACGAGCAGATGAATCCAAATTTTGAGAGTGCTGAAAATGAGCGTACAATATACTTTATAGAAGAATTTCTAATGAAATTTAGGTTAAGAAAGCTGAATTAGCGTGTTCCCACAGCACTTAGTATATAGAAAAAGTCCCCCCAGCCTCGTTGGAGTTCCATTGAATGGAAATTACCCGGCGCCCTCCCCAGCACTTTCCCTTTCGCGCTAATTTGCTGGGCAAGTGCAGCTGGCTGTTGTGCGCTGTAGCGCCGTGTGACGGGCATAAAGACGTGCAGCCGCCACCGCTGCCGCTGTGGTTTCACTGTCACCAGCTAATGCGCCCCCGCTGGGGGTGGTAGTGAGGGTGGATGAATAGCGAATAGAGTATCGACAATATACACACAAATATAAAAATATAATGTTATTATATAGTAACGTTTATTTATTTAGGTAAAGTGTAAAGATAAATGATTGAAATATGAATATTTATATAATTTAACGAGAGATTCACCGCAGATGAGTAATCACGGCTGATATGTCTGGGCAGATAGTCGCGTTAAAGTCAAGTGGTGTAGGAGCGACACAGCTATTGTTCGGGGAATTTTATGGAGTCCGAAAGGCTCTGGAATATTCGAGAGATTAATTGGCCGCAGATATATAAAGGTTGCTTCGGGTGGTACGGGGAAGTTTCTATCGGTCAGAGTGTGCAGAGAGTTACTAAAGAAAGTCAATACATGTCAGTGTTAATATTTGTTTATTTATATTGTTATTTACTTTTATTATCTTTTTATTACAATTTCTGTATTTACTTTATTTTCTATATGTAAATATTTTATCTTTTACTTTTTGTATTTCATAATTATATTTTTAATTCTAAATTATTTCTACATAATTTAGAGCATTTTTCTTGGATGGCACGCCACTATCGAACGGAAATGACGAATAACTATCCGCCATATACAAAACCCATCCCGGTCGCAAGGTTATTTTTTAAACCCTCCTTCCTGAGATTTTAAAGTCAAAGATCACAATGATGGTTTCCTATATTAAATATGTTATAATTCTTTTCTTAATTACTTGTTTACTTGTTTTATTATATTTGTTATTACCCTGAAGAAGGCAGCAATTTATGCTGACGAAAACACGTCGAAAATTTGGGTTAAACTATAAAAGAACTATAAAGAACTATAACTAAAAAAGTTGTTTCCCTTAACAAATTTAGTTGAAAAAGCTATGTATATAAATTTATATTTTATAACTATGCTGGTTTAAAGTAAATGATTATTTTTTGACTGAGTTGACCTGTATTATCAGGCCAATTTTCCCGATCAGTGCGTACTGTGACATGACCCTAACTCACTGATAACGTGTACATCACCCAATAATTCAGATGGCAATCTCCTGTACATTATCAGCCATCGTCACATCCTGCTCATGTTGCGGATTCCGGCTCCTGCCAAGTGTCGAAGTGAAGCGGTGCGTGTTGCCAGGAGCAGGAGCAGGAGCAGGATCTAGACATGGCTTCTTCTTACAGACCCTAATCAAAGTATCCGCTAATAACGTTCTTAGCGTGATTGATTGATTGGCGATAACCCGGAAAAGATTCCTTACATCCCCGGCTTTGAGGTTATGAATTTTGGCGGGAAAGATCTTGGCAAGGGTTACAAAGTTTTGGGAACTTTCTCAACATAATGTTCTTTAGCTATACTATATAATAGTATAACGCGCTTGGCTATTGGTTATCTCAACTTCGCTACTGTTTAAATAAATAAATATAGTTGTGTGTTGGGTTGTAGTTCAAAACGCACTATAAGCTTTATTGACTCCCTAAAAAAAATTTTGTAAATACAAAACTATATTTTTTTTTGAAAAACCATACCAATTTTAGATTTCGAGATTTTATTGGTTGTCTAAAGATTGCTGTAAATATATAACGTTTTTATCATGCATATCCATCATTATCTTTATATTTTATTTTATTTATTGTCATTCATCTCATCTCACATAATTTTAAAGTGAAAAGAATTTAAAGAGAAAGAATACTAAAAATCTGTGCTATCTTTTGAACTAATTTAAAATAAGTAGTTAATGATGGCATCATTTACTTCTTCAATTAATAATTGCATCTAAGAAATTTTTAAAACATTATACATCCTGATTTATAACAAAAATATTAGCCACTAACCCGGATTAGTTATACCTCTTGTTAACATCCTAAAATGTCAAACTAACTCCAGTCCCAATTCATTACGATTTGAGTAGTTCTAAAGATAACTCCACTAGTTTGCTGAAATTAGTAATATTTGTACATGTTTATCAGCATTTCTAAATGATACAGAGGAAAATTTGTGCTGATATTTCACAACCTACAAGTAAAATACTTTTATTACACGCATGCGCAAAGTATTCATTCAAGTTTGGTTATAATAATTTTTTTTAATATATAAAAAAGTAAAAAGAACTCTAATAATGGCATTATCCACACAACTAAAATTCAAGTCAAACTTGTCTCAAAACACGTACCTTAACATACTTTAAGCTTTTGGATAAAAAATACTTACATTTTCTTTGATTTATTAAATTTTCTGTTATAAAACGTGTTATTAATAATTAGAGAAAGAGGGTAATGCAAGTAAAATTTCAGTATCAGCTGCAACCTTTGGAGTTTTATAAAATTGTTGCAAAATGTCTCTTCCTCTGTCACGTTGAAAAGAGGGTTGACATAAATTTCAATTTTAAAATACTAGGGAATGTTCTTAGTACTTCTTGGGCCTCGTAAGTAGTAATATATTTACATTTGCGATGCATTGTGGAGGAATCCAAATAAAAGGAATTCGCGTCATAATAATAAATTTGGGAAAGGTCAGCTGTTCTCTAGCGTAGAGTGCAGGGCATTTATCACCCCGTATGTAGATTATGTTTAAAAAGCGAGAAACATTTTAAACGGCCATAAATTTAAATTTTAAACATGTAGCACGTTGTAAAACTGAACTCACTAAATAATTCACCTTCATCAAGTCATTTACCGTAAGGAAACCACAAAAAATCCTTCAAATTCTTTAGTTTTCATTTATTTTTTTCGTTTCACCTTCTGTAGCAACATAAGTCATAAGTTTCTGATAACATTAATTATTTGGTCATACATAATTACATTCCTTCTAGTACGTATTTATGAAAATCATACGATTTCATATACGTTTGGCAATCTAGTAAAATTAAGTTTAGTTTTGTAGAAGATCTTGTTAACCTGTTCGATTTGTGTTGAAGTTTACGAGTGCAACTTAAAAAGAAACAATTGCAGTACGAGTTAGGAAGGCAGGATAAAATGGATGAACAAATGTGTGTGAAGAGAAACAACAGTGGATGCTATAAACACAGCACGGGAGCAAATAAATAAGGAATAACGTCGAGGAACCGGGCAAGAATGAATATTGAACCGATTTTAAATTCTGAGAGATTCTTTATCGCTCCACATAACTTAAAACTCGGTGTGTTTCGTATTATACCTGCGTTTACTTAAATGCTACAATTTACATACAAAACATAGACTGAGTACTTTCCTAAAATGGGAGTGAGTTACACTCTTAAAAATATTACTATTGAATTTTTCGCATCAATATACCTATGTATACAAATTTTCATTTAAAAATTCCCACTAGTACAGCCACAATTACAGGTTGAATATCAGCCAATAGGAATCCAGATGACCGGTTAGATTGCGCGTGTAAGGATATACCGGGGATCTTGAGACTCTAGCATTCAGTCCCGCTCTGCGGGGCGCCGGGGCGGTAGTGGGCCTTCGGGCCTCCGCTTCGCCTGGTGGTCTGCTAGACCGCCTTCCAGGGCATCTCATGGTGATCTAGTTCAGCCGGCCGGGAATTGGAGTACGCTTCAGTGTGTGCTCTAATTCTTGGTCTGCTGAAACTAGGGCACATTCTGGAGCAGATTTAGCTGCTCTGGATTGTGCTCTGATTTCAGTGGGTCAGGAATTAGAACATTTTGAAGTGTTTGCTCTAATTCTTGGCCTACTGAAACCAGAGCGCATTTTGGAGCAGATTTGGTTGCTCTAGATTGTTCTCTGGTTTCAGTGGGTCAAGAATTAGAGCATTCTAAATTATTAGCTCTTATTGTACGTCTTCTGATTCTTGGCCAGCTTAAACCAGAGTACATTCTTAGAGCATCGATGCTTTGTTTCTCTGCTTCCCTTTCTATTATTTTCTTTGTTTTGAAATTTTGTTTCAATTATCGTCATTTTAAGAAATTTTGCCCCAAGGAAAATTTCAATCGGCGTCCATGTAACACTGGAATGTATTGCTGGTTGCATTTCGTGTTTTACTTTTATTCAATTTCTTTTTATTAATTTTTGTTGTGAATATTGTTAGAAATGCTTTATTACTGAAATGTTGAATATATTTCGCGCAGAAAATAAAAGTAAATCACTTCCATAAAAGAGTGAATAATGATTACATTTATGAAAGTTTGGGTATAAAATAGATTTGCGTGTAGATAAAGGGAAAGAAAAACGTAGTCCGTAACTGATAAAGTGATGAAGAACTTTAGGGAAAAGATGGGTCAAATGTGCCACATTTATAAGGGAGATAGAGATTGTGGAGGTCAAGTTGATTCCTTTCATTAGATACTTGAGAAAAACTTGGAAGATTAAAGTAAAACTCGACCACTCACCGGCCAATCTCCCAACTGTCAGTCGCCACCAAAAACCCCAGAACAAATCTTTATTCATAACGATATGTTTCATCAATCCCGAATCTATACTTCCAATGAGAAACCAATCGCTTTTCATTACTTTGATGGATGGATATTTTCACAAGATTAAGGGTATTTTTTTCAATGTAAAAATATTCCATTCCTGTTTTCATTTGTATAATGAAAACACGAATTTGACAAATGCATTCAGCAATTTTATTTGAATAATAATATTAATAGCTTATTAAAAAATAATAATTATGTCAAATATACTTGTCATATTTCCCACTACCATAATATAGTAGTTCTTTTATATTTGTTAGGTGTCTTGTTTTGCACATTTTTTAAATAAATCACAAAGATGTTCAATGGGATTCGCATATTTTTTAAAATATTCAAATAACCCACTTTCCATTATTAAAAATTAAGTTTCCCACCCTTTCTGCAAGTATACAAGCACAGCTCCTCCGCCATATTTCACTGTTGGGTATAGTTTTTTTCTTTTCATTTGTTCATTCATACATTTCCAAAGAATAATTCATCTATCTGATTCACAAAGGTTTATTTTAGTTCATCTGAAACAATTACTGAGTTCTAGAAGGTTTAAAGATGGTCTATATATTTCAAAAACAAAGTGTAAAGATTTGTGTACCGAGATTAGTTGGTTTGATTGTATGTTCTTGTAGCTTTTTATTTCTATATTTTATTAATTCTATATTTATTACTGCTACGACGAATGGAAAAATCGTTGAAACCGTTGTATTATCTTCAGTTGTAAAATTTTTCAATAACAGTTATTTGTATATCAAGGGACTAAAGTATATTTTTTATTACTCATATGGAATTTATTCTACGAGGCGATAGCCAAGGAGAATAAATCATGTGAGTAATAAAAAATACTTTAGTCCTTAGATATACATTATATTTTTTCCGAAATTATTAAATTATTAATTAAGAACATAAATAAATAGCATTATGTGTTTGTAAAACGTCAGCTATAGAGACGGGGATGGCTGTGATTACAAACGTACTGTCAGTGTCAAATATTTCTTTATAATTTTCATTTATGTCTACATAAGCTTAGACATCGTCTGCATGAAATCAGATAAATTATTATCAAACGTAAATAATAAATAAATTCACCAAAAATATTACAGAGTGATATGTTTGTTACTTTAGATAGTGCTAAAATAATCTTCAAAAATTTAGTTTGACAGATGAGTCCGTAAAATTAAATTTTAACATAAGAGTCTGTAAAGTTTTAGCTACTATTTTGGCTAACTTCGCGGAGTGATATCGTGACTTTAGTATCGATTTTGAAAAAAAGTATCACATATATTTTTGGACGTATCTCGAACGTAGAAAGCACACATGTAAAAATCAGTGCAGCGGCTAGCTAACCTGTTGAAATGACCTGAAGTCTCAGTACTTATCGGGAAATTATGAAAGCGCTGATTCCCGATCATGCGCTCTAACTTTCCTCGCATTCGGCTGAAGTTTCCCACATTTCCCACCGCTTTTCAGTTGTTGGTTGTCCCTGCACGCAGCAGCACGAAGTTAGCACAGTTCCCCACGTGACGTGTGGCTAACTTCACGTACCTCACTTATCAAAGTTGTGGATTCTTCTGCAATTAAACATTATGATTATAAACTTATAAATGTTTAGTGATAAAAACATTTAAGTGACAACATTGTAGAGTAGTGTAATTTTTTATTACTTCTTGATTACTGAAAGGTAATTTTAAAAGTTGTACACTTTACAAAGTTGCATGCACTATTAATAAGTTGCATGTATTTTGGAAGTATTTGTAAATTAATTAAGATTAAGATATTGCGAAATTCTTTCTGGTTTATTTTCGCTTCAAAGTGGATTAAATTTTGCGGTTTATTTCAAACAAGTTTAAAACGTTTTCATTTAATAAATTTCTATTAAAGAAAATTTCCGCAGGACTAGACTGTCTCATAATTTAATAACTTTTCATGAAACTAGGAAACTAATTTTAATATAGCATTTTTCATCGCGGTACTCTTGCGAGTATTTTAGGTAAAACATTTTCCTGAGCTGTTTAATTTAGAAAAATGTGTGGTGATATATAATCAAGTATTAACCACGCTGATAAATGAAGAATAAACAAAGTGCGTGGAAAGTAAAACAAAAGATAGCGAAGGCGCGCACTTTTCTCCAAAACACTTCTTTAAAAGAACAACTTTTAAATTGCCGGTCCATATTTTATCGTCTTTCTTAATTTTTTTATTTTTGCTTTTTAACTGGCACTTTTTCACTCAAAGTTTTGCTTAATATGTAACTTTTCTTATGTCTCTATAGGGGCTTAAACAAGCTGAGAAAAGACATATTTTACTTTTAAAATTTTGTACGAACTGACATTTAACATTGACAAAAAATCGTAATAAAGAAACAAAAGTTTTATTGCACCAATGAGATATTAAAACAAAAATGACATGTTTTAACAATATTTTTACTCAATATTTTTATTATCATTGATTTATTAATTAATTAATTTTCAAATAATTCTAAATTGTTACTTAGAATTTATTAATATATACATATATCCGTGCGATGACTGCTGACACGGAAAAATAAATTATTAAAATAATTTATACTTACAGATTAGTACAATTCCTTGTAGGATATACAATAATTATTTTTACAATATTTTCACTGTCAGTTATAATAATTGTCACTGTCAAACATAAAATAAAATTTATTTATTTACTATTTACCAATTAAAAACTTTTGTTACTGTTGCGCTCGTGCTGACAAATTTCTTTCTCATAGGTAATAACACACAATACATGCTCATTGAATATAATACTTTTATTTCAATAGGTAAACATATTAACCGCAATTTTAACGAGTTTACCGAATCTTAATTACTTGTAGTAGTTAAATGGAGCTAGATAGAAACAAATTTGAACTATAAAATTTTAGCTACTGACAAAACATTAAATTATTATTTACAAAAATTCTCATACATTCAAAATTAATTAAGACATTTGAGAAAAACATTCAGATGTACACATACACGGACAAACATCATCGTAAAAATATTAAAATATTAATCCATTGAAAACACACTATCAGATTTTAGCATGATTCCAATACCTCTCTTGGCGAGAGGTAAAAATATGTACCCTTAAATTTAAACACAATATATCTGAACACAATTTAGCGAATATATTTGTAGTTACATAAAAAGTTAAATGGCAATAAATGTTATTTTCTTTCCAAGGAAATTATCCATTTCTGTTTCCATATTTGTTATTTGCTCGTGTACGTTTGAAAACTACTTTTCCCGTTAAAAATCACATTTCCGTGTTGTTAATAGTTTCATTTCACAAACTTGGAAACTGTAGAAAAATATCGAAATAAAAGTAAAACGCATTTGTGTCTGAAAGAAAACTTGTCAGCAAATGCCAGTTTGGTTTTTCAATAACAACGACTTCCGAACTGTCTTTTACTTGATATCAATTCAAAAAAAGTGAAGTGAAATTTTATTTTGAATAGGAGTAAACGCTTACAGCTATGGAAGTTGAAATTAAATTTCTATTCGATTCCTTTAAGTCATAGAACTTTATAACTGCCTCGTATATACGACTCAATTTACGCAAATTTTACCTTAATATCTTCAACAGAACTCGTTTTGTAAATTTATAATTAATTCTGAAATTGGTTATGGTAACGCACGTAAACTGAACAGGTAAAATTTCAGCTAGTTTCTATTGTATACTCTATATACATATATGAAATTACTTGGCCACATCAGATTTTTATTTTTATAATTATAAATAATCAAAAAAAAAAATCAACGGTAATTTTAATATCGAATGTAAATTACTATGATCGTTAATCTAGGAAAGTATGATTATTCATAAAATTCTGCATTATAAATCTTTAAAATTAGTAATTTGTTGGCTACTTGATATTAATTTTAATTAGAATTTTGACCTATTTTTTTCCTAATGTGAAATTTATTAACTATGCAAAGTTTCATTAACCTAAGCTGTGTACAGATAAATATAATTGCTTTTAAGATAAAAATGTAAAACATGGTAAAATTGAAATATAATACTTAATACACACTTATAACTAAGTATAGATAAAATATACTTCATTATAATAATTCTGTTATTTGCTCATATTTTTTACGTGGAACTTGCATTTTACTTTACTACAGCTTATAATATGCTTTAAATCACTCGGATAGAGCAGTATTTTTATTTAATTAAAGACTGGCGAAACTGAGATTTGAACCCTGATATTTTGAATACTATATTTTCTGAAATAATCTATTCTAATATCCGGAAGATATGAAAACGTATATGTCTTGTAGTTTAATAATCATTATTCTTTATCGTAGGATTGGTTTTATCAACGGGATGTTAATAAAAGAAGGTCTCTTTTGGAGTAGCAGTCATTTACTTGATAATGTTTTAACGCTATTTATATAAGTCTGTTACCTGAGTTGAATGTATGTCTGTATATTTTATTTTATATTTTGTATGTTAGTACCCTGATGAAGACTGATTTACAGTCGAAACGTTGGTGTATTAGTGGATTTTATTAAATGACTGCAGCTCCAAAAAATACCTTCTTTTATTATTCTTTAATTTTATTTATTTATAGCTTATTTGTGTTTGAGTTGATTAGGTATTAAATTAGTTTCTCTTTGCAGAAATGTCCGAATCTTCCACTTCATCAGGTTGGAAACAAGTAAGTAAATTTTTGCAATTTATCAAATCCTTTTCTCTCTTTGTGGTTACACGGTTTCATCAGATGAATTCGAGCCAAATTTGACGGAAAATTGAGCAATTCCATTCCGCTGCCGACTTGGACATAGTGAATTCCGGTAATACAATAAATTTTAATACCTCTTTGCTGGAAATATAAAATTGATAAAAAAATCAATGTGGTTTCCTTCCAAAAGAGAGATTCCATTCCATTCAGTATTAGTCTTTAACTTATTTTCAGAATAAAATTTCCTAATACATGTTTTGTTAAAAAATTGGAATCGCAAAGCAAAACAGATGAGTTTTTGCTTATCTTTACATATTTATTGTAGCCTTAAATAGAGGATATGTTTAGTAGTCTGAAGGTAGGGTTGTTATTAATTCAAGAGTAGGGACAATACGGTCAAGTAAATACGATAATAGGATGTACAAATTTGAAGCGGGCCTAAATCATGTATTTCCTATTAACATCCTCCAAAATTCCTGAATAGTAGATTCTCCAATTTTCCTGTGCCGGTGGTCAGCAAACAATTTAAATTTAATGCTGGTATTCTAACCCGAATTACTTACAAACCAAAATATCCACGAACAAAAATAATAATAAACAAATATTTTTAGATTTTTTTTAATTAATCTCGATCGGTTAGACCCACTTGATTCATTTTCACTAGGAAATGATCCTCAAATGGGGTCGTACTCTTTTATATTTTCCTATAAGTTCTTCAGTCAAGAAACTTTCTTCAACATATTTTTATAATGTACAAAAATTATAGAGAGTGTTCCAAAAAAGTGTTGTCAAATTTTATTACACTGTTTATTACTATCACTGTTCCTTCTTGCATTACACAAAATAATTTTTATCGTTCAAAATCTTGCACAGAAAGACTTGTTGCTACATATTTCTTACCAAATATATCTTGATGTTGTTAATTTTGTCATTCGTACTCAATTTATTAACAAGAAATCAAATGTTTTGTATAAACATTAAAGCCAACTAAATTATTATTTGTATTAAGCTTCTGGGGAGCAACCAAGAGATGGCAGGACAAAACGAGGCCAATATCACCCATTTTAGTTACACGACCCTGGTAGCAATCATTTAATAAAATTCATAATACACCTTTTTTTCTAATTGCTAACCTGTATAGAAAACTATTATTTCTTAATTTAAACTTAAATATAATCTACTTGACTTCTCTTCATTTGAATTTCTGTCAAGTCAGATTCGTGGTTAGTTCGGGTTTGTACGTCATAAGTAATGACAGGGACACGCCCCCTTTTTAATTTTCGAATTTTTGTTATAAATATTTAACATTTTATAATAATTTTTACACCTTTATATTCTATTTACATAAATTTTAATTTTTAATATAAATTTGTATAAAATACATCCTGTTGGAAACCTTATTGTGTAAGTCAGTGTGAGTTAAACACAGTGACAATCTGTAAAACAGAACTTTTAAATTTCCTGCACATTCACATGCCTGCAGCAATCTCCCGCAATCCGGAAGTAGAAAACCTTCGTTCACGACACATTTTCATTTCTACTAACTAGGCGACACGTTCTCTTCTCTTCGTTCGTATCGCATTGTGTCTTTGATGTGAAACTCAAAACTGTCCGACTTCAGGGCATACGGGAATGAGTTGAGACACAATGTGTGCAGATAATGCACACGAATATGTGCCATTGCGCACAGACCTTCATTGCAATTTTTAATTTAGATTCTTGTATTAAATCCACACATTGCTGTATGTTATAGTATTTTTATAAATTTAATACGCATTACATATGGAACTATTACGATATTTGATAGCTTTTATGCTTTTGAAGATTTTGGATTGTTTTCATTTGTTTTATTAAATTAGCTTGTTCGTAGACATACCAGATGTGACAATTTAATTCTCGGAATGAACCTAAAAACTTAAAACCTAATTAGATTTCTTAAAGAAAAAATTAGAAACATTCTATAAGACATAAGACTTCAAAGGCCTAATACAATTCATAAAATCCGTAGTATCTTCAGTAATTTACATGTTTCAGAAATTCAAGAGGTAATATAACATGTATTTATTTAGGTGAAGTGCAATGATAATTGAAATACGGATAAATTATAAAAAGATAATAAAAGAAAGTAACATTATGAGTAAAAAGATATAAACACTAAGAACATTTATTAAAACACTTAAAACTACGTAATATAATTTATCACCAACTATTTACTTATATCACTAACTAGTTATTTATTTTTACTCTAAATGTCGCTGACATGCACTGACCGACACTGACTCAATTTCTGACTTCCATAAACCGCCTGACACGACCCTTATATACCTACCTCCAATTAATCTCTCGAACATTCCAGAGCCTTCAGCTTCTTTAAAACTCCCTAACAATAGCAGCGTCGCTCCTATCTCACTTGACCTTTAACGCGACTACCTACAAGACATGTCAGTCGTGATGACTCATCTGCAGTGACTCTCGCGCGTTACAGTTATAAAATTTTCTTATCAATGACATTATCGTGATAAAGTCTGTATGGGTTGATATGGCACCATTGTTATAGCTAAATTAACTTATGAATTTTTGATAAGTCATTACTTTTGTATATTTAAACAAAGGATTAATTTCCTGAAACCATAGTAAAAAAATAAAATAAGCATGCGTCGATTAGTTATTTTGATTATTTTTCTTTTTAAATGTGTGTGTGTATTTTATTGTGACAAGTAGGGTACATACTATCTACTTATATTTGTAATTATAGTTGTAAAATATGTGTATGTTGTTTTGTGAGAATGTGTCTGAGTTCGAGACATAAAAGTGATATTTTGTTTGGTGAATAATTGGGAATGTTGGTACTTGTTCTTGCTGTATAACAATGCAATGCAACTTGAAACTATTTTGGCAGTTCAATCAGTAAGTATTGATCCAGCAAGTTTGGAATAGGTGTGTTCCGTCAGTATATGATGTTAATTTAAAGTCTAATGACTTAACTATTTACCTATTAAAATGGAGAGAACTTTCATTCTTTCTTTTTTTCGAACAATATTTTTTAAGAGAAACCTATACTTATAATGTATTTCCAATAATCTCTGTTAGAATATGTGTAGGTATATTTTAACGAAATTGATTGTAAATGCTTTTATAAATAACTGTTATTTTATTTAAATAAACATTTAATGATTAATGACTTAATACTGTAAGAGTTTTCGTACAACAAAATTAAATCTTCCAAAAACCCTTTACAGGATTTGAATCATTATTCATTACATTTTCGGTAGAAATATAAATTTATTCATAATTCCGGGAATAATTATGTAGGCGTACCTAAAAATTACATTTTTATAAAATAAACAACAATAATATTGCGTGTTTATAAAGGAAATTGCCTGGAGTTATTATTTTGATATTTCCCCAACAAGTAAAAAGTAAAAAAATTAAAATAAATTATGCATGAAAATTTTTTTTGTAGAATAATATGAGATCAGAAAAATGTAATCTCGCATCACAATGTTAAAACTTCATATTGGGATTAAATAAAAAAAATCTCATACATATTACATGCAGTCAAATAATAATTAAAATTATAATAAAATAAAAAATAATCGGCTATCGCTTCGTAGAATAAATTCCATATGCTTAATAAAAAATTATTCTTTAGTCCTTTGATATTGATTACTATTTAAAAAATACGCTTTTGAAATTATAATATACCTTTAAAAAATAGAAAAACTCGTCTTTCAATGTTTATATTTATTTAAATAAGTCACATATAAATTCATTTGTTATGATGCACTTTCCATATCAGCTTGAGAGGTGACCTCTGATAAAAGCCCTGATGTAACAATTGTTTTGAACATTTTTTGAAATATTATTTATAACTTTTAATGAAATAATTCCACTTTTTTTTATTTTCTATTTATATTTTTTATATTTTATCGTTTTCTGCAAAAATTGCAGATTTGGTCTTTCAGGAATGAAATTGCAAGACGCGACACATATTTTCCATTATTCCAAATTCAGGTACACGTTCAATCCATTCCTGCAGTAATATATTATCCATACCGGCAGGTGGCAGCACGAACTGTCCCAGTTAAATGCAATTACTTGTCTCTTTCTTGCGAAATCTCTCGTTAGGATTTTTATTTGCTGATAAAATTTATGTTCTGTTTTATGAAGTTATTGTATGGAGTTTCGAAGTTCCGAGCTAGCACAGAATTTTAAATTCTTTTAACAAGTGAGACATATCGAGCTGATGTTACAGGGGGAATGTTTTAAATTCTTCATATTTAATTTATTATTTTTTGATTGCCGTAGAATGTTGAAATTTTGTATATGGGACTGCATAACTTCTAGCTGAGTACCTGTTTTTTTTTATTGCAATCGGCAGTGCCAAAAGGGCACTTCAGATATTTCACATTTAAAATATATTGTAAAATTGAACGTAAAAAAGGCATCGAAATTATTACGATTTTTTAATAATTGTTTCGGATACGAAATGTATTGCAAAAGTTTGTAGATATTACCTTTTAATATTTTGTTTTGGTCGTCGTAAATTGAAATAGTGTATTTCATTACAAATGAGGTAATATAAACAACGAAACTAGTAACCCAAGTTCGATTCTGATCCAGGCAATTTATATTGATTGTTCTTGTAATTCCCAAGGGCTCAAATATATCACCTATAGAACTACGGTTATATGTCTGCTGCAGACGTAATAGCTAATCCACAACAATATGTCACCATGTTCCTTCATATCAATCCAGCCATCGTAAATATGTAAGAAATTATTTTTAATATATAAATATTGCAGTACTACGTTGCATATAGTAATCAGTATGAAAATACGCTTATCTCTTATTTCTAAACATTTCAAAAATAAGAAAATTTCCAATAAGATTGATTAAGTCAGATTCCTGCAAGATAATCTCACATGTCACATAATTAATTATTAATTTGTCATAAAATTAGCAAAATTATATATTGTTATAAAGACTTATAGATTGTCATCCCCTTTTAAAGAAATTTCAATAAACTTTAACCTTTTTGCAGTTTCTTTATAAACAAAGTCATATCTGTAAGAATTTAAAGGATCTGTAAAGATTTATAGATTTTCTGAAAGCTACAGACGTGATCAGAATTACCATTTGGATCGTATGCGTTACAGATCTTACAGATTTGTTTACAGATCTTATAGATTTCACTTGAAAGTAAGATCATTCTATTGCTAATCATTCTTCAATTTCTATTCTTTTCAAATCTTCGAACTTTCCTTCGAAATGGTTCATTTATTAAAAATTTTATTAAATTATTCTTATCTATTAAGCTTCTGGGGAGCAACCAAGAGATGGCAGTACAAAACGAGACCAATGTCACCCATTTAGGTTACACGATCCTGGTATGCAGTCTGGTATTTATCTCGTCTATCACAAATGTCTTTTTAAATTTATTTTGTGCGGATTTAATATCTTTGTGAAATTAAACTGTTTAAATAAATCGTAGTAACCAGAGTCTATATCAGTCCAATATCGTGTAAATAATTAATCAAATTTAAAATGTGTAAATATTAATTGAAATCTAAAAATTAGCGCGGCTTTTGTGTCATTAATCATGGACCATCACCTTCTACCCTGGGCGCAATTTTAAAATTGCTCTTTAAAGATTTATTTATTTTATAAATAATTCGTGACATGGCGACACACTAATTCAATTAAATTATTCAGCGGTCCGTCACTCAAATTTGAAGTAGGTCATATAGAAATGACCATATTTTATTGGTTATAAAACATATGACAACTGGAACAAAGATGGTTGTTTTCAGCGATTATAGTTTTATTGTTGTAAACTTCAACAAATGGATTTTATTTCTCAAAGACTATGAAAACGCAGTAAAAGGGAGAAGATATTTATTTATTTAAAGTTGTGGTTTCAGAACCAGATTGAAAGTTTTTATAGTCCGTGTAATAATTTGTAGGGAACTATAAAAACTTATTTACGAGTTAAATTTCATTATTTACAAAATAGATTTATTTTATCACTTGAAACGTATAATGCACTCGGTAATAAATTTATTTATACGTATTAGAAATTATAATCCAGAGCTGCATTTCCTGTTCGCTATAAATTATTATTACTTCCAATATAATTTAGAACTGGATTTCCAAATTTAAGTTAGAATGTTCGGTAGTTAATGGCTATAAATACATGCTCTTTACGTCACACTGGTTCGATTCCCATTAAACATGTACATATCTCCTGCAAAATCAAATTGTGTAGAGACCGGTCGATCTGATACTCATCTCGCTAAAATGGAGCTACGGTTTCTGTTACTACACCGAAATTATATTCGTTCATTTTATTTCACACCGTATAAAATATAAATAAATAATAATTATTTATGTATTAAGGGTATAATCAAAAGGTTAAATCACGAGGGAATGTTTAAAGCATATTATAAAAAATTACTATTAAAATATGTAAAGCTTAATTTTATTTATAGAAATTTAATGTTAACATTGGTTTATTTAATAAGCCTTTAAGATTAGTAATGATAGCTAAATGCTTATATAGGTTAATAAAAAATATTTCTATATAAAGTTTGTAAAAAAGGAGTCCCAAGTGTATTATAAATATAGAAGTTGTCAGAAGGTAGTACCAAGCGAAATTTTGTTTTCTCTGTACGAAAATTCAATTATATACTTATTTATAACAGGAACAAGTGTAGAATAAAAATACCAAAATAACAAAATAATTTTATTTTGATACAAAAGCTTCTTTAAAAATATTACGAACGTGAAATTTTATTATTTTTTGTGCAGCATAAATTTGTTTTGTTTATTATAAGATAATAGTAATAGTAATAGCTATTAACATACCGGTTTCACGTTTTCGTGGTCAAGTCTGTATGAGTTGATATGATATGACAATTAATCATATGTTATATTGGCAATTCTGTACGGTAATAGTATATACCTTGTGAAAATTTCACACCTCGTAGGAAATAGGCGATTCTGCATGATTGGCGCACTATACTTTTTCTACGTCCACACTTTTAAACGTTACAGAACAAAAATACATGCACGACAGCTACCTTCACGCATGCGCAGTAATGCCGAATACTGTGAGAAATGATTTTTTACACTTTAACCCACGATTGTGGAAAATACACAACTTTGCAGCTTTATAAAATGTGAAAAAAGTTCAATTTTCCGTAGTGGTTGTAGAAAAATATTACCATACTGATTTGTCAAAATTACATAGTATACAATTATGACATAGTTTCCCTGCTTACTTTTGTCTATGTAAAAGAAAGTTTAATATACTGATACCAATAAAAGAGATTTAAAAGTCTATAATAATACTAATAATATTAATAATAACAAGTAATATAATACAATAATAATAAATAAGTCTTGTACTTATCGGCATCGGCAAAATATACGAATAGTCCAAAATTATATTTTTGACTCGAGTTTTTTTTTGTATATCAACAATATGTAATAATAACGATCCCATTGGGATTTTATCAAATTTTATCACAAAAAAACTTGTTCCTTTAAACGACGCCTTCTAAAAATGACGTGTGTGTAATAATCAAACGTAAAATGAGAACAAGTGATTTAATTTTGATGAGCAGAATTTATTCCATGAATTTCACTTACATTAGATTTCAATACACTTCCTACGTCTCAATTATGCACAAAGAATTTCCTTAGCGTGCATGATACTGCAGTTAACAAAACATCTTCTACTTCCTCTTTGTAGCGCAACCGCGGGGAATTTACGGCTGTAAATGAGAATAACATGATTGTGCATAACAATGTAACGGATCATCACGCATTATGGGTGTTAATTTGATAGAAGGGTGGAGAAATCATAGACGCCTTGTCGGATATGAGGTTTTATTTCATTTATTGTATTGCATGCGGGAGAACCATTAGCTTGTGATTTATACACTCGCTGACCCTCGTATTTCTATATGAAAAATGAATTGTGTTATTGGATCAAATGTGGGATGGTGCTCTATTTCTAAGACTGGTGTTGATGACATACATCAACTCGCATATTCTTTTCTGGAAACTCCTGCCCTAGTAATAAACAAAAATGTTTATGCATTATTCACGTGTTTTACGCAGGTCCGGGAAAATAATTTGACGGCCAATATGTACAATAAGTAGTGTGTATTTTTTTAATAATAACTTTTAATAATAACTTGCAATCCTATTACACCTTTTTGATTTTATTCTGTCGCTTTATTATCTAACTTTTATTTATTTCCAAAACCTATAATCTTATATGAAAGTTGTGTAGTGTTAGAATAAACCAAACAACAGTATTAACCAAAAATTGTGTTGACAATCGAGAAATATCCCAAAAATAGTAATTTTTGTGCCCAAATTTTTGATTTTGGGAAATAGTGTACGCTGATAGATCTCGGCGCGCTGATTTCAAATTTTCAAACGGAATTTAATTATCTATTTTCGTTCCTAAGATATTTGCTGTCAAAGTCGCACCTCAAAAAAGTGTGTTTTTTGGCTATATCTCTAAAATGAGTAGAGATACAATCTCAACGATTATACCAGTCGATTCTACGGGCAAAGTTACATAAAGAAATGTTTTCTCCGCATATACGTTCTTTGGAACGATTTGGTGAAAAATGAGAAAAACGAAAAAACCTAAATTTCAAAATTTCTCCGTGGAACTTTTTTTCTCCAAAACTTTTCATTTTCTAAACTTAAGTAGATATCGATACGCTGATTCCAACTTTTCAAACCGAATTCAATTATCTCTTCCCGTTCTCGAGATATTTGAGTTTAAAGTTGAGTTTTAGCTATACCTAAAAAAACAGGTTTTTTAGGTATAACCCTGTAAGGGTTAGGTTTACGACTTCGGCGACCTCACCAATCGATTCTACGGGCAAAATTACATAAGTGTACCAATTTTTATATTTTTATTCCAACGGATACAATTTTTAAAGCGAAAAAACGAAAATGGCAAAAATCGAAAAAATTGCCTGATGAACCCCTTGCGATTTTTTCGATTTTTGGCCATTTTCAGATTTTTCCTTCTAGAAATTCTATCTATTCAGATAAAAATCTGAAAATTGGTACACTTATGTAATTTTGCCCGTAGAATTGAATGGTGAGGTCGCCGAAACCTTAAACCTAACCATTTAAGGGGTATACCTAAAAAACCTATTTTTTTAGGCTTAACTTTGAACGCAAATATCTCGAGAACGGAAAGAGATAATTGAATTCTGTTTGAAAATTTGAAATCAGCGTGTCGTGATCTACTTAAGTCCAAAATATAAAAAATTTTGGTGACAAAAAGTTTCGAGACGAAAAATTGAAATTTAGGTTTTTTCGTTTTTCTCATTTTTCACCAAATCGTTCCAAAGAACGTATATGTGGACAAAACATTTCTTTCTGTAACTTTTCCCGTAGAATCGATTGGTGAAGTAGTTGATATTGTATCTCTACTCATTTTTGAAATATTCTCAAAAAACACACTTTTTTGAGGTACAACTTTGAGACCTAATATCTCCGAAACAAAAAGAGATAATTAAATTCTGTTTGTAAATTTGGTATGAGCGTATCTAATTCTTCAAAAGAAATTATAAACAAAATTTTGTAAAATTTAAAAATTTTCTAGTTAAAAATTTGATATTTTCAAATATTTTTGAGATTACGGAGAAATACAGCATCACATGTTTTGGGAATTACTTCCCCTGTTACTACTACATACATAAGCTACCATATTATTAATTATTAATTTTATAAACTCACTTTTCAAAGGAAAAAAAATATACATTTTGTTTAATTTATTGTAAAATCAAACCATATATTGGTTACCGGTTTTTTTAACCGGTTACATGTCCTGATTTCTATTAATAATTTATTGATAAAGGAAAAGCAAGCTTTGTTTATTTGAGAATTGTTTAAAAAATTGTTATATTTAAATTCATGGTAAAGTCACAGTTGATCTGTATACCTATACTCAATTTGTTTGTTTGAACTTTCGTTCTGGTGTATTAAGAGTTTCTTTGATGTCGTTTTGATTGCAGTGGTAATAAAAAATTGTTGAATAGTTGCAATTCAAATACTTGCTTACTACAAGCTTTATTTAATGATAATGACATAATCTGATACGAGTTAAGAAATGAAAGAAAGTCACATTTAGGGTCTTGCTTTTAAATTAATAGCTCTTGTCTTGTTCTTGTCTTGCATTTTTGCAAGATTGATGCAAGACCAAGAAAAATACAAGACTCTTGTGAAGTACTAGTGAATTTATAATAATGAGACGAGATGATAATGAAAGGGTAATAAAAGCTGATGATATTTTATGTAGATGAGAGTAATAAAAAGATGTAGGATGATGTGCGGAACGAGTATTAGATGTTGGAGAGGCTGTTCGTTGGCCGAGTAACAAATTAATCGAACACGTGCTCTTGACTCGAGGATAATTAGTTGGATAATCTCCAAACTTCTCAAACTTGCTTTTACATCCAAGTGAAAGTTCTTATTTACTCAATAGCTGACATATTGCATTATACCTTGCAACCATATTCATATTTAATAACCTTCATGTCGTCGTGACATTAAAATTAAATCTGTTCCATGTCAGGGATGGTAGAGTATTGCATTTTCAACTGAAGGAACTGAAGAAGATCTGGCGATCTGGGAGTCAATTCCCAGAGTAGATTAATGCGAACCAAATAAAATAGTCATCTGTAACAGCCAGTAGTCTAGTTAGTATAGGTAATGGTCCATATTTTCTACATTTACTTCTAGAGATTCCTAAAGAGTAACTGTTCAAAATTCTGTTCCGATCGGTGAAAAAACTTATAAGTATAAAACGAAAGTTTCTCTATTTTATATGAAATAGGCGTAATAAATATTATTATATTATTACTTAAGGCTTTCTGTTCCTTAAAAATTTTTAATACTTCAAGACAAACCAAACTCAAAACAAAATTTACTATTTATGCATTACAGAGAAAAAGAAATACTGAAAAACAATTCATTGAAAAATACTAAGGGCCGATTTTTCATTATCTGGTAAAGTTACTTTAACTTAACCATGATTAGATTTAACCAGCACAAGTTAAGCATGGTTAAAGTAAAGCGCGTTTTTCAATTATATAGACATCTTCGGTTAAATTAACCCTGGTTGTCAAGTTTCTAATTTAGGTTGGCAAGAAACATATACGATTGCTCTCTTCATATTACTGGATCCGTCTGTTCATAATTGCTTGTTTAGTTATTATGATACAATATCGAGTAATGACAGAAAAACGTAGCAGAAGTGCTAATTTTTAACCATGATTATCTCTAACCGAAGCATTAACCAATGATTAAAAAACCGGCTCTTAAATTTATTTTTGTACTTTTTTACTGATTTCAAATAAATTTAGCGCTAAGAAAAATGTTCTTGTCTGCATCAATGAGTCGTGGTAAAAAAAAATGTTAATTGTTGTGATTTAAGTGCCCGTAAGAATGGCGCTATGAAGAATAAGTTGTTATTTATTTAACACGTAGGCAATTAAGAATGCATCACAGGTACGGAGTATAAAGCAGCAGACACTTCCGCAGCGCTAGTTTCGGTGTTTCCGCGCGGTGGTAAATCAAAGCGACGAGAAACACATTCTCTATGAAAGAGTTGGTAATATGTGCCTAGAACGTGGTTTCCTTACTCGCTTAACGTTATATAATTCCCTAATTTATGAAAGTTGTAAATTACACATGCTCCCTACTGCCCTACTATACATTACGTTTATGTATCTCTAATAATTACTGCAACTTACATAATTATACGAGTGCTATTGTGCAAGACACGCTTTGTGCTTCGCTATATATCTTAAATTAAATTCAAATTTAGATGTTTCGCCAACTTCCACAATTATCAGTGAGGAGTCGTGGGACACACGTTCATCACAAATGGAAATGCACCTTTGATGTTCCATGATACTCATTTACTTAGCATACGTTTATCCAACTATGCTTTCTGGAGAGAACAATCGATGCACCGAAATTCGAACGATTTCTACCATCCACCTCCAATACTATAGCCGTATTTATTTGTTCAACCATGAACTGATTTAGAAGAAACTCCTTTTACTTCCAAATGAATGTTCCATTTTACGTTAGTAAGGGAAATTTAAAATACTGTCATATTTTTGTTATGTCAAAATAAACGTCAAACCTTGTGTCGTTTATTTAATTTTGTGTATTATATCTATCTTTGAATATAAAACTTACTTGCAAAACAAACCGCCATGCTGTCATGCCTATTATGAGAAACAAGGAACACAAGTTGAAAGAAAGAGGTTGAACCTGGGTTTAATCTACCAACCTCAAAAATAGCTGTTGATTATTAATATTAAATCGTTTATTTCTAACTCTAAAAAGTACTTCTTGAAAAGACTACTTATTTGATTTTAATTATTTGTGAGGTGATGATCTTTACTTCTTTAGTATTACGAGCTCATTTTTATAGAGCGCTTTTGTTAAAAATGACTTCTAGCCTAATAAGATTGCAATATACAAGCACGATATCTAAAGACACTTTTGTTATAAAAGTGCGTTCGTAATGTGGGCCACTATCTCTACAAATAAAGTGATTTTCTAATGAATTTGTCTTTTATTTTATTTAATAATCAAATCATAACTTAATGGGTAAGAAAATCACTTGATTTCCATGGGTAATAAAAATAAATAAACCCATAAATTTCGACGCAAAATATAAAAAATAGTATCAAAGACTGCTTTCGAACGCGCCAAAATTTAGAAACTGGCAACATGTCTTACAAAACGTGTTCGTTTTTATAATTTATTTTATATTGGGTTACTTTTTTCTTGCACATAACTTTATGAATGTATATTAAAATAATGATAAAATGCATAATAAACTGTACAGTGTGCAATGTGTTCAATTTTGAGCAATTTGACTTATTCCAACTGTGAAGGTAATGTAGCGTAGAAAATTATGCAGCAAGTTGGCACAAATTCTGCAGTGTAAGTACAGACGGTTCTTGTGATTTTGGCAGTTGTTCTCAACAATAAAACACTCAAGTTTCTATAAGCAACGAACAATCGCAAACTACACACGTATTCACTTCCATTACTCTCTATTATTGTCCTTTCATTGCTGAAATACTCCTATAAATGTGAGGGTTTCAAATAATTGAATTTCAGTGTAATTTGAGGTTGTGTAAGGAAATTTCATTTAGATCGAATCTACTCAATGTCATTTTTCAAATTAGTAAACATTCGTTTTTATTTTTATGCAGGCGAGGTCAGATCTCAGCCATCATCTTAACGACTGTTCAGCATGAAATTGAAATCTTTTATTCAGACCTTATAAATTATTAGATAAAATAAAGGGAGAAATTTGACACTTATATTATTTTGTGAGGAAAAAGCGAAATGTTTTCCTGACGGAAAATAATAAATAAAATTGAGAAATTATCCTTGACATCCTAAGTTTTAGTCCTCCAAAAAGAAATCTGACAGAATTTGTGCACTTTTCAAAGTAAATCATTTAATTATATATAATTTAATCATCATTTCTTGTAGTGCTTTTCCAACTGAAAATTTATTTGAAATTGGTATGATTTCCATAGTTACTCTACTACTACTGAAAAAGTATTTAAGTTTTAAGTAATATGTACTTTTAATAAGTACTTAAAGTAAAAGTATAAGCAATACTTAAAGTATTTTTTGTAAGATACTTAAGTATTAAATAAAGTATATTTCGTAAAAGAAAATCATATTCGCAATAATAAATAGATATACCATAATTACATAGATACTAGTGTAATAAATTCCGGATGCATTTGTTGATTTATTGGCCCATAAATAAGAATAGCTGTTCACAAATAGATGGAACATTAAATGAGTGATATTTCACCGTGAAGATATATGGCGACTTTATCGGATATTAGGTTGACACAATTATTTATTTAATAATGTCATCTACATAAAAAATGTTGACATTTTGTTCCAAGTATAAAATCGTTTCAACTTTCGCAGATGCTTCCGTAACTTTGCAGCATTCTTCAGCGATTTATGGAGGTTAAGCTGAAATATTGCGCTTTATTCCGTATATTTCTCATGAATGTGACAAAAAGAAAAATTGCCCATAGTGAGACATGGTTGTTTCAGATGACCCTCTATGATATAAACAATCTTTTTTCTCTCCACATTTTTTAGCGCTGGTGTCTAACTTATTTTTATAAGCTGTTGATTCTTTTGTTCGCATTTCAATACGTGAAACAATGAAGCACGCTTCGCATAACACGTTTTAGGGGCGATTTTTTTTCACTTTATTACGTTTTCATTATAGAATTTTCTTTTAGATATGTTTTGTATTTTTAAATATTTTTTGTATTCATATATTTTTATATATTCTTCAAATTCTAAAAATACTCTTTTACATTTTTTTGTTCATACTTTTATCCAAATTGCCATGAAACAACTGAGAAGAGACTTTTTTCTTAGTGACTTATAATAAAATAGAATACCTTTATTTTATTTCACAATTCTAGTTCTAGCCAATATCATTAAAATAATATACCAAACATTATTTAAATAATAAAATTTTTATTACCTTACACATTATTTCGCATTGGTAGTAACATAAAATTTATATAGCAGTATTTATTTCTTCATAAACTTATATTAAACTTTGAATTTTTATTGTAATAAAATGAGAAAACTTTTATTTAATTTTTGTTTTGGGTAATCAATTTATATAGTATATAAAAGCAGATAAATTGAAAATCACTAATAGTTCTCCAGAAAACTAGCTATATTTTTTTTAATAAAATAATTAGAATGTAATGTATAAGTGATTTACTGCTATGGTGGGCCCGTGTTTTATTATTTTGAGAACAGGGAATGCTGAATATTATTAAATTTCAGAGTCAGAATAATTTTGTCCGTCGCATCTTGTTTTAAGAGTTCATAAATATGAATGAGGTTATTGCAATTTTCTCCTATTACCCGTTTTTTCATTTCCAGAATTTTATTATTTTCACATACATCATATTTATGTACGTGAGCCTTTCTCCATTAAATAAATAACAAATGAAGGTGTTGGTATTGTTGTAGAATGTAGAGGAATCCATTACATTTATATGCCTTGTGGATGAGTATGGAAATAATGTGTTCTTTCATTTTAAATAATGCATTAATCCCACATAAAGCATTTTTGTAGGCACTGCGTGGTTTGCTTTATAAGTACACTTTCTTATTCAACTCGAATGGGTTGTTTTATATCAATGAACACGAATTTAATAATGAAAAGTGCTGTATAATGTTGGCTATATCAAATATTTATATATCTAGGGCAGGGATTATCGTTTGAATACAAATACTTGGTACTCGATTATTTATCAAAGAAATATGTTAACTAAATTTCACTTGATTTTTTTTTTCACAAAGATAACTTTGATATCACAAATTATAAAAAATCATTTGTAATTTCTTTAAAGAACTTATTCTAATATTTGATAAGTCAACAAGAAATAATGTTTTTCCACGACCACTATAGAAAGTGGAACTTTTCTCACACTTAATAAATCTTAAAAGTTGTATATTTCCCACTATCATGGGTTAAAGCGTGAGAAATCATTTTTCACAATATTTGCCAACACTGCGCATGTGTAGTGTGGGAAATATCATTTCTTACATTAACTGCCAACACTGCGCATGCGTGTTCTTTATGTCAAATAGCATTCGTGCATGTATTTTTTTCCTGTAACGTTTAAAAATCTAGTCGTAAAAAAGTATAGTGTACCATTCGTTTAATATTTAATTTATAATTCTGTTTCCATATCCCTTTACGATAATTAAAATCTATCATTAGAGAGACATAGTACGAAGTATCAACAATTTGACAGTGTTTTAATTATATTGAAAATATTTTAAGACGATTTTAATAGTATTACTAAGCAACCTTTTGGCGTATTTCAAAAGCTAGTAGTGAACTCTCTTAAGTAATAATCATTGTAAAGTTCGGTTATGAGGTACTCCAGTTAATTGACGTATAAGTAATATAATGTTTAAAAATTTAAAAGTATTCAGTGTATATATTTCAATTCCATATATAATATTGATGGGATAGAACGTGTGTCTGACCTTTGCTGACCGCACGGACGACTGACACATCTCTAACCTTTATATGTGTTTATCCTTGTCGCAAATAGAGGCGTAACTCGCAGCGTCCTAAACTGGACGCCGACGCCCGTCGTCACGCTTGATCGTCGTGCCGACAATCGCCAATCGTCTGGCGTTATTTCAGCCAATTAGACATATCCATAATTCTACAACTCGTCTGGGGTTCGCGCTTCATTATTATGCTCTGATAATGTTCAAAATAATTAATTTCATGAATAATTCATTCAAACTGATATGGTAACTACCAACAAGACCGCTAATCAATAAGCCCTATGAACTCTGCGATTAAAGTCACTATTAAGTCCAAGTAGCATCATTGCTTTTAACCACTACCCCTTTTTGAACTTTGATTTGATCACAAGCACTTGACTTACTCAATCAAAACATAATTTTAATTTAATGTAAACGGTCTTGTACCATAGAATAAGTATGCCACACAGGAAAAAATAAAGTTCTCAATTCGTAGACATCCCATTTTATTATTCCTATATTTAAGTGAATAACTTGTACCTCTAAACACAAGTAAAACACGAAGCAAGTACCTTGTACTATACCAAATATAGGCAGGGTAACCAAAAAATACTGGTTAACGGTTAACCCATATTGAGAACGTTATAAAAATAACGGTTTTACTTCAAAAATCAGTAAAACCGGTTAATATATCGGTTAATTATAAACTTAATGATTTTTTTTTATAAATTAATATTATGGACCAATGAAAAGCGATTATATTTCTTGCTGCATACAAAGTCAAACACGAATATTCACAAACATTCCTATAATTCCTATTGTTCTGTCGCATCGAACGTACGAGAATATTCTAGAACTTAATTGCTCTACTATTTAAGCATGAGCAGAAAAGACCGCAAGGACAGTTTGATATTAAATCGCGTGGTGGACATAATTATCGCGTAAATAAACAGTGCGTATAGTGTTAAACGTTTAAATAAATTATCTTCATGTTTAAGTTTTTATTAATAATTGTTATTCTTAAAATAATGTTTGTATTTTTTATTCATAGTGTTACTTATTTTTATTATCTTTTATCATTCATATTTCGTTTATTAAACTTAGTTTCATAAATATTAGTGTCATGTATTTTATTTGTTTTTAGAATTGGTACAATTTCCTAAATACATGAAATGTGTTGTATTTCAATATAATTTAGAAAAAAATATAATTGTAGAAGGTGAAATAACAACTTATTATTATTGTGGGACATGAACAATAATGTTTTTATTTTATCGTGATGACCTTTGGCGAGGAGTAAATTAGGCATGTTTATATATTCCCTTGGTTCACATGGACTCATATGAGTGTTTGTCGCTGCCACCAAATTATTCAAATCAGCCCAAAACAATTTGGACAGCATTCACCGAACTATAATTTGTTTACCTCAATTTCCTTCTTGCACAAATATGTTTCAACTTGTACTTAACATGTTGACACAGTAATTATAAGTCTCTAATCACTATTATCAAAGCTCGAATAGATTCATTTTGAGGTTGGAATACTTCACTTAATACCACGTCGTAAAAAGTAGTACTAACAAAAGGATATGTTTTTTTTTTTCATAAATAAATCATTGTACAAAATTATTTAGCTCCTTAAGTATTGTTCTTCTCCATGTTATCTTGAAACTGTCTCTTTTTCTTCTTCCTTTACGTTTATTATAGTAAGCTTAAAAATATTGAAAATGTATATTTAAAAATTCTTATTATGAGTAATATAGAGCAAAAAAATCCGGACGTATTTCAGTAAGTAAATAAATACACACTAAACAAGTATTGTAATTTTAGAGTTACAATTTTTTTGGCAACAAATATTTATGGCGCAAACTTCATACTGAACTAAAATAGAACTATGATATTCACATTGTCAGTAAACTTTTGTATCTCCATTTTGTCAATATGAAATACATGCCCTGAAACTAAAAAAGAACCTTTTTTATTATCATTTAAAACGTTTTTCAGTAAAAAATGCCATGAAAAATGAGATTATATTTTTTAACATATTTAAAATTTTAAAACTAGTACACAGGCTATTATTTAAATTTGAAATTTTATCAATAATTTATTACTCGATTCTAAAGTGATATACTACATTAAGATCTTATCAAAATGTATGTTAACGCGTTAATACTCTTAAAGGTCGAATATATATTACATGTGATAATTTTATATTTTTATGAAAATCAATTGGATTAAACACTTTTATAATTAAAAAATAATTTTGGAACTGTGTTTTAGATATAATGGTTTTATTTAAAATTTATACAGTTTCCAGATATATGAAATAATTTAATAGCTTGTCTGATATTGTAATTAATATAATGGATATTAAATGTAATTCTTTATTATTTATGAAATGGATATCGCTTTTATGAAATATTACTAAAGAATGAAGTATTCACTTCAAGCAATACAAAACAAAATCGATTAGAAATAATGTATGTCTGGTTGTCATCTACTTACATATTATTTCAAAATGATAAATTATAACAAATAATATGTTACAGCCATTAAGTTACGATAGTCAATAAACTGTACTTCAAGTGAAATATTGAAATATAAAATAAATTCAACTTTACGTAGCGTAAGTAGACTATTAGATCTATACTAGATTAAAATTTAAAATGGAGATATCAATGATAGATTGACAAACGAACCCGTTATGATCAAAAGTTTTTACTTATTTTCTAAAAAACTATTATTTTTAAATATTATTTTATTATACAAGTATTACAAGATGGTACATTGTTTCATACGTTGTTCCAAAAACACGAATGGAACAATACGTCGTATAAAACGAGTATAATATACTATTTTTTATAGTTTGCATTATTAATTTTATAAAAAAAAATTAAATCTACAAATTTATGTAAAATATATTTGCAATTGTAATAATTCTATATATATATATATATATATATATATATATATATATATATATATATATATATATATAATAAAAAGGTTAAAGAAGATAGGCGAGATGTTATGTGCTGGACACATCATATTTTTTTATAATGATTCCTGTAGTTTATTTTCTGCAGTAACTTTGGATACGTATCATTAATATTTAAATAAAAATTTATAGAAATATGAATGTGTGTTATCGATTTATGAAAGTATGCATATGAATAAAAAGCACAGTAATAAAAACACCATTATGGTAGGATTTGAAATTCATCATTATCAGTAATTGAATTACATCAAGTTCCAATGAAATTTATGTGCCCTGATGAACTGGTCAGAAAAAATCGTCCGCCTCTTAATTAGAGGGACAAATACTAATTGATTAATTAATCTGAATGCGTGTAAAAATTGACATTAACGACTTTAGTAACGTTCATCAATTTTGTAGATAGTATCTTTTTCATTAGTAGATTGGAATAGGGGTAGAAACACAAAAGTAGCAAATGTAAGCATTCCTAATAATGAACCAGTTTTCAGAACGGTTTTCAGAACATAAAAATAAGTTCGGAACCCATTACAAGCAGTAGATTCCTTGCAGAATGTGTTCCTCATTGAAATGATGTGATGTTATTATTATTTATATGAATGTAATTGCTTCTTTTTTATAATTTATCCTAACGGCAATGTTGTTAGGTTAAGTTTAAATTAAGTAATAAATTTTAAATAAGTCAGCTTACAGTAAGAATTCTTGACTTAAACCAATTAAATATATAATTCCTGCTTCCGCTTACTATATTTTTAATAAATGTCGAATAAGTCGAATTGATTTAGAATTGTGGAATCTAATGTCCCAAATTTGTAAACCAAAGTCTGCTCTGATAGCGTGAAGAAGTAAAGCTGTTTTATATTTTATTTTCTCATCAAATTTCAATTTATGAGGGTGACAGATGGAAATATACCTATACGTCAGGAGCAGATTTCGTTTAAGAATTCAAGTGAAAAATTGTCAATCAACACCAGGAAGTACTTTATTATGTTTATAATAAAAATAAAACACCGTTCCTATCGTAAGGAATCGATTGTAGTTTGCATTTTATTGGAAAATGTTTTTCATTATTTTCTCATTATGGTGAACTTCTTATTGTATATGGATTAATAATTCATATCTTTCAATTAAGTAAATTAATTTTTAGCTTTATAGTCATCTTTTATAAATGAGGTTTAGTAATATTAATATTATATTACATACTTAAGAGTTGTAAAGTGCATATTACGATATTACGAACGAAGTAGAAAAGATTGTAATTCTACAAATGCTTTACAACTCGAATTATGTACTATACTTTTTCTACGACCATTATTTGACTGTTAGTCGTTGGTCGGAGAAAAAACTTTTATATATATGTAGGTTTTTATATTTTATGAACAATTCATGGAAATAATTTCATATTACTAGAATGTGCCTATAATTATTAATGTTGCAAATGATATTCCAATATTGTCATCTATCATTTATTGATATATTAATTACAGGTACCATATTTCTGTTGAATAACTAATAACATATTTGCATTTTATCTGGGTTACTATTATATGAGAAATAAATTGTAATTATTACTCATCATCATCTCTGTGGCACAACGTTTTAAAATAGAACAAGACCTTAACGAATTAGATATTGTAGATTCGATTTAAACAAAAAAAGGTTCACTAAATTTTGTTTTGAAGATTCAATTAACATCTGCGGCGGTTATGATACTCATAACTATCGTAGATATGTTAATATTAATTCCTTTATTTTTTTTTATAGAAAATAACGATAAGTATTTGCATTTTTAAACAAGGTTTTTTTTATGAGAAGGCTGAATAAAATTTGAGAAGGTGGAATAATTTAAAAGTGAAGTAGGTAATGTATTAAGGTTTTATAATAGCGGGGAAGTAAATGAAAATGACTCGAATGCTGAAAAGTTTCTTCGGATTACCGCAACATCAATTTCATTACCGAAGTTGAGGAAGGTCAACCCCTGAAAATTTTAATCACATCCCCAACCATCTGAAAGTACCATTCTTAATTAAATGTCGAATTGAAATCCTGAAAATTTTATAGTTCCTGCAACAATCACTTTAGCTCGCGCCTAATTAAATTTGAGTCTTTCCTGTTCGTACGTCTGTTAATTGTATCTTTCCTTTGCGGTTAACTTTCATCCTGCTGACTTCCGGCGGGTTACGTGCGCGAGTTGCTACTTCCGGTTCCAATCAAAAGAACAAAGCAACGTCTTCGATTGAAAGCCGGCTCGAGTGGGAATTTGTCCTATCACCAGCAACAATTAACGAAATGCTGCCAAACAATACCTGATATCGACGGAGAAATGGCGGAAGTGCACTCTTAGTCAAGATAATTAAATACCGAAAAAGAAACAGCCCTCTGCAAACTAGATATAAATAATTAATGATCATGGTTTTACTATATTTGCGTTCTTCAAATTAGTATAAATCTAATGTAAATGTATGTACAGTGTTCCAAATTGCTAGGAATGCTTTAAAACTGAAAAAATAACATTCCTTTCTAGGGAAAAAAATTACAGGAAAAATGTTTTGTGTACATAATAACGTAAAATAGAAATAAATATCAGACTTATAATATGTTAGGTACTTGTATTTTTATGTACGTATATTGGAAAATAAAATAGATTTTTTTTTCAATATAAAATAAAAATATAACTTAAATAAAATTTATTTTTTTAAGAAATATTACAAGGGAAGCGTTGGTCAAACAATAAATATGTAGTTTCATATGTCAGCTTTTTATATTAATAGAACTGAAATATTAAATGTTTACACAAAAATTGTATTTGTCAAAATGGATGCAGAAGTCTGTCAATAGTTCATATGTACATAAAATGTAAAATAAAAGAATAACTATCAGAGTAACAGTATATCACTCTTTCAATCATATCATTTCGCATTTAAAATTTATAGTGCATAATTCATAAATTTTTTAGGCGAGTGACAGACAACAAATCAATTTAAACCAAATATGCAAAACATTACATTGTATCAATATTCACTAATTCATGAGCGCAGCTGAAACAAAAAAGCGCGCACTGTTTCCCAGGGTAACGGGGCAGGAAACTGCATTTTATGACGTCTCCAACACGAGCAGTCGCAGGACCAATGATACACTTGTAATTACAGCAGACTGACGCGACTTCAGCTCATAAATTACTCATCGAGATTAAAGCCGATAGCCCGAAAAATAAATCTTCTGCAGGTGAAGCTGACACTACGAAAATTGCCAACAAATTTGTTTTGCTCTTATTTCTGCAAGATTTTAAATATTGTGATCAATACGTCGTTTTTGTTCTTGTTGTGAAATGTGATTAACTCGGTTTCAATATGCATACGAGAACTTTGTATCAGCGCATTAGTTATTAGTTTGCAGACATGCAGGATGATTAAAACTCATCAAAGTTCACAAATATAACTTTTATATTTTATATTTTATTTTCTAATTTAAATCATTCTCCAAACAACAGCGAAATACCATCATCATTTAAAATAACGTACAAAAGTTCATAATTTGCTGCGGACATAAATTTGGTATATTGAATGTATCAGAGTATTAAATTTAAAATGAAACAGAGTAGATATAATATTGTAATTAAACAATAATAAAACTCATTTATAATATTTGTAATTTGGGTACGTTTGATGTGTCTAGAGTGATTTTTAATATTATATTTTTTATTTTGTAATTATTACACATATTGCCATCAAATAATTTCGTTTTTAATGTCTCCCAAATTAAAAAAATCAAGTACAATGAGATCAGGAAACTTAGGGGCCAATCTATTGTTCAACATGCCCATTCCAACGATTCCAATGACGTAAAATGTGTTATTTAAAAAAAAATATCTCAATTTGACATTTAAGAATGATGTTAATTTGAAAGTGAATGCTGTCAATCAAATGTGAAGTCATAAGTCATTTCCATGAATATGGCAAATCCTATGTTTCACGTTAAAATAAACTCACGATAAAAATCATAAGTGCTAAATTTTTGCTGGAATTGTTTCTAGATTATTACGAGAGCTGGTTACCTATAATATTGAGTGTCGTTGACAAAAATCACGAGCTGTTAAGTGAGTACTTTTTTGATCATTGTCAAAAATTACTCTTAAATTATTCATTGCTTCGCTTTCATGATCTAAATGTCATTTTTGACACTAGTTTGTCTGTTACTATGCAACAACTATTCGTAAATTTTTCCAATAAATACATGGCTCTTATTTTATTACTTATGAATAAAATATCAATGTATTATGCTTTAAAACTGTTTTGCACAATAATGTCTATTTCATATTCAATCTTTTTTAAAATGCACATTTATTAAATATATTACTCTGTATAAATATGTCTTTATGTATTTATGATAAGGTATTATGTCTTTATAGAACATTATGCTACAAATAGATGCATATTGAAATCGAAACAAAATAAAAAAGAGGAATTTTATTATCAAATATAAATCATTGAAGAATAATAAAATACGCTACGGTAAAAGATGAATAGATTTAATAATAATTCAAGAAGTTTAATCCATTATTGAATATACGTCGTATATGTAATCAGAAGCTATAAATTTTTCATAGTAATACAAAACTATAATCCTAGTGTCATTACGTCGCATCAACTCATGAACTCATTCCTGGGGATGAAGACTGTAGTTGGTTGCGGTGTCGCTAGATGGCGTTGGCTGCACCCGTCAATTCGGTTTACCGGAAATTTATTCTACCGTTGCGAGTATATTCGATTTTCATAGCAACTCGAGCGAAGAATCTTCGGTGATGGACAGATATTTGATATCGGAGACGTATTACTTATATACGTTCTCTGATGGCTCATATATTAAATATGAAAAAGTTTCTGATGTAAACGATATCTGATATTGATTTAATTAAATGTCAATCATGGAACGGGGTAATACAATTGAGGGCGCCAAACATTGTTTATGTTTTTTATACATAATCTTACTTATGAAAGACAGATATTAATGTAGACTTTGAGGTTTACTATACACGAGTACTTCTAAAAATTAGTGTTCTCTAGTAAAGACTGTTTTAGAGTAGCCTATATATGGGACAATAAATAGTAAAAGAAATGGTACAATATCTTGTACCACAAATTGTTAGATTTTGACGAAGTTTTGTATGATACTAATAAAAAATAACCCATAAATTCATTTTCACTTAACCTAATCTAACCTAAGCTAACCTCCCTTAGGTTAGTGCCTCTCCTTATTAGGTTAGTGCCTCGCCTTACTTAGGTTAGTGCTTCCTCTTACTTGGGTTAGTGCCTCCGCTTACTTAGATGTTGTGTGATACTAATGCAATTTCTTGTACAATATATTAGCACTGATTCTGCCACTTGAATATGTTAATGTGGCAAGCTAAATTAACCATAAATTATAAATTAATTTACATTTAAAGTTTGCAATACTTACAACTTTACCAGTAGTAAAACAAAGTTTTCTATAACCACACCACATACAATAAAACAAATAAACGTTAGAAACGCGTGAGATTAAATTCATATATGCGTATGCTCACAGCAATATTGGCTGACAGATTCTATGAAAAATAGAACGTGCTCTATTTTTTTATATTTACGATCATATATAATATTTCAACCAATTTGTTGTTTGATACTAGCTAATTTAAATTGTACCAAAAATGGGGCAAGATCTTGTACAATTTATAGTCTAGTTTAAAATGACCTTAAAGCACTGTAAAACAAAAACTGTTTTAAATTTTAATAATTTATAAAATTATTAACAGTGATTAAGATTTGGAGAGCAAATAAATGATTCATATGACTGTATGAATTTTTAATGTGATTAATCGAATAACATTGTAAATAATCATATGTCCATTTGTTCTAAAAATCAAAATAATTTGGTTAGGTGTGTAGTATTGGATTTGCATGTTTGTCAGACCGGTAATTAATCAAGTTCAATATTTAATGAAGAGAAATCCAAATATGTAGCTGGCTGGTTCGTCGTACGGTCAGTCCATCCATGAATATGTGCATGTGTTCCGTTCCTTCATTCTAGAAACAGCCAACTACTCAATTTGTACAACAGTCGTGTTAAAATTTAACTGGCAGGACTCCAAAAGCCATGAATTTAATTAAAAAAATCAATCTGGTATGAAGCATTTAACTGCCGGATGTAATTGAAAGTTCATGTACCAACCTTGGCTAATTGCTTTAATAAATTCTAATCAAAGAGAAATGAACGAGTAGGTGGCTCTACTCTAGTTGACTAGTTTCAAATAATTATCTCTATTCACAACTGGAAATTTACGACACAGATTTCCTATTTATATTCCTCTACGCCAGATTATACGATTTATATTGAAATATGGTTCATACTTTGTAATATACTGTACCGTTAGGGAAAAGGAAATTTATTAATATTACTTTACTTCTCCCAAGAGTATAGTACCTACGATATTTTTTCTTACAATAATTAATTGGTTCATTTAAATAAGAATAAACAACTTTTTTAGTTTCAGTTCTGTAATTTTTTATTTATTAAACCTAACGTTTCGGAAGCGTAAACTGTTGCCTTCTTTAGGGTAATGACAATTACAATAAAGCAAGTAAACAAGTAACTAAGAAACGAATTATAACATATTTAATAAAGGAAGCTATGCTTTACTTATTTCCAAACCACTGTTGTGATTGAAATTAATATTTTTGTTTATAAAAATCTCAATGGCTTCTCTAATTAATCTTGTGTTGAGAGACTGACGATTTTTTAATCTAATCGATCGTTGATGTTCAGTTAATCTTGTAGAAATAATTGTACCAGTCTGACCAATTTATATCACAGACGCAAGGAATCTGGTAAATCCTTGAAGACTGAAGAGGGATGACATCTTTAACTTGTCTCAACATATGTCTTGTTTTTACATATGTAGTATTGATAATTTCCTGTTCTTCTTTCTCAGGATTTTACCTATCTTTTCTATGACGTTCTGAACATACGGAAGTGAAGCATACATCTTGTTTCTATTGTCAGTATTGCTTGTAGGACTTCTTGGTTTTGTGAAAATATTAACAATTTCTTTCTTCTCTTCTTTTAATTTATCAAGTTAACAAATTTCCGAAGCTCTCTTCATAAGTCATTTAATAGTGCCAAATTTCTGAGAAGGATGGTTATGTGATTTAAAATTAATAACAAAATAAAGTAAGGATCCATCTTCTTTTCTCTCCAACAATACATCCAGGAAAGGAATAATACCATTTACTTCAACTTCTACAGTGAACTTAATATTTTCATAAATGTTATTCAGATGGTCTTTGAAAATATATAAAATTTTTCGTAGATCCCAAAGCTACTGCCAATGTCAATTAAATATCAAGTTATAACGATGCATATAATAAATCCCATGTTTCACGTTAAGAAATACTCACAATATACCCTTAGCTAAGAATAGAATTTTGTTATTTTACAATACCCACTATTAGAATGAAAGTTGATTTAGTTGGAGCACTGTTGTTTGGCCACATCTTGATATGATTGGGGTGAGTTTCACTTTCTTCGCCATTCTGCCCATCCAATTTACAATGTGCGGTCATTTATTATCCTGTAATCATGTTTCCATCGACACGTTTTCAATATCTCGGGGGTGTTTGCGGCTGTTAGTGGACGTGGGTCGAGCTTCGTGGGACCCACTTGCCTTGTAATAAACTCAGTGTTTCCCAACAGTAATGGATCGCAGCATCATTGATCATGCGCTAATGAATATGGATTCTCATACTAGCTTTTTACTAATTCAGTGTCAACTTTGCCAACTTCATTATTGATAGACTTTTTAAATTTGTTTAGTCGACTTGATAATTAATTTAATTTAAAAAGAAGTAAAGACAGGACTCTGCTTTTGCTATGAGGTTAGAATTACTGGTGACGCGCTTTTGTTTAATTAATATTGTAAATTCTGATTTACTTTGGTTTTTAGAATTAAAAATATTTTAGGCCCAGTACGCTCAAACCTAGTCTTCGTACACATATCTTTGTGCTTTTTTTTTAAATATATAAACCACTTTCTGGAACTCAGTAATTGTTTCAGATGAACTAAAATAAACCTTTTTGGATCAGATGGACGAATAATTGTTTAGAAAAAGAAAAATGAACAAATGAAAACAAAAAATATGCCCAACAGTGAAATATGGTGGAGGCTCTGTGCTTGTATGGAGTTGTATGAATACAGAAGAAGTGGGGAACTTAATTTATATTGATGGGAAAGTGAATTTGAATATTTTAAAAAAAATTTGAAAAAATGTGCTGAAAAATTGGGTTTAAGGGATTCTTAATTCTTTCAACAAGATAATACCCCAAACATACTACAAGTAATCTGTTAGTAGTTATTGTACAATTGTAGACAACAATTAAAAGCGCCTCCATAGTCTCCACATATGGATCCCATTAAACTCTATGATTTATTTAAAATATATATAAATCACGACGCCCGGAGAATATAAACGCACTACTACTTTTGTGGTATCCTAACATTTTATAAGCCTTTTTAACTATGCTTTTTAACTTGCTTCCAAGTATCACATCTAAATTGTAGAATAGTAAATTATTTATATGATGTGGCTAGTGTATAGTTAAGAATTTACTGCTTAATATGGTTGGTAGGAATACATTTTGGATTTAGAGGATGTGGTACCAAATTATGGATTAACAGCCACAAGCAAGGTTAGAATCCGGTGTGAATTATGCACTTCCTGTTGTTATTAATTGACCTCAAAATTCCCGCGTGGTGCATTCTCCATATCCATTTGGATTCCCTTGAGATATTAACTAGGTAATAATTGCTTAAAGCTAAAATGAATCCTATGGAGATATGGAATACGCATAATTGCTATATCTAATATAAATAAATATAAACTCTGGAGTATATTCTAGATAAAAAGTACATTTATATTTAAGAACATATTCTGTTATATGAATATATTTTCCTACAAGTACATGGTTTTCGATTTACTTTTTGACATGTAGTTTTATGTATTGCTTTCAATTTTGATTTAGTATACAAACAGTATGAGTTATCGCTTATCAAATTTTGTGATAAAAATTTAATAAAACTTTAAAATTGGGTTAGTAAAAATAAAAATTTTAAAACTATGTAATATTCATCATTCTTAAAATGACATACAAAATTGATAATTACCAAAAAAAACGCATTGCAATGAATATTTCCTTGAGATTGTTTTTTTCCTTGAAATTAGGATATATTAATATATTAATGTAAAACTTGAATGATTGTTCTAGAAATAGGTTAAGTAAGAATGTGTGTTACTATCTAATATCTTGAACAATTTAGGACTAGAATGTTATTGGAGAATGCATTATGGAACATATTTTAGATCGAAAATAGATTCTGACTTGGTTATCCATTCAATCATCGTTTCTCAATAACGAAAAATTTGTTCCATATTTTATAGGTTTCCTTTAAAGTTTTATGAGTTAAGACGTAAAATTAGTCGGCGTCCAAACACGAACACACTAAGAAAGTGCATGTTTGTTTACATATTACTTTAAAGATGAGATTCTTACTTTTGTAATCAAAATTTTAAAACAATTAGTCTTTTTATGAGCGAAAACAGATACGATTGTGGATTTGTTAGATTTTGTTGTTTTACAAACCTTTAAATTTTGTGACTAAAAATATAAAAATAATTATCGAATATTCTAAAATAAATGTAACCGAAAAGAATTACTGGTTAATGGTTAACCCATTATGAGAACGTTATAAAAATAATGGTTTTAGTTCCAAAAACCGGTTTTTAAAAATTGAAAACCGGTTTAAACTTGTTAATAAATTGGTTAATAAAAAATTTAATTAAAAAAATAATATTATGGATCAATGAAAAGCGATTATGTTTCGTGCTGCATACAAAATCAAACACGATTTTTTATTTTGATTTGGTATCCATTAAGGGAAACTTAAAATTTTAATATTTATAAATTTTGTGTTTCTGGATCTGACGCTGAAATAAACTTAGTATAATATACATGTATGCTATACAATTTGTTATTAAAGAAACAAATACAATTGAGATAATATTTTAGCAATTTTATCGAGCGTATTGCTCCATGAATAACTACAGCGTTTTGTTTTAACTGTTAGTGGAAAAACTTGTAATGGTTTGGGTAAAGTTGAACCGGTAACCGTCCGTTATTGGCGCAAGACGGGAATGAGTGTTCTAGTAATGTAAAATCAGGGCGCAAGTTTGAAATATACATTCTTCTTCGGGTGGCAGTAGGATTGTACAAGTTTGTTGTTGGAGGAGAAGATATATGTCGTTAAGTTTACACTAGGTAACAATTCCAGCATAATCCTCCTGGGTGGAATTGGGTGGGAATTGCGTGTTCAACTCGTAAATCGATACTTTCAAGAACCGCACGACGTGGGCTAAATGCGAAAGAAAACTTACTACTTCACCTCTCGGCCGCAATTGATGGCTGCTGTGAATTCTGCTTGCTAATGCCATCATTCAAATTTCACCATAACTTTCAACAATTACTGAGTTTCTTTTTCTGCGAAGGTCAACAATAAATAAACTCTAAAAAGGGAACTTTACTATATTCTCCTAATTTGGTACTAAATGAAAAGTCCAAAAATCAAGAACCCTCGATATTTTTTTCCTAATATGATTTCATTGAAATATTTGGTCTAAAAAAATGTTCACGAATTATAGTATTTCATATTATTAGCAAGGTAAAGGAATTTTAGTGCTGATAGAATGAACTGACTAAGTGAATGTGTCACCTTAAAATAATAAAAACTATCAACTTATTTACTGGTTTCAGGATATTAAGCTTTTGTTTACTTCAACAAAGGAAGCAAGGTACTAAGTCATAATTATATACCATGTAATTTTGAGTATGGTAAAAATATTACCCTACAGATTTGTCAAAATAATGTGGGACAATTGCATAAAGTATCTGTCATATCAATCCATACAGACTTGATCACGAAAACGTTCCTCATAGGAGAACTTTATAAAATAATATTTATTAATAATGTGAAACCGGTAAACTATTGAACAAAACACGGATGTTACAAATAATACCAGGCCTTAGATGTCTTAAAATCCTCGGAATTCAATTGACATCTGAGGCGGTTATGATACTCATAACTATCTTAGGTATGTTAATAGCTATAAAATAAATAAATATTGTGGATAAAAGTGTTTAAAAAATTATGATATACTTTATATTTATAAAATATGAAAACTAACGTCTAGTACTTCTAGAACATATTCATTTTGTAAAAAGGGTAATAAATATCTTAAAACTATAAACTTTGAATAAATATTTAATGTAACATAGGTACATAGTATGGAAACCTAGATATCAAAAATTTTGCATCGATTATATATTTTGCGTCTTTAAAAATATTTATATTACCTACTTATTTATTTTGTCAGCTATAGAATTTTAATTAAAGTTTTTCTCATATTCACATTTAATATTAGAAATTTATTTTGACGTTTAATAGGGTTGTTTATGCTTTTCTGATTTTTTTATATGTTAATCTATATTTAAAAATATGACATACGTATTTTTTTATTTTGCAAAAAAATACTGCATATAGCCATAAAAAATTCACAAAGTTCTAAAAATATACTCTCGCGAAAAACAGTAGTATAAAGTGACGTCACGCTCACTGCTTAGAGAGAGAAGTCTGGAATGAGTGAAACAAACGTAGTGACAATACCGGCGTATTTCGGATGATGTATGAAAAGACAAACGTTCTTCAGAACTACTTGTTTGCGACTGTTGTGCGCATGCGTTAGTCGTACGGCGTTCGTCAGCAAAATAGCGTTCGTTTTGAACACAGTGAATTTTTAACTGATAATTACTAATATTAAAATGTCAATAATTTAACATTTTTCTATTTTATTATATTCTATTCGCAACTAAAATTAAGATGCAACATGTTTTTTTAAAAAAGCAGGATACTGAAACGGGCCTATTTTTTGATAACAGCAGGTAATTAAAGTAGTGAAATAATGCTTTTGTTTTAAACTTTTATTTAAAAAATTGTATTCGCTAATTTTTCATAAAAACATGAAAATGCTCATTGGAATACAATTTAACGTTTGTGGTTTATTAAAATGTTTATTAGTGGTTGCTTGTTGATTTAATTATTTCATATACCTCGGCATGTATACTTGTTTAATTAACATATGACAAGCTTATCATAATTAAAATAATTTAATGTAAGTAGTAATATTAATAAGGAAATACTTATGCATATTTCTATGTATAATGGTTAATATTTATCACAAAAATGAGTAATTAATTATAAAGTTATACATGTATGCTTTCAATCATTCTTGCTTTGACAGTAATGTATGCGTGTACATATGAATTCATTATTATTATGATAATACTTACGAGAAACACATACTTGGTTTCTCAGAAGTGTCTTAGTGTAGTGAGAAATATAATTTTGAATATCATGAATATTAAAAATGAAAAATGATTTGTTCTATTTTTAATATACCATGTGTCCAGATATTTTTGTCCTTAGTGGGTATAAATTTTTTTGAAATTATTTTTTACTAGTTCATTATGGGAGCGAGTAAATTATTAATTAAAGATTTCGGGGAAACTATTAAACCCCATCTCCGGGTCGTATATTTCGCGTTTTTTCTTTTCGCGCAATTTTTCTAGCATCATTAATAACATTGATTAATTATAAATATAAATTAAGACCAGCTAACTTTTACTGTAGACGTCTCCATTTTAAAATTGCTTTTATACATTATAAATCATCCATTTCCTCAGTACAATCAATAATTTTTAATCTTTTACATCGTGTAATGATCATTAGCTTGAGTCTACAAATAAATAATAAAGAAAAGTGAACAAGTAAACTTAAAGTTGGAAGTCGTTCAAATAAAATATCAATTTCTTTTTTTCTTCTCATAGTATATTGAAACATCGAATTCAATTTTTAATACTTTTATAGAAACGAAAACTAAATTTAAAGATGTGAGGGGTTTTAATTTATGGTCACTTCGAAACTTCAACATCGCAAACGTCCAAACTTAGTTTTGTATTTTAAAAAGCAATGGTAGCTATGTTAGAATTAGAATATTGCTATTAAAAATATCAAATTCACATAATTGGGAATGGATTAGATTCTTATATATTAAAATCAGATCTTGACACATCGTTTGATTTTGCAATAAATTATACAAAACATATATTTTCTTCTATTTTATAAAATTATAAATATATTAGTAATGTAAATGATATATTATTATGTGCATATTATTATAATGTTCTCCCCATAAATTTATTTCATCTTTCAACAATGGGTAGTCCTCTCTAAATTCAATTCAACAAACTTGGCTTATTTATTCTTTGAATTGAAGTCTATGTAAAGACAAAGGAAGAGACTCGTAAGGACGATTTGAATTACACTCGATATTCTTATGAATATTTACGATTAAGACCTCTGCAAAGTCTAAATATTATAATCTGCTGAAACACATCGGTTTATAATTCAATTTCCATAACAAAACGTTCAAAGGATCTTTCAAGAAAAGTAATTCAAATTAGTTGTTACTGCTACTTGCAAATTCTCCCCAACAACATTATAATTTTTAATGTTCCATAAAAATATGCATGAAGTATAGACTAATTAATATAAAATATAATTGCCTAAGTTTTATTTGAGGACATAAAAAGCTGCAGTCGTTAATAATGAAAGTTTTGACAGAAAACGGTTTCTTGCTGTTCTAACACATAATTAAAATTTTATATTATACTTTTCTTAAGGCTATAATTTTGCAGCGTATAGTCAAACTTGAATAACTGCCTACTTTACGCAAATGAGATTTTGGAGAGATTTTTAATTTTATAATTAGAATAGTTTTTATATTTTAAATTGTAATTAAATTGAGCTAGCAATACAAAATTTAATTAACTTGAAGAAAATTAACAAAAATCAGTTTTAAGAACAAGTATTGCAAAATGCTGCACTGAAACCAGATTACAATTCAGAACAGCCAAATCTGCTCCAGAATGTTCTCGGGTTTCAGCAGATCAAGAATTAGAACACACACTTTTGAGTGCTCTAATTCTTGACCCACTAAAACCAGAGCACAATCCAGAGCAGCCAAATCTGTTCGAGATTGTGCTCTGGTTTTAACAGGTCAAGAATTAGAGCAAACACTTTTGTATTGTTCTAATTCTTGACCCATTGAAATAAGATCACAATCCATAGCAGGCAAAACTGCTTCAGAATGTGCTCTGGTTTCAGTAGATCAAGAATTAGATCAAACACTTCAAAATTCCTGGCCAACTGATACCAGAGCATAATACAAAGCAACCAAAACTGTTCCAGAATGTTCTCTGGTTTCAGCAGACCAAGAATTAGAGCACCGCTGAAACATGCTCCAATTCCCGGCCGGCTGAACTAGATCACCTTCAGGGCACAAGACGCCCTGGAAGGCGGTCTAGCATTATCTTACTTAAAAAAGAATTATTACCATCGAAATGGTGAACTGGACAATTTAAATGATTGAAATTTAGGCTGAGCAGCCCAGTGTTTGATATGATGTGTTGTACGCGGCGATAGTGAATAATGTAAGCGTCGGGACGCCCCGCACAACTCACTTTGAATAAATAAAGCGCGAGAAGACTTCGCCAGGCGTCGCCCAGCCTGTTTTACGATTTCCTTTCAAACTACACACGAGCACTCATATTTATTTTAAAACTTTACCGCCTTTAATAAATATTTAACTAGCAATTTATATACTATGCTATGAATATTTTCAAATATTAATGCAATATAAAATAAATATGTTATTTATATCCAGGATAAGTATTTACAAAATAAAATGGGTTTTGTTTTCATTATAATTTTGATTGAAAAAAAAAAAAAATTTGTTATTTCAACATTTTAATATATTATAATATATTTTTAAATTTGTGTTTATTGCGTATCGTATTTTTAAAGCTTATTTTGACTATTATTATAATAAAATGTATCTCTATGTATTATGTACAAAATATGCATTTATTGCACAGTTTCAAATTGAAATTTAAAGCACAAAATAGTTTTTTGAATAAATATAACCAGGTACATGTTTTAATGATATGAATTCATTTGTTTATTCACGTCTTTCGGTAAAAGTATCTAACTGCTGTTATTGTGTACTCTTTTTATAATTTTAAGTCATGAATCAATTACCCAATTTAAACACGATATCTAACTAAGGTAACATGATATGCAACTCTGAAATTGCACTGTTCTGTAGTAGATTATGTGTCCGGGTAACTTCTAAATAACGTAGTAGGTGAAATCATGTTGAAAATGAGACGTTTATATGACGTATGAGATGACGTAACTATCAGCTTTCAGTTTATTCTATAGAGCTTTGGGAAATGTTGTACTAAGCTCGCCTTCGTGCCTGTATTTTAAAAGTATATAGATATTGAAAATATCTAAATTTCAGGTTCATTGTCACAATGTCACAATTAAATTAAAAAATGTAATTGTCCCTTTAAAGAACTCGTCAGGAAGTATTGTATTCGGTACGATATATAAGGTTTAGAGAAAAGATCGTTTTAAAAAATGATTCAATGCAATAAACCAAATATAATAATGCACGGAATATAAAACTCGGTTTAAGTTGAGGTACGACGCGTTTCGATCTTTCGATCATCATCAGGTAACAATTACCTGATAAGGGGTGGGATTCTATAATTTCGGTTGCTATCATTTGGATTTGTTATATATCAATTGCAAGTATCAACTACAAAATATACTTGCTATTCTGTAACAGTAATGGTAATTTATGGTTGATAGGTACTTATGTAGCAAGTCGGCTTGGTTTGTTTTGATGAAGGGTTCAAGTCGGCTTGCAACAAGTAACAACCTTCACAACAAACAAGATTTGCTTGCAACACTTACATACCTACATACTCATACATATATAAAGAACACTCTATTATAAGTCTACACTAATGTGGGAATGTCTTAAATTCATTACACATTTGAATTCCCGCCATGGTGACATTTGACATTTGTAATTGATATAATAACAAGTACATTTGTTATTTGTAATTGTTACGAGTTATGGAATCCCATTTAAGATACCTTTGACTCTCTGTAGCATTCTTTGATTTAGACAGAGCTTTTTGTTGTAAGTATTTAGTTTTAAGCAATTATCACGATTTTCGTTAAGTTTGGGTTAAAGTTAGTTTTGAAATTCGGTTCATACGAGCAGTCATTATGTTGTAAAGTTTTTATGAATGACTCTTCGAAATTTAAAGCGTGAGTAGTGTGTAGCAGTATAAGCCTGTAGTCCTAGTTGTTTTAAAACTGCACTTTGACTGCGGAATATTACGTGACAAGAAAGATACCCGCGCCAAAAATCCCTGGAAGTTGGCGACGGTGTAAAATAAGCAACAAAGCTCGTGTTTTGTTATGTACAATAAGATCACATGTAGCCGGGGCTTGTAAAACTAATCTTAAACTTGTGTTGGCAAACTTAAGCGCTTCCAACTTTACCAGCACAAATCACCGATTGTCACTGTCGCGAGGTTCTCCATTAAGCTAAAAGCACGCAAAAAATAATTAAACTCTTCGACCCAACTATTAAACGCCGCTTTTCATGCGAGGACCAACATATTTATGGTCACATACAAAAAAATAAAATAGAAAACACTGAAATTTATACAATGAACAATAGATAGGAAATGTTTTAGAAATCTATAATGTAGGTATTGTTTTATTGAGACCCTGTATTTCTCTAAATTTATAGAAAAAATTTCAATATTAGTAGTAAAAAATAATTGATGAAAAAAATCAAACAAAATAATTATAAAGCACACATATTTAGGTACATTATTTAATATTTACGTGACAATAATCAATACAATCTGAATTGTGCTCTGATTTAAGCAGACCTAGAATTAGAACAAAAATTTTCTTAGTGCTCTAATTCCTGCCCCACTAAATCAGATCACAATCCAGAGCAGCTAAATCTCTTCTAAAATGTGCTCTGTTTTCAGCAGATATAGAATTAGAGCAAACATTTCTGTGTACTCTAATTTCTAACCTACTGAAACCATAGCAGCCAAATCTGCTCTAGAATGTGCTCGAGTTTCAGCAGACATAGAATTACAGCAAACACTTCTGAGTGCTCTAATTATTGACCTACTGAAACCAAAACAGCCAGATCTGCTCTAGAATGTGCTCTGGCTTTAGCAGACCAAGAATTAGAGCACACGCCGAAAAATGCTGAACTATATCACTTTCATGGCATGAGGTACACTGGAAAGAGGTCTAGCCAGACCGCCCGACAAAGCGGAGGCCCGAAATTTTACTGCCGTACCGGCGCCCCGTCGATCCCCGGTATATCCGAACATCGTACCGGCGTCCCGTCGATCCCCGGTATATCCTCACACGCGCATTATTACTGGACATATCCATTCCTATTGGCTGATATTCAATCTGTTATTGTAGCTGGACTAGTAAGAATTTTAAAATGAAATTTTGTAGGCAAAGTTACTTTGATACGAGAATTTCACTGGTAATAATTTAAAGGATGTAACTAACACCCATTTTAGTATGGAAGGAGGTCCAATAATTCTTTAAAAAACAATTTAGGTCTTTATTAGTGAAAATTGTTTCGTCCTTTCGGACATCATCGTCATTATTAAATTTATAAAAAATGGAAAAAGCAAGAGTTGTTTTAATTATTTTTATTCTAAAATGTTCCACCAAGCGCCAACTACAAACTATCTTAACTTTATTAGTAATGTAAAAAAATTATACGTTAAGGGCTCTGCTCCTACAAAATTTTTCCTAAAGACTTTTGAAACGTTAGTGTGGCATTTCCCCTCTAATCGTAGATAAGTTATGCGTTGGTGAGGCGAAGGGCACGCGTAAATAAATACATCCCCGTCTTGTCGACGTATGCGCTGTCGCCCTCCCCGCTGACACTATCTAGATTGATTAAACAAACGGGTTGCGTGAAAGTATCAGCCACGGCATTTATTCCGTGTCGGCCCACGTGAAGAATTACTCCTCCGCAATTCCCAGAATCTGTTCCTACGTGTGAGCGTACAGCGTACGCTAATTTGCACTACAACCTGGGAATTTGTTGCCATCTTCTTGCTATTTATTCCTGCAAGCACAAAAGCCCGATTTATTATAGTGTTGAGTACACACACTGCAGGAAGATATACTGGACGAAACTTCCAGGTCTAGGAATAAGCTATACAGATACTATCTACTTAAAGCTCTTAATTTATTAATATTGCTTTCAGGGTATACATACACCTCTATATTTACTAGAACATATTCTGTTTTATTATACAATTTAATACTATTTTTATCTTTATATTTTTAAAATATTTTTGGAACTATTTCTATCAGGCTCGTATTCATCAATTTACATTACTGGAAAATAAGAAAAAACCAACCTAAAAAACACCAACATTTATGTACTACTAACTTTATTAATGTACCACGAAATGACTTATTTTTTATAGAAGAAAATAATAGTGTCTTTAGTCGAGATATCTCACAGTATTTGCCAACAATGCGCATACGTGAAGGTACTCTTTGTGAGGTTACCTGTACCCGTATTGTGGTCGTAGAAAAAGTATAGTGTGCCATTCGTGCAGAATCGCCTATTCTCACGAGGTATAAAATTGTCGGCACAAAATGAAGTCGAGTGCTGAAAGCACACTTTCTGCACATCTACAATTCTATTTTATGTATTTGTTTATAATATTTTCTTTCTTTTTCAGGTGAGTCAATGATTTATAATTTTGGTGCATTGCATTTGGTGAGTCCTTTTTTTATTTATTTGAGAACAATAGAACTTGAATTTCAATAAAAATATATAATCGTTACCAAAATATAATATATTTAATATGTTTTTCTACGACCATTAAGATAAAAAGTATAGTGTGCCAGTCGTGCAGAATCACCTATTTTCCACCTTGCTGCACTTGTTACACAATATATGATTTACTTGTAGCTTTTTACAGTTTTACTTAAATAAACTTCACATCTCCTGGGAAATAGACGACAGATGACTTCACAGAACATAACACGAAATAATATTTAAATCTTTCCCTAATGGTGATATTTTTGATAATTGTACAAGACTTTATTATAAGTAATCGTAGAAATCATAATAGAGTATTTCAGATATAAAGTACTGTTCTTATGTTGAATATGATCTGTCGTAGTTGTAAGTTGTTAGTAGCAATGAGGATGAAGGATGAAGGTAAATCAAAGTGTAGAGTGAGTTGGTAACGAAATTACAGATGTTCGAGAACTGATTAGTTCCATTAATAAATATCAGAGTCAGCAGGATCTTGTAAATTGCACGACGGACATGATCTGTCGATTCGACATAAGAACGGAAACAGCAAGAAATACCGAGAGGAAGGCGGAATTCCAGACATTCCGCTCACAGCCAAATAACACTCCCTCCAAATCAATCCTTATTTATTATTACTAATTACTCACACATTGCAATAAACAAACTCTTACAAAATATAAACACATTATTTGGAAAACTGTATAGTTTAACCTTCCCAAATTTTAATATATCATAATTTAATCTATTTATATTTTTAAAATGTAGTTTTATTACTTCTGGATATTATTACCAAATTTACAAATATTTTTATAAATATGAGTTAATAAAATAAATAGGTAAAAAATATTACACCCTCTGTTCTAATTTTGGTAGAAAAGAAACTAAAATGAAGACATTACTTAAGGGGAAGATGTTATCAACTGTACGAAAAACTTTACAATTTCGTGAAACAAAAAATGAACAATTTATCCTGGTGACCGAAACAAGAAAATGTAACTTTTTGTTTTCCCCAAACTGTTGTATTTACTTTTTCTGTGACAAGGACAATACGGAAAATAAATGCCAAACAAAAATAATAGCGAATGTTAACTTTGAAGTTTAATGAGAGCTACATTGTAATAATCGTTTTCGGTAAGGTTATATTATAATGAAATACAAATGGACAAAAAAATTATGCAATAAAAAAAAAGAAAAACGTGTCCTTCGTGTATAGATTTTCATGTGTTTATTTCATGTTAGCAGAAAATTGAGGGCTAATAACACGTTAACATGCTCCAGAATGGTGAAGTCTTGCGCCTGCGCCGTAAAAGGAGCATAAATTTTTCATATATTCACCCCGTAATCCTGTTACCCTGTGAGACTATGAATAAAGTACAACAATAATGAATTATAAAGTTTTATTTATATTTCGTCATGCAGTGGTTTTCACCCTTTGTTCATTTTATATTAAGTGTTTTTGAACTTAAAGCTTGTAATTAAATTAAATAATTTTAAATTCATGTCTTTGCTGGTTAAAACTATCTTTGTGGGCTTTGAAAACAAATGATTTATAATTACAAAACAAGTGAGCGCTTTTGTATTGCACGCCACTAAATAACTGCACTCTGGTCGCGTAGATCGTAGAAACAAATGAGTGGAATGACAGTTCAAGTAAAAATGGTAGTTTGTTAAACCTCACAAAAACAACAAGTTTTCTAGATGAAAAATGTGTGTAATCAGATAAACTCAAAATGGTTTTTGTGGTTTATTAGCACTCCGGCATTGTTTCTAGTGTAATCGTAATAAATTCTCACGAATTATCGCTGTTTTTAAAGTTTAAATGGAGGACTTTGTGAACAAATTTCTTATATCTGCTTTTACATATTTCAAATCTAATAGTGCCAGTAATAAATATAATCGCTTTTGATATTTATTTTGTTTGTTGTACAATTTTTTAACATATGAAATTATAATAGTGTTCAGAACATACTAATTAAAATAGTTATGTGTGTAGTGAAAAGTGCCTTTTTATGATGTGTAAGACTTTCATGATATCCCAAGAGAACAAGAAAATAGGTAATGTTGTCATAAATTTTTATAGTTTTGTACATATACTAATAAACAATCGTATAAAACCATCATTTGTTTTATGTACTTCTAACGAATTTTTAGATTTATTATTGTTTTACTACTGTATTGGTACTTTAATAACCATGGTCTTTTGTTTTTTATTTATTTCGAATTATGTCTAAAGTATAAATTAATTATTTATTTTATGTCAAATATTTAATATTTACTATCCTGATTATTACATACAAACATATTTTTTTTAGGTTTTCACTCTAACATTTTCTTATACAGGTTTAAAGAATTCATATTACAAAATATAAGAATGTAAAAATATTTTAATAATATGTTACGCCTTTTCGATTTTATTCTCTCGCTTTCTTATCCTACTTTTATTTATTTCCAAAACCTATAACCTTATATGAAAGTTGTGTAGAGTTAAAATATACCATACAACAGTATTAAACCAAAAATTGTGTTGACAAACATGAAATATCCCAAAAAAACTCATTTTTGTGCCCAAAATTTTGATTTTGGGAAATAGTGTACTTTGATAGATCTCGATGCGCTGATTTCAAATTTTCAAACGGAATTTAATTATCTCTTTTCGTTCATAAGATTTTTGCGCTCAAAGTTACACCTCAAAAAAGTGAGTTTTTTTACTATATCTCTAAAATGGGTAGAGATATAAACTCAACGATTATACTAGTCGATTCTACGGGCAAAGTTACATAAAGAAAAGCTTTCTCCGCATATACGTCCTTTTGAACGATTCGGTGAAAAATGAGAAAAACGAAAAAACCTAAATTTTAAAATTTCTCGGAGGAACTTTTTTCCTCCAAAACTTTTCATATTCTAGACTTAAGTAGATATCTATGCCCTGATTTCAAATTTTCAAACCGAATTCAATTATGTCTTCCCGTTCTCGAGATATTTGAGTTCAAAGTTGAGTTTTAGCTATACCTAAAAAAACAGGTTTTTTAGGTATAATCCTTTAATGGTTAGGTTTACGACTTCGTTGACCTCACCAATCGATTCTACGGGCAAAATTACATAAGTGTACCAATTTTTAGATTTTTATTCGAAAGGATACTATTTCTAGAAAGGAAAAACGAAAATCGCCAGAATCGAAAAAAATGCCTGATGAACCCCTTACGATTTTTCTCGATTTTTGGCCATTTTCAGTTTTTTCCTTCTAGAAATTCCATCTGTTGAGATAAAAATCTGAAAATTGGTACACTTACGTAATTTTGCCCGTAGAATCGAATGGTGAGATCACCAAAGTCATAAACCTAACCATTTAAGGGGTATACCTAAAAAACCTGATTTTTTTGGTATAACTTTGATCGAAAATATCTCGGGAACGGTAAGAGATAATTGAATTCTGTTTGAAAATTTGGAATCAGCGCGTCCATATCTACTTAAGTCTAAAATATAAAAAATTTTGGAGACCAGAAGTTTCCGGGCGAAAAATTGAAATTTACGTTTTTTCATTTTTCTCATTTTTCACAGAATCGTTCCAAAGAACGTATATGCGGAGAAAACATTTCTTTATGTAATTTTGGCTGTAGAATCGACTGGTATAATCGTTGAGATTGTATCTTCACCCATTTTAGAGATATACTAAAAAAACACACTTTTTTGAGGTGTAACTTTGACAGCAATTATCTCAGAAACGAAAAGAGATAATTAAATTCCGTTTGAAAATTTGAAATCAGTACATTGACTTTCATCGATATGGACTATTTTCAAAAACCAAAATTTTGGACCCAAAAATTAATATTTTTTAATTATTTCGGCTGTATACGAAAAAATTTAGAGTGAAAAAATGAAAATTGTAATATTTCTTGTTTAACATTAATTGGTAATAACTTGGAGATTAAAAAAATGGTAATTTTTAACGTTTCAGATAAAGAAACAATGATTTTGTCTAGTAAATCAATTTTTAACTTAAAAAAATTAAACATTTTGTAAAACATCGTATTTTTTTTTAACTTATGGAGAAGTATGTGAAATAAATACAGGTAAAGTGACAGTTCAAAAACAGATTTCAGTTATAATTAGTAGAACATTTTAATAATGATGTGAATTTAATGTTATTGTGGATCAATTATATAAATAATCATTTTCAATAATGTGAAATATGTATGTAGTACGTAGTACTGTATTAACTTAAATGAAAATTCGTATTATACTACAGAAAAGTTTTCAATAGGCACGCATATTTCATTAGATTTATTAATATTTTAATATAGATAATTGTGTTGAAAACAATATATAAATGCACATGCAACTTTATTTCATTCGCTTGTTTTCAATGCCTTCTATAATATATAGAACAGACTTAATAAATTATGAATCATATTCAGTTTTTCAATTCACGTAAAAGGCAATTCACTCGTGTATGATATAGATGTGAACATAACGACATCTACTAGCTTTCATGTAAAATTAATAATGAAAACGTTATCGTTCCGTTGCGTATGAATGTATTCATGGCAGCCCGCGTACAGTATGTTCTAGATGATTTGGAATTCTTTACGTACAGTAAAGCTGCAACAGACGTTAGGACTCTGTCGTTCATGGCAGTAAATTTCCCCTAGAATACAGCTTGTAGGTTTGGAATAAACTCCAGCATAAAATAAAATGTTGCTGTGCGTTCATGAAGCATAGTTATTGTGGGCCGTTAAGGAAGCTTAAAATTGCAGTTGGAATTACTGTGTACGTCGAATGAAATATAAAATTCCGCAAGTTATTGTTTGTTTACTAGTTCACTATTTTTATACGGGTGGATAAATCTGTTATGATTTTAAAGGTAGTTTTTACTGCACGAAGATATTTTGCATCATATACATCTTGTATGTATACACCAAGAATAGTAATTTCAAAACAGACTTTAAAAATACATAATATGTTTACAGACTGTTTTATATGTTGGGAAAGTTTGTTCTTTAAGAAACAAACTTATTTTTGTATGAATTTTTGTTTATGTTTTTACATACACTTTTCAAGTAAATATGTTACATAAGTAGTTTTTATTTTGAAAAGAAAACTAATAGTAAAACCATTAATAAAGTTTTCACAATCGTGGGTAAAAGTATGAGAAATCATTTCTCACGGTATTTGCCAACACTGCGCATGTGCAGTGTGAGAAATATCATTTCTAGACACCTCGGTGATTTCGCCTACGGCTCGTTCCGCAATTTTTGCCATCGTTCAGGATTAAATCATTTATCCTACTAGATACGCAATATACATTATCAATGTTACATTATTCCAAAAAATATCAAAACCAGAAAACAAGATTTTATAAAATATTTGCAACTATATATTTAGATGTAAAAATATAAATTTGCAAATGATTTCAATGAAAATTACATATTTGTTTAAAATATATTTCTGTTTGTAATCACAAAAAGCAACCTATGTTGTTTGATAGAAATAATCTTCACTATAAAATTATTTGAATAACACAGAAATATTTCCATATTTTAATTGCATAGTAAGTAAACATTTAAACTATAACAACATTGTGTATTTTGCGCGTTTTGTTTACGATGTAGTTTTGTCATATTTTGTCAGATTTAAAGTAATGGATTTATAATTCAGATGTAGATTATAATATCATTTTATGGTGTCATTAAAAAGCGGTGAAATTCAAAAGATTAATTTTATTACAAAAGCGATTTAGTCGTTATCAAATTATTTTATTGATACCCATGTCTGTTTTATATGAGTAAGATACGAATGTATGTTTGTGCTAAATATTTTCAAATAAATTTTAAGTAAGGCTGACACTGTATACGAAAAGTTGAAAGTAGTTCTTGTCGGATGTCAGATTATTTTGCTTTAAGTGTAAATTGGAAACTACTTCAGAGTTGGAATTCGTGCAATATAAATGAAGAAAAAAAATTATTCCAAAAAATGGATGTGTGATACACACGTAAGAAAATATATATCTGTACTACAAATTTTCGTGTAAATATTTCTTGAAACACTTTTTACCTCTCGCCAATCAGTAAGAGAGGTAATGAAATCCTGCTAAAAATTTGATAAAGAGTTTACAATGAATAAGCACGTTTTGAAGTCCGTAGAACACGATTTTATTATTTTTACGACGATGTCTGTCCGTGTGTGTGGATGGATGGATAGAATCCAGAGCAGCTAAATCCAAACTTAACCTAGAATTAGAGTAATTGGTGAACTGGAGCACATTCTCGAGCAGAAAGGTGCTCTTTGTGCTCTGGTTTCAACAGGTGTAGAATTAGAGCAATTAAAGTTACAGAAATACCTAAACAGTTCTTTTTTGTTGTTTATTTTGACCTACCTGTACATGTAAATTTAAAAACAAATTTCTATACAAATGTTTAGTGTTTGCGAAAACTTGAAAATATAAAATTTAAATATTTAGACAATTCGTTTCTATAGAAGGTAGAAGTTTGGTAAAATATATTCCTCGAACAACAGTAGAATATTATACTTGTCCGCATTTTCCTCAAACAGTTTGATCTGTATCTGGAACAGAAATAGGACCATATCCAGTCATGTATCACAAATACATCAGAATGGAAAGCACTTCTTGAACGACGTAATAATAAGGAGCAGCCGGCGGTTTCCTTTCGGAAAGGAAATCTATTTTTATATTGTGGCCATACATTCCGTCAGGCTGGGAATCGATAAGTGAAACTATTCATAAATTCGAAAGGAATTATATGAGAATCGTGCGTGTTGTATGAATATGTTATAATCTGTGCGGGCCTTGTGAGGGAACAAAGCCTTTGCTTAACAATGCATTCGTCTGTCATGTCCTGTGTTGTGTCATATCATTCTCTGCAGCTGGAAAACTTGATATAAATGGCCCCGCTTCCGGGGTAAAGAGATGCTGTACATTTCAAATTCTTAGCGACTCCTTGTTGTGAGCTTATGCGGGATGCCAATGGACGCTCATCATTTTATACACTTACTTCATTTCAAGTACTCCTCACAAAGATAAGGTCTTGCCACTGGTTAATTCAATGATTTAATTATACTTTTTTTAGGTTGTTAATGCGATGAGTAAATGTAAAATGGCATTGATTCCTCATTCATATTATCAGCCGTAGTGTTTAATCTTAAATTAGTAGCCGCGTTCTATCAATTTAACAGAACTTCAAATATTTAGATTTAGGTCCGATTTTTTTCACCTGTGCTTAAAGAGCCGGGTACTTTTTATATCAGTTAATAAAAAAAATATATGTTATTTACTATTTCAATGCAATACTTTTCTATTAACCAAAGGTTAAAGTATAACCAGAATTTAACCAGAAGTCAAAAATTTATTTCGTCATTGGATCTAACATAACCTAACCTAATCAAACATAACCTGACTTAATCTAATTTACTCTAAACCAACTTAACCTAACCTAACCTAAACTAAACTAACCTAACCAGACCTAACCTAATTTTATTCCATTATTGAATAAATAGTTACATCAACAAAATATGATATAAATATTATAAAGACTATATCAATGTTACTCCAAGTATTTTAATATTAGTAAATTGAAAAAACAAAAAAGGAAAATGACATATTTTTTTAAAATTTTAATGTCTTATTTTGTACAATGATGTTCATAAAAGGACATCAGAAAATTTATGAACTTATGACGGACTAGGCAAATGATTAAGTGGGAACTATTATTACTATTGCAAAAAAATGAAAGCAATTACGTTTAAAGGATGACGAAAAGAATTAATAATACTGTAACAAATTACAAAAAGCAAAGTTACGTTAAGTATATTCGATACCCTCGTACTAATGAAAATCAAAGGATCTGGCATAGAGATGCCTCAAATTACTCGTACAAAACTGTTTAAAAAATAGTCCTTTGATATTTTTTATTAAAGGCACCAAATGTGATAGTGAACATTGAGGTATCTAATTATTTTCCATTATTTTCTTCTCTCTTTATATTATTTTTCGTAGTTTCAAATTATCTCATGTAGGTGTAGATTTAACTAATTCAATTATTATAAATATAAATAAAATGTAATAATTGTAGTTATCTGAAATAAATTGGACTAACTTGTGTTAATATTCGGATAGCAAAATTTCTATTTTCACGAAAACCAAGCTGGCCGAAAGCAAACAATCCGTGCATCCGTTGCCCGGAATACCTGATGTTCCTCACTTGAGATGGAAGTCGGAATTCCCCGGTTTAACGGTTTGTTACTCTGCTTATTGTCCGGACTGTTACCGATTGAGAATTAACCGACTATGTAAATAATAACTTATTTATATGCTGATTGGATTCCGGCATGCTTATGGCAATGCTGCTGAATTTGAATCATCTTGTGTGCACGAATAATTTGCTTTTAAAATAGACACTGATTGAAAGAACAAGTGGGAGAATAGTTACATGAATAATGCATTCCACCACGGGAACAAAATAAGACAAATACTATGTTTCTTCTTCGATTTAAATCCTGCAACGTGGTAAATCGGATATTACATTTTTTGTCGATCGAAATCAAACATAACTTATGTAATTTTGTCCCTGAAATACTCAAATTTTACTGTTCAACATAGTGCTTTATAAAGCCATTAAAAGATGCAAATCTAAATTAAAAACGTATAGGTAAACGGTAGGCTTTTGGAATATGGAAACAGTAAAAATATCAGAGCTATGGTACTCTGACGATATGGCAATTATAGGAGAAAACGAAAAAGACGAACTGAAAAATATAACCAAAAAATAAATAAACCAGTTTTAGCGAACATTAATCTTTATTTTAATAATATCATTTAGCGTGAAAAAATTTAAATATTTTTTTTATATCTGTTATATTTGTATTTCAGTATGACTCTATGAGTCATGAGAGTTTCTACAATTTACATTTAATTGGAGAATCATAAAAATAGGTAGTCTCTTTGTCTGCTTTAGGCATCACATCTCTGAATGTATTACAGAAATTTTTGAAAATATTCGTTCTTTTTACTAACCAATATTTTAACCGCTTTAAACCGGTTTACCATTTTTAAAAACAGGTTTTCGAACTAGGACCGTTATTTTTATAACGTTCTCAATATAGGTTATCCGTTAACCAGTATTTTTTCCGGTTACATGTCCTGAAGCCTATTTTCAAAAAAACTATCTACAAAACAATGTTTAATTGTCATAGAATGTTACTTTTATAAAAATTAAATTCAAAGTGTTGTACATTATCATTAAACTGTAAGTAAATCTGCAATTATAAGGGCACAAGAGGAATTCTTGAAATTTCTTGAACGTCCAAGTGAACTAAATAACACAGTAACATTAGGAAGACATCCAGAGTTAAACTGCCCGTTCATAACGGCGTTATAAAACAGGGGACACTGCCACAAGATGTTAATTTGTGAAATTTGAATTTTAAATAGAATCGCACGGCACAGTTTCGGTTATTAAACATGAGGCGTCTGGAGAAATGAGTAATGGCGAAGTGAAGAATTAAAGAAGTCATGAAGAATGGAGTGTACTAAGGTGCTGGGAAAATGTCGTTTCATCCCATAAATCAAATCCTTTCATTTATTGTCATTGCACACTGACGTTACACGAGAGGAATTTAACTATTGATTCCATTTCTCACGTTTTTAAATCTCTAAAGAGGAAAGACGAGAGAGAAAAAGGCTTTTCGTCAAGAATAGCAATACTATTACTTGTAGAATAATAGTATATTATTCAATGAACATGTAATGTGTGCTATTACACATGAGAATGAAGTTTGTCTAACTTAACTTTAAATCAGTCGAGTGAGTAATAGCCATTAAGGCCCTTTTAGACTAGCCTATGTATGAGACAATAAATAGTACAAGATATGGTACAATATGCTGTACCAAAAATTAGATTTTGACGAAGTTTTGTGTGATACTAATGCAATTTCTTGTACAATATATTGGCTCTGATTTTGTGCACTTTCATATGTCAATGTGACAAGCAAAATTAACCATAAATTCATTTACATTTAAAGTGCAATGCTTACAACTTTACCAGTAGTAACACTATGTTTTCTATAACCACACTACATACAATAAAAACAAATAATCGTTAGAAACGCGTGAGCTCAGAAAATTGATTGACAGATTGTATGAAAAATATAACGTGTTCTGTTTTCTCAACATATTTCCGATCGTGTACAATATTTCAACCAATTTGTTGTTTGATAAGCTAATTTAAAGTGTACCAAAAATGGTGCAAGATCTTGTACAATTTATGGGCTAGTCTTATACTGTACTTTATTCTTAACTAGAACATGAAAAATATATGTTTATTACAACCAAAAATGGCCGTATTTATTTGGGACTTTTGAAATAACCTGGTAGGTTAAAAGATAATCATATTTTTATGACAAAATTAAATTTAAAAAATATAGATAAGAGTGAAATCTAAATTTATTTACATTCGTGAAACTTGACAGAATGTGATTTTCCGGGTATGGGACGATAAAAAATGATTTGGAAATAATTAAGGAATATATTCGCGTGTACTCATATAACTCACACGAATACTTCGCGTGTGTATATCATAATTAAACTCAAATTAATTTAGGTTGTATTTGAGTCAGGGATTAATTTTATCCACAAAGTCAGTCCTTATCGCTCATCAAACATTTCCATTTCATTTTCATCACTTAAAATTATAATATGATATTACACACAACGGCATTTCGTATTTATCTATCACTTTATCACTTATGTTATATTAATCACTACTCGGTTTACAACACGAAATATTCATGTCGCCCGCATTATGTTAGAAGGACTATTACAACAAATTCCAGCTAAGCGGAAAACTCGCTATTTCTTCATTATTTATTCAAATAACGTGCATCGTGTATTTTACTACATACAACATTTATTTTAATATTAATATTAAATGTATTACATATATCATATCTACTGGAGTACTCGAATATACAGTATGTTTCACAAATTCACCCTTAGAATTTATTTTCTAAACAAATGTCATTATAAAATATTCGTGTGTTGTTTTTAAATTTACAAACTTCAAATTATAATCTTTATAATGTATAAATATATTTGAATTGTCTAATTCGAAATTTTGTTCACAAATCTTCTCACAAGCTTCACATTTGTGTATTTTTAAACTGTTAACAAATACACCTTTGAATCAGCCAGTATCATCGTAGACATGGACGTCGACAAAGCGTGGAAAGCTGATACAGCTTCTTCCCTGTTGGAGTGAAATATAATAATTTCTTTTTGATAATTATTTGTCCTAACTTTTATCAAAGTGATAACATATTTGTTGCTTGTTAGAAATCGATTTCTGTATTTTTATATTTTTTTATTGTCTCCTTGTTGATAAACAGAGAAACTCGAGTCATGAAGATGTAACGAAACATTCAGATTTTTAATGAGCCCTTTAAATTTGTTGGCATTCCCCATCTCTAATTTTCATTTCTGTATCATACTGTCGCTTCTGTAACTATTCTGTGATTGAAACAATGTACGTAATATGCTATCATCCACACACTATTCTATTTTGAAAGTAATCTTCCTGTAATAATAAGTTTAGGTTTGCATGATCTCGTAGATTGGCTGTTAGTAGTTAGCTCTGACGGGTTGTGTAATAAAATGAAAATAGCATTAAGCCCTTGTTATTCTCATTTTGGCGCTTATGATCGCGATAGTGACGCCTGGGCTTTCAGCCTCCCTTTCCGCCACTAAAGGCAACAGGAACCCTGGATGCTCGCTACTAAATTACTGTTTATTGAAATTACGCTTAAGCAAATACAATTTGTCCCTACTTATTACTTATTTCCTGCAATATTCATCGCTTTATGCACTATAGTAATCACCTGCAATTAACATTACCAACACTCACATAAGAATACTAATATTCACTAAGAAACAGGGTTGGCCTGATTTAAATAATTTGATTTAAATCACGATTTAAATCATGATTTAAATCAACTGATTTTTTAAAATAAAAATCATTGATTTATCAAAAAAAAAAATATTAATTTTCTACGAAAGAATTAATAATAAATTAAAATATATTCTGTATATAATATCTTAAAATTAAATGGTATTTTATCATTTAAATTCTCATTTAACAGAACGAAAATATATGAGTATTTAAATGAGTAACTAAAAGTAAAAATTCTTTGTTACTCTTCCTAGTTTTATTCAGATGAATCGTTTTGATTTTATTACAGATTTCGTTTTCGTTTATGAAATAAAATATTTATATTGCTTTTTAAAATAATTAAGAATTACAGTAATACTTAGATATCTTATTATAAAATCATATTTTATGTTTTTATTTTTTTTAAATTGATGATTTTTTTTAAAATAAATTATGATTTTTGCTAACACTGCTAAGAAAATACGTCTAGAACACTACTAATGTGTCGTACTATTTTGTATTGATCATTCAACTCCAATATAAAGTATAAAACATAAAAAGCATAACTTTCTTGTTCGCTAAATTAAACCGTGACTTTATTTTAACTTCTTCTGAAACCTGGATTAAAATACTCATAGAATTGTTTAGAGATAATATTTATATTATTATATATTAACAATATTTGTTTAATATAGTATAATGTGTTACAATAACATACCTATTGGTAAATCTTATACAGTGTGCAATAATGACGTTTACTGCATTCATGAACAGAATTAAAATTAAACAAATGTAACGCAGTATAATAAATGAAGCATTGTAGTGAGTAAATAGTGCTGTAGTTTGCACTATAAAGGCAAGCGAAATTACAGATTGTTAACCGCCTCCATTCACCGCTTTGGTTTAATGTTCACGCTCAACATCGAACGCCTGTAAATATATAATTCTTCAATATTGCCTGTAAAATATTAAACCCATGCTTAACGCGTTTAAATTGCCAACGAATCGAAATTCAATCCAGAGTTGTTCAAATTAAAACGTAAATAAAATGCCGACCTACGAGTAAATATGCATTCACTTTATTACGTTAACGCAAATATTCATAGCGTGTAATTGCAATTTTTGCTCATTTTCTCATAGTTAAGTAAATATTTTACGTTAACCAGTGAAAGAATTAAGTTCTAGTTTAATTTCGAACTTTATTGGAATTGTACCAAATGAAATAAAAACGAAATAGAACAAGAGTATATACGTGGAACAACATAAAATAAAATTCGTATTTTACTTTTTGTAAATTAAGTTTCCAGTTTTTTAAAGAAATTTTATTATAAATTAGTGTTGCCGTCTAGATATTAAGGAGTTTTACTACTAGCTTTTGAAATACGCTAAAATATTGTTTAGTAATACCATTAAATCGTCTTAAAACTTAACATATTAAAATAAATAAAACACTGTCAACTTGCTGAAACTTCGTACAATGTTTCTCTAATGATAGATTTTTAAATTTTTGTCCAGTTTTATTGTTTTATTCATTTAAAATATGCTTATATTAGAAAAATTGTACCACATATTTAAAACAAAATTTCAAAAATATGTTATTAGAGAAGTAAAGTTTCATCATTTTCCTTTAAGATAATATCAATTTTGTATCAATTATTAGAAAAATTATTATATTTTTACGATATCACGAAACATCATATTAAGAAAGTCTTGTCTTGTCTTGAAATTTGAAGGCAAGACTTTTACCAGTCTTGTTTAGATAATCTAGACAAGACAAGACAAGACAAGAGACTAGAAAGTATAGATCTAGACGACAATACAAAATAATTATGAATTTTTAAAAAAACCGGACAATTATTGAGTTATATAAAATTAAATGTCGTGGAAATGCCATTTTCGTTTTATTTAACAATGATTTGTTATTGGAGATAATTAAATAATTCAAATGATATTGTCAATATTAGTGAATACTGATCCATATTAATTTTGATTAATGTAATTAAATTATAATTTGAATTATTGTTCACCCTTTGGGTATTTATTGTTAATTATAAACTAAGTTAAATTTGATGAATTATTTAGATCTGTTTTGTTTTGTAAAATCTAATTATTTTTTGTGACTAGTCCAAATAAACTTAAAAATCAAATTGAAATGAAAGTGAAATACGAAGTTATTTTAATCTGTTTCAGCCGTTTTATCCGGATTTTGGGATTAAAATTACAAAATAATTTTATTTTTGTTTTCTCTAAGGTATTATAAAATGTAATCTCTTAATTTATTTTGTCAGTTTATTCGAATCGATTTGTTAAAAATTCTGTTAATTCTAAAGGAAAATCTACGGTATTTTTCCAAAGGATTAATAATTGAGAAGAAGCAATTGTTTGTGAAACTATTTCCATTACAATATTTACCGAGAAGAACAAATAGAATGAAGTATATTTTACGGACAAAGTAGGTTAAGTAAATCAATTTGAAATAAAGTTTATTAGATCTCTATCTCTCGAGTAATCAATACAAATTCCTGCGCAAGTTCTGAAGTAAATATGAATACTTAAAGTTTGGAATAGTTGCATCCGTAAGTAGGAAAATTGAAACACAAAGTATACATTAAAAGGCGCTTAGCATAGTAATAACTATTTAAATAGGGGATGTTGATGTGAATATGTAAGCAGAATTTCATTCCTGACGTTAGGCGGAATAGGAAAGCGGTTGTCACACTCCCCCGCAGTTTTCTCTGCTGATTCCTCGGAGATTTCCCAATACATATTTCAATGGTTCTGGGCCTCCATATATCTCCTATGTAAACAGCGCGTGGTTCAGTCTTTGCTCCGCACTTTGGGGAATTCGAAAAACCAGGACCGGTCTTCCCAACATCAAGTGTAAAACACCTTTTCACACAAAAAATTAAAGAGAGTAGTCTTAACTACTACATAGTAATTGCCAGCATTGCATATGCGTGAAATATGAATTTTTGTCCTGTAAAGTTTAATGTGATCGTAGAAAAAGTCCCATCTGATGTGATTCCAGCACTTGACTTAAGTCTCGTACCAAAACTTCCACACTTCGAGGAAAATAGGCAACTTTTTGCACTTGTAGCACAATATACTATTTTATACTTAGCGTCAACAATTGACCTATTGTTATATCGAAAACAGTTAAATAATATAAAATATTGTTAAACTGTTTTTGGTATTTTTGTTGTTGTAAAATTGATACTTCTAACGACTGCACTCCACTTTAAATGTCAAATTGATAACCTCAAATATTTTTAAATGTTTTTTAATACATTATTTCTGAGTATGAACAACGAATAAATAAAACTAATTTAAAAGGATATGAAAATTTTATAACTCATAATGATTTATAAATATTTTCATAATATTTTAAATGCATATTGACAGATAAATGTGCCCCACTTCATTCGAGTTACCATATTTCTCATTTTTCGTTGGAACATTTTGAGTTTAGAAATCAGTATGTATTGTATAGATCGAAATTTAAAATATATGAAGCCGGCCCTAGGAAAATAGGCCCTTAACAGCGTCGATAACTCATTTTGAAAAGCAACAAAACCTGCTGTCCGAATCTTAATAACGAGATAAACTTTTCTCCTTCTGTTCGACTTTCAAACTTCGAAGTTGCTTACACAGTAACAGATGCTAAATGTAATATAAATATTTTTAAACCGATTTGGCTACTCTGTGCTTTTTCAGAAAACTTTCTGGAGTTTATATTCAACTATTGTACTTTTTTCATTCTTTTCTTTGCCAGTTGCAATATTTTTTATTTTTTATACACTTGTGTATTGAGAATGGGGAATATTTGTGCCTTTTGTATGAAAATGTAATAATCTCTATGGACTGAATTTTAAATTTATTGACAAAAAATTCAAATCGCAACTTTTTGAAATTAAATAGAAACATATGTAAATGATCAAAAGAAGAAAATATTGTGAATTCATTTTAATTTCACAAATTGAAGCCAGGCAAAAATTTGAATGATATGGGTCTCTTTTGATTTTATTTTTATCTTAATTTACAATTGGCGCATTTTAATCTCTCCGCATTATTTTCGTCCGAGTTCTTTTATTGTTTCATCGTTTCTCGTGTTTGAAATGAATTCCAGATTTAATAAAATGTGCAAATACAATCATATAAAAAATATTGCACGACATATTTGATTTGCCCGTTTTCCATTTCACGAAATGAGTTTTATTTTTAAATTGGGAATTGGATTTCACTTTCACATTCGTAAAGCAGAGCTAAATTATTAATAAAACTAGAAGTACAGGTCTGAGTGGCGTTAGTTAATTTGAAAAACTTTTTGTTTGTAAAAAGTAAAGAAGTGAATCGGCAGTTGGTAGAGTTTTGTAACGCGGCTTGTTTTGGAGAAAACGGTATCAAAGTTTTAAATCCATTTCTTGACCTTATTCTTGGATGAACTTTGTATCTAAGTTTTCGTCTGTTTTTATAAGTAAATAACCGGAATTTGCCACGCCAACTACTATATTACTTACCAAGTTTTTAATTTTAAAAGTTCATGCACTTTTTATCTGTACAAGCAGATATTTTCCATAAATACGCTGAAATATTTGGGAGTTTTTGTTAATATTAAGTTGGATATTAGTTTTTGCCGCCTTGTGAGTTCTAAGTGGGTAGGTAACTATGCTAATAGAAAATCTAAAGTCAGCAAACTAAGTTTGAATATATTTACTCAACTATACGAACGAAGAACTTACAAGAAATAACTGTTTATTGTTTTAATTCTAGTCTTCATTTCAATTGTTTTACTTTACATTCCAAATATTTAAACAAGTTTCTGTGTCTGGTAGACGACGAAAAACATAAAAAGGTTTTAAGTATTAATATTAATAAATTAGGAAGTATGTTAAGTTAGGTACAGGGTTGAAAAAAAAAACTTGTTTTATATAAAAAGCCCATCCTTCCTTTGAGTTTTATTTAATTAAAGAAAATATTAATTAGTGTTTCATAAGACAAGATTTCTTGTCTTGTTTAGTAATTTCTTGTCTTGTCTCGAAAAGCAAAACAAGAAATTTAGGTATATCTTGTCTTTCATTACCTTGTCTATAAATATTTACATACAAAAAAAAATGCGAGAGTACAAGAATTGAAGAAAATATTGCTATTCTTGCACATTTCTTGCAAGACTATTTCTTGCCTTGTCTTGCTTTGAAATTTGTAGCTCTTGTTTTATTATCTTGCATTTTTTGCAAGACTGGGAAGACCAAGAAAAATACAAGACTCTCGAAAACACCAGGGACTGTTTATAATCGAATATTATTATTTTATAAATACTCGTACGAGTATATTTTTGAATCACAATATAATATTTTTATGCTTCAATTTAAGAGTATATGTAATTTAAATTGGAAATTTGAAATGACCTATATATATAGTCAGTCATATTTCTACCCTCAGGTGTAGGATTGAAATGACCTTATTATGACAATTTGCAAATGATAATAAAAATAAATGAAATATGAATAGAATAATTTTAATGTGACTCATGACAGAATAAAGAGCAAACTTTTTTAATATTGTTTATTAATGTATAGAAACACAGAAACTGTCTGAATAGGAAACAAAATTTAATTTAAAGTTAGAAAATGAATGTCAGTAATTTCATAATTTCAATCCCCAATGCTCGGAGCGTCCGAGCTATTTATACGTATGCAGTTCTGAAACTTCCAAATAAATGAAAAATGTTTCTACTATTATGATTACAATAGGAAAAATATTTTCTGTCATGTTTTAATTAAAAATAATACTGGAATATGAAAAAGTTGGCCGTGTATTTGTTTTAATATAATTCTAACTTCGTATTTCTTTTATAGAACGAGCTGTATATTTTATCGATGTTGAAAAAACATATCATATTTTCAAACATTTTATTTCTGGATGTTATTGCTCTAGAAATTAATTAATTGCAAAAAAAATAATTTATTTTCTTTGTGATCTATAAAAATTCTATAAATATATTTTGTGCAATACAAAGTAATGAATTTTTGAACATCTTTAAATTTGTAAGCTTGTGTGCACATTGTTGTATATTCATAACTTTTGTATATGTTTAGTTATAATTGCATGTTAGGCTAAGATAATGTTTATTTCTAAATTGTATTTATTTGTACCAGTTGTGTATATTTTGATAATGCTGTACATTCCTAAGTATTCTTCCATACCTAACTTTCTGTACATTCCTAAGTATTATTCCATATCCTAACTTTCTAAATTTCAAGGTCTACATTCCAACCCTTATCTGCAGGTCATTGCAACCCCTTCCCGTCTCTCTTCCCCGATTTTTGCTATATAACCTCCTAGCCAAGTAAACTCTTCCTCATTCATTGCTCATTCATTTCCGATTCTGCAACTGGTCTGTATCATCCACAAAAGAATCCACAAAAATATTTTCGTTATTAAATAAATTAGTTAGACAAAATTCTAAACTTTGTTTTATTGCTGCTAACCTGAGCAGTATACAACAAAAAATTGGAGTCAGAAGTGAGATTTTGCTGACGTTTTATTTCTCGAAAACGACGATTTTAATCGTTAATTCGGCAAACGAACCACGTGTTCCACGAGGCGAGTCCTGATCCACTCCAGCATCTACCAAGACGCATACATAGGAGACCGGCATCATACCGAATTGTACAGCGAGTCCTGATCCACTCCAGCATCACGCATACATAGGAGAACGGCATCATACCGACTTGTACAGTGAGTAACTTAAGTATTTTTGTAGATTCTTGTTTTCTATGTTACTTAATGCTAATTTAGAGATTGCATAATTCCTTAAGCATTCGAGTCCTTATTTCCATTTTTCTAACCTTATATTAAAAATTATAATCTTCTGTCAATAATTTTAAATCACATTTAAATAGCTATCATATTATCATGACACATTCCAATAATAATTCTACGTTAAGTATAGAAGATTTAATCGATTTAATGCCAAAACAAAAGTTTGACACAACTCCATTAAATTATTATGAACGATATAAATTTATAAATAATGTCAATGAAGTTTTCCAAAAAGCAGATTTAAAATATCACCGAATTATATTAATATATTTAAGAAACTGTTTATTTTCATGGCAAGTATCCAATGTATTAGACGCTTATGGTAAATTCAATTCCTGGGATGATATATCAGAAGGCTTAATACAAAATTATGGTATTACAAATCCTGAGTTAATTAACATAGATATTAAAACTAAATTAGAAATAGAAAAATTTTACCGACAGAAACAAAATTCAAAAAATCCAGACAATGAAAATAAAACAATAGAAACTAATTCGAACAATGAAGAAATTTTATCTAAAACAAATGAACGTTGTAACAAATTAAATGAAACAAACAAAAATTTATTAAAAACGATTGAAGAACAGCAATTAACTTTAACTAATTCTTTGGAAGTTCAAAATAAATTAAATAAGGAAATTGAATATTTAAACCAACAGTTACAAGAAACTCAAAATTCAAAATCAATTATTAATAGCGAAAAGAATAAATTAATCGAAGAAGTTGTAAATTTAAAAAAACAGTATGCAGATCAACAAACTATCTTAATTACTACTAATTCTGACAAAATCGAATTAAATAAAAATATTAATAGCCTCAAAAATTTAATTGAAAATTATAAAAATACGTTATCCAAAACTACCTTAGAAAAAAATAAACTAAGTGAACAAGTTAAACAACTTCGCGAGTCTTTTGACAATCTTGAATTAAATTTACTTTCCACAACCTCAGAAAAAGAGTATATGTTAAAAGAATTAACACGATATCAAAAATTATTTGAAGAAAAAGAATCTGCCCTTTTCATTGAATTTGAAGAAAGAAATAAACTAAATAACAACGTTAAACAACTTAATGCTGATTTAGAAAATAAATCAACCGAGTTATTACAATTATCCAAAGAGAAAAAGAAATTAGAATCAGAACTGAAAAAGTCGCAAACAATGTTTAACGAAACAAATATTAAATTATCACATGAGGCAGAAGAAAATTTAAAATTTAAAGAAGAAATAAGCAAGTTATGTAATCAATTTGAAAATCAATCTTCAGAATTAAATCAATTGCTAAAAGATAAAAATAAATTTATTGAAAAAATTAATCAGTTAGAAATTGATCTTGAAGAGAGTCTCTCTCAAAATGATATTAATCAAAGAACTAAAATTTATAAAGAAGATGTATTATACAAAAGAAAAAATACTCAAAATAAATCTAAACCTCGATCTAAAAATATAACCAAAAAATTATTTCAAAACGATACAAAATTTAATCGATCAAAAATAAAAATTACTTTACGAAATTCTGACCAAAATAATAGTTCCAAAGTCTCTCAAAATCCTGAAACTATTTCAACACAAAATCATAAAAATTTATTGTTCACTGATACCCAAAATTTGACCAATCAAAATAAGTCAAAAAAAACTGAAATACAAAACAATAGACCACAGGTCAAGCAAAAAGAAAATGTTACAAATAATATTGAAACCATAAATGAAAACAGGCCGAAAACAAATGTGAATAACAGCCAAAAACAAAATAGTTGTACAAATAGTTGTTCAGTAAATTTCTCAAAATATTGTAATATTAAATATTGTCATACATCGAATAATTCTTCACATGTATCAAAAAGTACAAAAGAAATACATGTAACAAATACTAATTCTAATGTTTTTACTAATTCAATCGTGGTAAGTGATAATGAATTAAATTCTGATAATACACCTAAACTTGACACTCATGAACTATTATTGGAAAATTCAAAAAATATTGATGATTGCGAACCTCCGAAAAAATTAAATAAACTGGAACATGATTCAATAACAATTTCAACTGAAATAGTAGAAAAGAATGAACGAGAAATGACCTCTGATTCAAGCTTTAATTACAAAAATTTCCAAACAAAAATTAGTTATTTAAATACTAACAAAGAAATCGAATTCAACTATATTTCTACTATCGTTACACATTTGTTTCGATATGCAAGTAGTTCCTTCATTCAAGCTATAAACCCTTATCTTCTCTCAGCCCAATCCAAATCATGTTATACCCTTATGCAAGATCTTATTAGTTGCAAGGAAAATAGAGAACAGGTATTTATCTGCAAAAACGAAAGTACCACTATGAAGATACATCAGCCCAGTTCAACTTCATCCTGCTATACTAAATCACCATCATTCAATTGCCGACTCCATCCACCGCTCAACCGATCATCGACGACGTACCATCCACCGTGGACCAGTCACTACGATATGTGTGTGCCCCCATTCATACAAGTGTGTTAGTGTTGTTCATAAAGATATTTAAAAACCTGTGTGATTGTAAAAGAAAAAAAAATAATATATCTGAACTAAAGTGTTGTCCTCAGAAACTTTTAATTGAAACCCGATTTATAATTTTAAAGAAACTGTAATACACCCTAATTAATAATTTCATTTATAATCTTTAATAAAATAATTATTTCTTGTTTCTATGTAAATCGGTCAAATTTTCTTCACCGATTTCCATTTTAAGGAGAGAGATGTTGTATATTCATAACTTTTGTATATGTTTAGTTATAATTGCATGTTAGGCTAAGATAATGTTTATTTCTAAATTGTATTTATTTGTACCAGTTGTGTATATTTTGATAATGCTGTACATTCCTAAGTATTCTTCCATACCTAACTTTCTGTACATTCCTAAGTATTATTCCATATCCTAACTTTCTAAATTTCAAGGTCTACATTCCAACCCTTATCTGCAGGTCATTGCAACCCCTTCCCGTCTCTCTTCCCCGATTTTTGCTATATAACCTCCTAGCCAAGTAAACTCTTCCTCATTCATTGCTCATTCATTTCCGATTCTGCAACTGGTCCGTATCATCCACAAAAGAATCCACAAAAATATTTTCGTTATTAAATTAGTTAGACAAAATTCTAAACTTTGTTTTATTGCTGCTAACCTGAGCAGTATACAACAACATGTTTCAGTGACAATTTCACTTCCGTTTTAATAATTCAAGTGTTTGTCTACGTCCGGTGTTACAAACCTAGAATAGTACAGTTCGATCTAGTTTGATAAATTAATATTTTAAAAACTTACTAGGGGATCATTCCAGCGTTTTTTAATTTGAAATAGTCAAGTTTACATAAAAATAAATCTGTAGTCGAACGATTTATTTATATATGTATGTGTATTCACATACTTTTTAAAATTAGATTTTAGTACAAAAAACTTGTATTTAAATATTTGTCATAGAAATTAATTCGTAAAGTAGAAATAACAAGCAATAGGTTTATATATAGAATACTTGGTAAAATAATAGACGCCAAGTTTGTATAATAGATGCACAGTAAAATAATAGAAGCTAGGTTTATAACAACAGATGCACAGTTGAATAAATAAATGCTAAGTAGAAAAATTTTAACTATATTTCTGATATTACGAAATTTGTTAATTTGGTGAAATAAAAGTTTTTATTTCTTTTACTATCGATTAGAGGAGATCAAGTTTGGATTGGGTTGCTGAAACCAGAGCAGTTTTGGCTGTTCTGGATTGTACTGTAGATTCAGTGGATGAGGAATTAGCCACTTACAAGTGTTTGCGTTAATTCTAGGTCTGCTGAAACCAGAATACATTCTGGATCAGATTTAGCTGTTTTAGATTGTGATCTGGTTTCTGTGGGTCAGGGAATAGAGCACTCAGAAGTTTTTGATCAGGAATTAAAGCATTTTAACGCGTTTACTCTAATTTTTAGTCTACCGAGAACAGATCTCATTCTGGAGCAGATTTGGCTGCTCTGGATTACGTTCTGGTTTGCTGAAACCTGAGCACAAAATAAAATTAATTATATATTTACATTCATTCCTATTTAGTTTTTTTTTTTTTTTTTTGGTAACAATTATAATTATTAAAAATGTTACCCCAAGAAAATTTTGAAAGGTTGTCCTTCTTTCCCCCCTCCTGTGTGGGTATTACAGCGCAATAAATCTCTGGGAAGATTCTGTTTGCGGGAGAGAATTTGTCCTTCCTAATGTGTCTCGGTTGTTACGTGGACTTGATTCCGGAGATCCGCGGGTTTGTCGCGTTCCCACATTCGCCGCCATTTGTGTGGCGTATTATTTAATAAAAAGCATCATCGATCTTCCGGTTAAGCTGCGATGCGGCGATGTTTCCTGCAAATGAAAGCCAAAGCCAACGCGATCCCAACTCAACGCTGACACGCCGGTTTACCTTCGCCACTTTCAATGCGTATTGTTGCAGCTCATCTGTGTGGGCGGGAGGATTATTCCGTATTTACGATGGATTTCACATTTTATAATTATTGTGATGATTTATCACCGAAAGAAAAGGATTAACTTTTAACTTTGGGAAAGGATTATGTGTGATAAGGGTATTAGTTCAAACTAGGTTAAAACTATTGGTTTGATATAAAATTCGTTTTTGTCTAAAACTAAAATTCCTGTTAAAATTATGCGCTTCATAAATTAAAAACTTTTATTATTAATTCTCTTCAACAAATGAGTTTTCTCTTATGCGGAACAAATGGAAAAAGTTCATCTGTTTCTTTCTGATTGTTTTTCAATTTGTAGAACTTCATCTTTATATTGCATGTTAGTTCAGTTTTATGCCAGACAAATCTGTTTGTCATTTTCGAAATTTGTTCAAGTTATTTATTAAACAAGATAGCTGAACTGAATCACCATGTCGTAAACAAAGCTAATAATGCATATACAGTACAGTGCATTAACCTGTTCTAAAATGACTCAATTTAATATTTTATTGCGGTGCTATTTTATAGCTCTGTTCATAGCCTACTGCCTAGATAGTGCTTTATACAATATTCAGTATAAAATTTTGGTTTATCAATACGTACCTCTTCTTCTACTGACACTTCGAACTTAGAATTCCCTGACCTGGTCTTTTTGTTTTCTTAAAATTGACTTGGTATGTTTTTTTGTCTCGTTCTACATCTATTTATTGTCCTAAGGATTAAGGATCCTAGGTATTTAAATTTCGATCCCTGTTCGAAATTACTTCCGTCTTATCGCTTCGTTTAATATTAGGCCTAGTTTATTTATTTTCTCTTTAAATTTAATGAAACCTAACCTAATTCAACATAATCTAACCTAACCTAAGCTAACCTAACCTAATCTAACATAACTTAATCTAACCTAACCCAAACTAATCTATCCTAAACTAACATAACCCAACCTAACCAAATGTACCTCAACATAACTTAACCCAACCTTAACCTAATCAGATTACATTAGGTTAGGTTAGATTAGCTTGGGTTAAATTATGTTAGATTAAATTGAGTTACCTTTGATTAGGTTGGGTTAGGTTAGGTTAGATTAGGTTAGGTGCGTGTGTGTGTACACACCTTTTGTATTAAATAGCTTTGAAAACAAACAAACTGCCATTTCAAGATTAATCGCCATTTATTATAATTTTTCCAGTGTTAGAGGGACTTTTTGTCAAGTTTCATAAGGAAGTAGTACATCTATTTTTACAAAAAGATTGATATAAGATTAGTTTCTCTTCTCTGGTTTCACTGTTTCATTATTTTCTCATTTTATATTTATTTTATTCATGAACTAAATCAGCTTCTTTTTACATTATAATTAAGAAGGCATACTTAAACATTAAACAAGCTCTTTATTACTCGTCACAATACATGTATATGAAAAAATTGATTGAAATTTCCAGTGCAATTCTCATTTTCATGTCAAAGGCTGACTTTTAGTCTACATAAAGGAGCGCTAATTCAAAGAGAGGTCTTCATTCAAGATTCACCACGTTATTAGTGTGAATGCCTAGTTTCCTCCGCTTTTTAAAAGCGGCCTAAATACTCCGTCTTTGACTTTAAGTTTGAAAAAGTAAGATGCTATCGGGGCTCTTATGCTGTCAGCCCATCAGATACGGGCAAAACTTGCTCAGAATTTTATTACAAGGGAACTACCTTGGACGACTTGTTAATCCTTCACTAAGGATTCAAGTTAAAGGAGTAAATGAACTAACCATCCATGTAAATCTCGCCTTAAGATAAAAGTATTTAACACTAGTAAATTTCTATTTATTGTTTTTTGTGTCTTTCTTACCACTAATATATTACTCATTGATAACTTAAGTAGTTTTTTTTTATAAAATATAAATTTCGAAGACTATGATACATAGTGTTTCAAGAGAATCTTGTATTTTTCTTGGTCTTGCCTCAGTCTTGCAAAAAATTGAAGACAAGAACAAGACATGTGCTACAAATTTCAAAGCAACACGAGGCAAGAAATTGTCTTGCAAGAAATGTGATTTTCTTCAATTCTTGTACTCTCGCTTTTTTTGATAATTTTAAATCTAGATTTATTATAAGAACCTATCTATAAATAAATAAAAGTATACAAAATGTGTAAATATTTAAAAAATGAATACAATATATTGCATTTTGTATATATTATTTGTATTTTGTAATATTTTTTGTGCTACATTTTTAAATATCCATTATTTACCTCCTTGTTTGTTTTACTACATATTTCATTTTTGTTTGTTTCAAAACTAGTCCTTTATTAATATATTACAATAATTTAATTCAACATGACAGCTCATATACAGATTTTGAATAGTAATTTTATATGGAGTGTATATACAAAAATAACATAATTAACTTTTGTTTGATATTTAATAATATCATTAAATTCATTTAAATGTAAAATGAGTGCATATGATTGAAATATAATAATTTTAATTTTGATCTAATTGTTTTGATTGTGCATATTTTACAAATGTAATATGTATTGTTTTGAAGGGTTACTTCTGATTAAAGTGCTTTATTGTGTTGTTTTCAGAAATTGCATTTACAATGAATATATTTTTAAATTCCATCAAATTTATGCACAATCACTATTTGACTACAATTATTTGGTGTTTTAATACATTAATATTTTTAAAAAAATATTTTTTGGACTAATATTTCATCTTTGTTTTCTATTATATATTTTAAATAAAATATATTTTTCTACTTCCGTTAAAAATGACACTCTTTATTTACTTACTTCAGTTAGGTTATTGTGATACAAATAACTATTTTGTATTTATTTAAAAGTTGAAAAAATAATGCGTGGTTATATAAATTTTGCTCTTGCAAAACTTACCTGCTCCTTGTTTTGTAATTTTCGCATACTTTCAATAACTACTTTTGTTTCTGTACTTATTACTTAAATATGTAGCTATAGTATTGTATATTACTTTTCTCGTTCTGAAGTCTCAAAGCCAAAGTAAAAAATAAAAAAAAAGACACTCTTCTTAATGGTAACTATTTATGTCAAAATTGAAATAAATTGAAGAGACATTTCCATTAAATATGTAGTTAGTAGAACGGCAAAGCCTGGGATTACATGAAAAGAGTAATTGAAATGAGAAATAGTGCAAATGAAATAACGAAATTTTTATGTGTAAAAATCCATTGGAATCGTAAAAAATAATTCCCCGGTCGGCGTTGAACATAAACTGTTTACGTTCAAGCAATTTAACTTGTAGCTTTATAAACATTCCCGGATTTCACTGGCAGCAAATCACAACTAACGCTTGTTTGCCGGGATTTTACGCAGTTCTTCCGTAGGAAGCGGCGGCTTTCCGATCTCATTTCCAAACAGCCGCGTTGCAATTATTGCCAAAATGGAACACACTTGCATGCGTGCAAAGCCGCAGTAATTACTTTCGCCCTTTCAAACCTATTTTTAGCTTTTTCAAACTTTTCCTCTTTATTATTTCTGACATTTCGTTGAGCGAATAATACTTGCACTAGAATTAAGATCTGTATTGTTACGCTTTTTGTAATTTAAGTAATGTAAGTACATTATAACATTCGAGGCAGAGCTTGCGGAGTCCAAGTTTATGTTATTGTATGACAATGACTGTATTTTCGTGACACTGATAGAAATGACTAAAATCTAAATATCAAATCATCAAACTCCAGAATGTGCTTTGGTTTTAGTAGGGCAAGAATGACAGCAAATATATCTGAGTGCTCTAATTCTTGACTCATTCAAACCAGAGCAGAATCCAAAGCAGCTAAAACTGCTCCAAAATATGCTCTGGTTTCAGTACGACAAGAATTAGAGCAAGCACTTCAAAATACTCTAATTCCTGACCCACGTAAATCGGAGCCCAATCCAGAGCAGCTAAATCTGATCTAGAATGTCTAGGCCAAGAATTAGAGCACACGCTGAAGCGTACTCGAATTAATAATATTAATGTTCAGGTATATGAAGTAAATTAATATTTATATTTTTGTTCCAGATGACAATATTTTCTGGACCTGGAGAAATATTTCGGTGTTGAGTTTGTCACTTGCTGGTGAGTACATCAATTACGTAAATATTTTTAACATATAAAATGTTTTTCTCTACCTTTTATAATTTATTATTTATTAACTTCCTTAACCTTACTTATTTTTCACATGGTCTGAAATCAAAAAACTATTAATTTCAAATATTTATGAATGTCTTTTTTAACTCTCAACAATATTTTAAATAAAACGAATTGTACACATATAGTTTTTTAAATTAATCCTATAGTTACAAAAATAATAATATACATATTATTTGTAGTAAAGAATACATTTTCAATCAACTTTTTTTCACAACTAAATAACATGTTTTTCTAATCCTTGGTGTTTTCCATAGTAGCATTATATATTTTTTTCTTTTATCATTATGTTGCTTGTATAATTGTTTCATTTATATTACAACTTTTTTATTTTAAAAAACATAATGAAAATCATTTTATTCTCTGAAGACAGACAATGAATTATTAATAAATGTAAATAACACAAAGTGAATTTCCATAAAAATAGGATATTGCATTGAATATTTCTTCTATTTACAATTAAATTGGACATTTTAATAAAGATAAAATTTTCTCATTGAAAAACACTTCTAGACGTCTACCATTTTTATTTTATGAATAAATGCATTCATTTTCATTTACTTTGAGTCTACCGACATGAACTATTTTCAAAACCAAAAATTTGAATCTAAAGGTTGGTATTTGTGGATTAGAAAAGGTGAATGCCTCTTTAAATTATTAAATTATTATCTGAAATCAGATAAATTTATATTGTTGGTTGACGCCCTGTCGTTTGTGTCTATTTCGGAATATTTTTCGATTAACCATTAACCCACAAAAGAAATCTACCACACCTATGATAGAATGTGTCATAATGGTACAGCGATTAACCTCAGACAATAAATTATTGGCATTAATTTGGAATCGATGTCCATTAATAATTAGAAGTGATGTGTGAACGGCCATGTCACTTAGTCACTGTGCCCTGAATAGATATAAATTTGACACAGGGCACTAGAGGTGCAATTACCAATAAATCAACATTGTTTTAATAATTTTCTGTTTGTTTATCGTATTTCACTTCGGGTAAATATTGTTGCATGGAAATTAACATTTGTGTTCACATTATTTCATGGATTTCAAAAATCACTTATGATATCATCTACATTATTTAATTATCATAAAGCAGAAGAATGGACTAAGTCAGTTATTTAATTATGCATGTTTTTAAGATAAACTATTTACATTAAATGGGCAGCGGTAGCTCATTTGATTAACTCGGTCCTTTGGGGTTTGAACACACTATAGGCTATAAGTTAGTCTAATCAGGGCCGGATTTAAAGAACAATTTTGTCAACAATTTTTATTACTACAAAATGAGAAAGAGCCAATCTGGAAAATACCAAAATTTATGTACAACGGAATGACTTCGCAATATGAAATTAAATTACAATTTTAGTAATGTTTTCTAGTTTGTCTAAAAAACGATAACTGGAAAAATCTGTGTTTAGCTCAGACTATAAACAGCATAGTAAATTTGTTTGTAGTAGTTTGGAACTTAACAATTCTCTGTGAAGATGTAGACAGTAGTATTATCATTGTTCTAATTGAAATTATAAAAGAAAAAATAGGAAAAAAAGCTATTTTCATTAGTAAAGTAACAATATGATTTAATTTATTCGCTTCTGCATTGTTCGAGAGAATTATTTACAATTGCGCATTGCGCTATTATCGTATATGAAATTTGAATTATTTAATGGAATTGCATTTACTTTATGAACAACCGTATATTACTTTTCAACAAATGACTGTGCGCGTATTTATAATTTAAAATCAGCAAATAAACCACGCTGGTCGGTAAATAAATACAATTCAACAATAATGAGTTTACATCATGTGAAATAGGTGTGCGTTTGAATGAAAATGAAAAACTAGAAAAACTCTCAAATAAAAGAATCGTGTGAAACAATGTATACTAGTAATTAAATTGTCACTGAAAAAACTTGTTAAGTAGAATAAAGGAGACTATTATGATATTGCATGCAGGTAATAACTTTTTGGAATTTTTAATGAAGTTTTGCAGAAATACGGAGTTTATAAATAAAACTCTCGTATTATAAAAATGTAATGAGATTATTTATTTACACTAAATATAGTTATTAAACCTACCACAACTTTGTAGATAAACATTTTATTCCATAATGTTTACAGTATGCAATATAACATTTATGTACAAGATTAAAAATTTTAATAACATATGTAGCTTCGCAATAAATTTTCTTTAAAATAAAATTCTTTATTTTGTGATTTACTTTACAAATTAAAACATCGAATGTGCGAATTTCTAAGTAAATTAAGTAACAACTTCCTTGGAAGGCCACACAGTGCTGGAGACGGTTCTTCCTATCCTTATGGCAGGGAAATCGAATACTAGAATCACCTTCAGCTGGTCGGTTACAGCGGTTTAAATGTTTTGAAATGTCCCAAAATGTGTTACCTTAAGGTGATAAGTCACAAGAAGTCAGGCGAATAAGGAGGCTGAGGAGCCACAAGAATGTTTTTACTGGGTAAAATCTTACCCTAGTGTCAAAAAGTCAAAATCTGATAAACGGTGGTGTGAATCAAATTTAACTCTTCCTAATTATTCAGTAATGTCAACCGACTATTAGGTTTAAGAGAAAAATTTATGTTTAAAATATTAGTTAGTAATTAAGTTCTCAAAAAAATATCAGATTTCGTTCATTCTTAATTCAAATCAGATATGTGACAATAAGTTAAGTTAGATGACGATATCCATCTTGAGCGGAGTATTTCTTTGCAATTTAGAGAAATAAATTTTCATAAACACCAGGTTAACACTTGTCGCAATAAAATGCGTGAATCATTACCCCTAATTATAGTTCGCGTGTGAAGCGACACTTGTCAGCCTGATTTATGTAATGTATGCGTATCCATAACGCACTACTCTACAAAATATCAAAACTGCCTTTTCCCCATTACCGCCATTTCTATTCCCAGCGTAATTATCTACAAGGAAGTGGCTTTATTTTGTTATTAATACTAATCTCATTACTATGATTTATACTCTACTGTCATTATCGTATTTTTTAATAAACCACCCTGATAACTAAAGCTAATGCAAATTTTATTGTGGGATAATATACGGAGTCCTACTATTCTAAAATTGCATGCACATTTTTAACTAGTTTGCAGGCATTTAAATATTTCATGCTTTATTATAGTCTTGAATAGCGTACTGTTACGTTTGATTAAAGGTGACTGAACTACATTGTTGGGCTTTTATCAAATTTATATGCACTTTCAAGTTGAATTGTGAACTTGATTATTTTCTTGAACGCTAAGAATATCTGAAATGCTAAAGCGAATAATTATAAAAAAGTAGACGCTGTTCAATATTTTTCTTTAGTTCGGTTTTTCTTTCTATTTTGAAGTTTTAAAATTTCTGGTGGTTTCGGAATCCACTGTAAGCTGTGCAGAGATTGGCAAATACTTATTACGAAACAAGTACCTTAGGTATTTTAGGTCCTGTTCTATCTAGGAATGTAGTGTCGTAGTTGATACTAGTGAAAATCGCATTTGGAGGTTAAAACTACAATTGATCCTTCATTTATTAATATTGTTATTTTTGTGAATAATAATTACTTTTTAATTGTAACCATGAATTAAAATCTCATTTTTTGTAAAGAAACAAATATAAATGTCAACCATGTCAACTAAAAAATACATCAATCATAAAACAAAATTTAACCCTATAATTTAAAAAAGAATTATAATTAAGTTTGACCAACAATATAACAATCTTCAATCTTGTTTCATTTCTGAATAAAATTCTTTCATCTGAAGACTGCCTGTCCGATTATTTTCTGTAGACTTGAAATTATTGAATCGAATATCACTCAGATTACTTAAACATTAGTTTCATAGAAAAAAGCTGCTCCAAACGAGAAGGTTAAATTTTATGAGATAGTGTAAAATCATCTGTAATCTTTTTATTACACTGTGTAATATTTTGTGTTTTACTTGTGTAAATTTACATTTAGTTGACGTCGACCAAAATTTGTTGTTTCACCTTGCAACAACTTATATTTTCATCAGCTTTACGGGTATGTATAAGCCCAACAGAGACACGTAGCAATAATTTTTAATTCGCATTTTTAAACTGTGGCATAAATTTAGTAAAGTCACCAGGCATTACCATGATAACAAAATGAAAAGGTTATAAATCTGTAAAATGTAATGAAATGTTTATTTACCAAAATGAACACCCGGAAAAATTAAACAAACGCGTTGACTATAAAAACAAATTAGCCAACGTTAGCAAATTTTAATTACTCATAATCGTTCTCTTTCCCGTCGTAAAATTATTTTTAATTAAAAGAACAACATGTAAAGTTGAGTCACTCGTATGAATATTTCAAATATGGACTGTGTTCGAGGAGCAAGTAACAGTAAAAAATGAAATAATACACATAATAGCACGCATCCTAAACATTTAGGGGTATTTCCGGACGTGTCAGGAATTCATATCGACGAGCGCAACAACGGGAACAGAAGGCAAAGCGGAGAATATTACCACAAAGGATGAAAGAGATTCGTTCCCTGGTTTACATAATGCTCTGAAGTCTTCGTACAAAGCTTTTACTACTGTCGCGAATAATAATTAATAAAAAGGTAATTCAACAAGTGTATGTCTTTAATAGCTTATACGAAAAGTCAGTTAACAAAATGTTTACGCCAACAAAATTTTTAAACTTGTGTATTCCATTCAATCATCCTTTATCTTTGGAGCCTAGACGCAACAGAGTACCCGTAAATAAGGAAGTGAACAAGCGGTAAATGGATTCAACGTAAAGTTTAAAATCGGAAAACAACAATAGCTTGCGTGATAACGCGATGTGTTGTTTTTAAAACGATTTAAGACCTACATTCCTTTTTTTGTTGTTTAAGTTTATAAGTTTAAGTGTTAAATATAGTTGCAATATAATTAATATCTTAAATTTGTTCTCAATATAAATTTATCGAACAATACTTTTATTAATTAATTTAATAGCAAAGTTTATTATTAAATATTGTACTTACCAACGTTATTCTGATACTCATTCACGTTGCTTACCAACTTAAATTGAATGGATTCTTATGTACAATATAAAATGATACAATTGTGTAGACATTTTTTGTTGTGAAGCCATTTGTTTTATATTTTGAAAGCATAAGATACGTTCCATTATTCATGTAGATTGATGAGTTTAACATTACCGTTTTGTTTTCACATTAGATTAAAGAGTAATGCGATTATTTGAGTCTTCGTTAACAAGGAAGTTATTGCGAGCAAAGAGTAAATAACTCAAGCCGATTAAGATGATTACTATAAATTAAACGACCCCATTTATTACGTTTTCTTAAAAGCAATTTTAATACGACATCGGCCAAAGACATATATCAAATATACGAGACATATCTTACTCGTTTAATATATCGCTGTAAGTACCCTGATCAACATTTATATATGATTTATTTTATGTACACAACATGAAAAATACTCCGGATTCTTAACCCGTGCCCTCTGGAATGCAGTACGATATAATTTATGTCATTGCATATTTTATGTCTTCTCTTCTACAAATCAGAAAATTCAAAACATTCGTAAATATTACTATCTTTTTTTTATTTTTTATTTTCTGTGATATTCTATTTCAATTTTTTATGGAAAAATTAAAACTTATTATAAATTTTTTGAAATATATTTTAATCTTGTTTCAAATTTTCAATGTGAATTTAATTAATTATTTTTGTTTGTTGAGATATTTGTCCTCAAATTTATACGTCAAAAAAGTGTGTTTTTTTAGTACATTCCAAAAATGGGTAGAGCTATAATCTTAAGGACTATAACATTCTATTTTACGGAACAAGTTATGTAAAGAACTGTTTTCTCCACATATAGGTCATTTTTTTAGAACGAAATAGAAAAAAATACCACAATTTCATTTTTCTTTTCTGAACTTAAGTAAAATAAATATCATATCTATTCTCGAGACATTTGCATTCAACGTTATATTACAATATATATATATATTTTTTTGAGGTATATATTTCTTAAAAGAACTTCTACCTCTAAACTTCTAATAGGTCTAGATACGACCTCACCATTCGATTCTACGAGCAAAATTAATTAAGTACATATATATATATATATATATATATATATATATATATATATATATATATATATATATATATATATATATATCAATTTTCTAACGAAATAGGTGAAAACCTTAAAAAATCTATGATACAGAGTTTTTAATTAAGTTCAAAAATCCTACATTTTAGAGGTCCAACGTAGAAACAGAAAGAGATTATAAATCAGTGCATCAACATCTATCAATAATTTATATTTTTGGAACATTGTTGATATCTAAATACAATTTTATATTTTAAAAAACGAAGCCTGAAAACTGCCGGATTATTGTTTTTAGTTATATTATTATTATTTATTCAACATATCGAATTATGATTTGTATATTTGTATTTACATTGTATCAATCAACAAGGCTGTAGATTTTTTTACCTAATTGTGTATCATCCTGTACTAATTGGGACTTTATCCTGTAGGATATGGTATAACTAAATAAATATTCTTTCTTGGTAATTTTTTGATCTGCCACCTGACCGATAAGTAAAACCAGTCTGGTTAAACTCCTCCTTAGCCAAATTCGTTGTTGGTGGCCGGTTAAACCGTGACACGGTTAATGAGATTGGATCGCGCTGCCCGGAAAGGCGACACATGTGGAGACGCCGGGTAACCGGAAACCGCAGTTACAGCTGCACGGAGATGGCTCCATCTACCAGCGGAATTACAGCTCAAGGAAGTTGGGAAGAATGTTAATCTAGAGGGGAAGTCTAATAGACATTGTTTCTAACAACAATCGCATTCTGCTTAAAATGGGATACGCACCTCCAATTAATTCAAAACATTTTTGTAAGAAACTTGTATGTATACTTACTTTACTTTATACAGGCGTGCATTTTTTAGCGATTTGAATTTAGAGTAGAGAGAAATATGAAGTTGTCACATTAATTGGTCATTTTAATTACGTACTTGATATCAAACAATTTTTATGCGTATGCATATTTAGATAGAATTCGATGTACTGCATCAAAACATACTCTCAAAATTTTTTTGGGTCCATCCAAAATTGAGCAAAGGAACTTCTCCAAAGAACTCATCAGTTGATTCTACAGTCAGAATTACATCGGATTACCAAGATTAATAATTTTTGAAACTACAAAAATCTTAAAATGACCAAAAATCATAAATTTGGATTTTTTTTTGTTTGTGCTGGTATGTCATTTAAAATATCTCTTTTGAAATATTATTTATAGGTTACAAACTCGTGGCTTTTCAGAAAAATTTGGTGACTATTCACAATCTGAACCAGTTTATTTCGAAGTTCAAGTTCCCAATAACTTATCTATCAGATAAAGCTAGATATTCTATGAATATTATACAGTAATGAAAAGACGGATTCGACGTTTATTTAGATATAATTTTATCTAGAGACATGACCTTAGTCATAATTTTTTGGGTAACCTATTTTAAAATTTTGTGTTACAATACCTCCCTTGCCTGTAAAGGTGTAAAGAAGTTAAAGCCATGTATGATATAATATGGGAAGCTCATTTGCATCTTAAAACAAAATGATATGTTGATTATTCGTGTGTGATGTAGCAAAGTCAATATGCGGTGTTGTTTTAATGGGCCGCAGAAAAACCTTAGCGGGCACATTGTAGAAATTACATTTTAATTTTCTTCCGCACAAACTTTCCACTGAGCTGATGAAACGGTTTTTGCAACGTCAATCTCTTGCATAAATATTAATTTTTTATCAGCGATTTGTTTTTTATTGTAGTCCGGGTACAAAATCTCGGAAGCTATCGATTTTAAAGTTACACGTTCTTGGTAACTACGCGTACGAAACATTCGGTTCTGGAATATAAATTATAATTTAAGTATTCAGATTTTTTGTCAAGTCAGCTCTTGCATTGTTCTAAATTTAAAGTAAGTAATTATTCAAGCCCGAAGATACAGCGATTATCAGATAAATGGAATTTCATCGCCTTACACTTTAAATATGCAAATTCGAACTTGCGTTATGTTGGTTAGGAAATAATTACTTGGAGAAATATGCAAGAAAGATCTCACATCTACAAAGGAATTTCATTCATTCCTGCAGGTTAATTAAAACTCTACTTACTTTCTTCTTTTCTTACTATTACTTACTAATAGGGCCTCAAGAAGTTTTATTATTTTATTCTTTTAAAGTTAGTTTATATTAGACAAATTGTACCACATGTTTAAAACATAATTTCAAAGACATTTTATTAGGGGGTTGTACAAATTTTCATCCGATAATTTCTAAACCTGATGAAAACATTTGATTAGTCGAAACGTTGGTTTTTTGAAATAAAATCTTTTACTTGTTGACACAAACGAAAGTTGAAAACTTATACTCATGTTAATAATAGAGTTGTGTTGTCGCTTTAGACTTACAGGATGATTTAGCAAAACTAATTTGCACGTCATGTAAGAAGCTAAAGTTTTTCTTGTTTTACTAAGTTGAAATTCTGTAGTGAAATCTTATAAACGAAGCATAAGTTAAGGTTTCCTTCAACGTGCAACATGTGTACGATACGACGTTACATATTCGTAATGAATGTATTAGACACAGCAAGTCTAATAACACTACTACACTGCAAAATATACTCGTGTAGTCTACCAAACTACTATATTCCAACTTTTAGACTACATTGAAAATTGTATTTTGTACACTGCGCTGAATTATACGAGTTATAATAACAGAACAGAGTGAATATCTCTAATGAATATATCTTCGCTTCCACCTTTTATTATGAATGTAACAAAAGTTGACTGTTTTGCAGAAAATATTTGTCTATCTATGTTTGTTTTAATGTTGATATTTGTAGCACACCAACTGAAATAGAAAATAAACGGTTGAGCGATAGTCTGTCATGAAATTTTTGCATGTTTTATTTTAAACTAATTGTGCCACACCTTTACAAAGTGGTGTAATTGAGATGAGTTGTCAGTTTTTGTGAAGAGTCGTGTAAAATTTGTGTGACCTAAATAAGAGGATGTCATGGACCAGTTTGTATTTTTGTGAGAGTGAGGTCCATCTATCACCTAGCGGATTAATTGTGAACCTGCCTCATGTGGCAGCTTTTCCATGCACATGTCATTTCAAACCATAATCCATGGCACAAAGTCTACAATTATAGTTAGTTTAATCATTCAAATCTATGAAATTCTATCAAATACGGGATCATTTGTTAATCACAAATTTACATGAAAAATTACCTGTTCAATGTTTATCCAAAAATAATAATCATTCTTCTACACAATGTTTCCCTTTTTATTGTTGTTGCATTAGTTGCACATTTCAGTCATGGATTTGCTTTTCCGAAAAAAATGCATAGCTCACTTAGATATGAGCAAAAAACTGATTGACCTCTTCTAATTTTGTTAATTTTGACATCCTCAGGAAGACCTAAGCGGCGTCGAAACTAGTAAATAAAAAATAAAAATAAAAAAATGGCTAATATCAAGAATTTAATTCAACCTACATAATAATTCGCAATTACTTTCTTATATTTGTAACGAGCTTGACTCATTGCCGATGAGTCATCGCGTCCGACCTGTCTAGTCAGGAAGTCTCACTAAAGACCAAGTGAGATACGAGCGACGCCGTTATTGTTCGGAATTTTATAGAGTCCGGAAGATTCTAGAAGTTTCGAGATTAATTACCGTCTGGTATAAAACTGTCACGGTCTGAAGAATTGAGTCAGTCAGAGTCTGTAGAGTCAGGAAGGCAGGCGGGTAGTAAAAATGAAGTAGAGCTCAGGGAATGTACAGAGTGTGAATTTAGTGAAGCGTCAGAGTCAGTAGATGGAGTGAAGTGAGTAGAGGCGAGGCAGTCCCGAACAGTGACATGTAAAGTAGAAATAAATATTGTCGTGTGAAAATAAATATGTAGAAATTTGCATCTTGTTTCACAAATCGAATTTAATATTAGTTTTGTTTTATTTTTAGCGTGTTTTTTTTTTTTGTACAAATAAATGCAGTAAATACATAACCTAAAATCGAGAACACTTGCCTATTTGTATTAAATATGTGAATAGTTTTGGAAACAGTGATGTAGAAAAACAAGCGTCTTGTGAAGAACAGATGGTATGGTAATTCGTTTCTGAAGCTGGTGTAGGATTCCCACCCGCGCTGAGAGAGCGTGGGCGTGAGTCCGTGGCCAGACGACGTGGCCGTGCGCATTTCCACGTGAAAATGAGTTTCCGGTTCGGTTCGGTTCCGGTCCCGCAAACACGGGAAATGTAACCAGCACATAAATCCTACCGCTTCACTCGTCCGCCAATAACTCATTTTACACATGCAAAAAATTATATTTCACACACCATTCATGCAGATTTATCATTATACCGAGCACAACTAATTTAATTTGCTGGACTTTTAAATGTACACGCATATTAAATAAAATTATATTTCGTCTCCCAGATGTTTTACATATAAATTTGATTTCATTTCAATTACAATTTTAATCTATAGAAATACATATACAATTCAAATCTGAAATGTATATTTGTTTCAGAATTTTCAGCGTGTATTCATTACAATACGAGTATTCCACACTTCTAAAACAAGTAACTTTTTTATCTCTTATCCAGAAATTGTTATTTATTATTCCAAATACTTTATAGTTATTAACATAACTAGTATAGTTTTAAGACATCTAAAGTCTGGTATGATACACTTTGTAGTTGATACGTAGTTTGTTCAATAGTTTACCGGTTTCATATTATTAATAAATATTGTTTTATAAAATTCTCCTATGAGTAACGTTTTCGTGAACAAGTCTGTATGAATTGATATAACAAATGTATTATCCAGTTGTCCCACGTTGTTTTTATGGGATTCCATAACTCATATAACAACTACAAATAATAATTGTACTTGTTATTATATCAATTACAAAAGTCAAACGTCAAATGTCACCATGGCGGAAATTCGAATTTACAATGAATTTAAGACATTTCTTTATCAGTGTTGACTTGTAGAGTGTTCTTTATATATGTATGAGTATATGTAACGATGCATCTTCTATAAATAACCAATACTGTTATAAAATAGCAAGTATACTTTGTAGTTGATATTTGCAATTGATATCATGAGGATTAATTTAACTGAGATTTATCAGGCATTTATGGATTGTTACGCATATGAAAGCAAATCATTTTCTTCCGAAAATTACAATTGTATTTTGAGGCTAAGATGAAGGCACTCGATGGTTTGGTAAATAAGTTAGTGCGGTAATTGTTGCAGTGTTTCATGCAAATTAGAGAAGGTTGAACCATTTAGGTCTGGTTTAAAATTTATTTAGTGAGGGTCTATGATTTAACCTGGGATCAAAGCCAAATAATTCAAATCGCGGTCTGTCATTTCATCAGCCACATTAACCCAGAGAGGGTACGGCTCGATCAATCGAAGCCATCGTTATTAGATTCTACTAATTTCCAAAATTTAATGGGAACAAGCTTCGAGTACATAAATGTGTTATCTACTATGAACAAATTATTTTAACGTAAACGTAAACGTATTTCGGTTAATTAATATTTTCAATGAATAATAAAACAATTGATCACTTTTCCTGTTTTTGTTTTTAATTCCGCGATAAAAAACCCTGAGATTTTCCTTCGTCCCCATAATCTGAATATATTACGGTAACCATATCAGCTAAGTTAGGTAAACAGCGCGAACAATACAGAAAATAAAGAGGTGGGAATGGAATGGATCGGGAGGCCTGGATATCACAGGGACTATAGCCGAATCCCGAGGGATTCCAGCGGGAATAAACATTGGAAGGAGCCTGCTAAATATCTTACACCATCTCAAGCCAATACTTCTCCATCTTTATCTTCTTATTATGTGTGCTGTAGATTCAAACACTAAATTTATTTAGCATAAAAATTATAATTACTGCGAACCATTAAAATGATCACTAATGACAATATTTTTTCTTGCAGTAAGCAGGTTGAAGATACTACTTCTTGAAGTAATTTTGTTAGTAAATGGAGTCTAAGATTTCAGTTCATGTAATTATGTGTGTCTATTTTTGTCTAAATTGTTTGAGATCCTCAAGAATAGTGGATTATTTATAAAACCTTTTCAAGAGTTACACTTATAGTTATACCTGGTTTATAATTTCGGTGCCTCCGAATGTACAGACGGTCATATTTATTTGGTAAAATAGTTTATATATGTAGTAACAACAGGGGAAGTAATTAAGTTTAAATCAGAGTATGTTAATCAAATGAGCAACCGCTGCCCGTAAACAGAGCCCTATACTCTTTTAATTTGAATTTACTCTAAGTAGTAGGTTTCTTGTATTTTTTAATTGAATTGTCTTATAATTCCATTTCAATTTTGTATTAAAGTATCAAATAACATTTGTATAAAAAGCAATTTTTCTGTTATTCCATTTATTGGACATGTTTGCAGAAGAAATAAGACATCAATTTATAAATAAATATCTGATGGAATTGCAGAGAAGAACCGAATAAGAAGAAATCGTCGTGGAAATTGGTGCGTAAACGTAAAGTTACAATTCTACCTTTTATAATATTACTTTCTCTTTGAGCCGGGGTTTCTTTTTATTTTCAGCCGATTTGTTTTGCGGCTGACATTTTTTCTGCAGCGATACGGCTTTGAAAGTGCGGAGTAATATTTTGAAAACGTGGTGGTCATAACGAGGCTTCGCGGTTTTCGCTTGCTAGGCAAGGCACTTGAATACACACGGAAATTGAATATTCCTCTTTAATACATATTTAATTCGGAAAGTATTACGTGTGTCGGACAGCCAAAGAGATTTACTTCTAGTCACATATCAGCTGTCCACTTATATACATGCAGACATTCTATATCGATTTTCGCTGCCGGAGTTTGCAGATATTTTAGCCTAGACAGGTTATGAAATATCCTCCAGGGATTTTTGCGTAGATAAAGTTTTTGTGATGCTCATAATTTTGCGAACTAATTTCGGATATTATCTAGGGTAGGAGTATTAAAAATACCTTTGGGTATAACAAAAAATCACTCCTGAAATAGATTTTTCACGTTTTTATTTTAATTAACTATGGTGGTAGTACTTGAAGGATAATTAACTATTATATTATATAGAAAAATAGATAATATATGCAAGGTAAAATTCGAATAGAATGGTATTACATATGTAGTTATTCCACAAAATACGTGCATACATGGTTTTCCTTCTTGATATACTTCTAAATGCTCTAATTCTTGACCTAATGAAACCAAATCACAATCCAGAGTGGCTAAATCTACTCCAGACTGTATTCTGGTTTCAATAGTGTTAGAATTAGAGCAAACACTTTTAAGTGCTCTAGTTCTTGACCCAGTGAAACGAGAGCACAATCCAGAGCAGACAAATCTGCTTCAGAATCTGCTTTGGTTTCAGCAGATCTAGAATTAGAGCAAACACTTCTGAGTGGTCTAATTCCTGATCCACTGAAACCAGAGCACAATCCAGAGCAGCCAAATCTGCTCCAGAATGTGCTCTGGTTTCAGCTGACCTAGAAGTCGAGCAAACACTTCAGAGTGCTCTAATTCCTGACCCACTGAAACCAAAGCACAATCCAGAGCAGCCAAATTTGCTCCAGAATGTGTTCTGGTTTTAGTAGGCCAAGAATTAGAGCACACGCCGAAGCGTGCTCCAATTCCTAGCCGACTGAACTAGATCACCTTCAGGGCATAAAATGCCCTGGAAGGCGGTCTAGCCAGACCACCAGGCGGGGCGGAAGCCCGAAGGCCCACTACCGCCCCGGCGCCCCGCACAGCGGGACTGAGTGCTAGTGTTTCAAGATCCTTGGTATATCCTCATACGCGCATTAATACCGGTCATATGGATTCCTATTGGCTGATATTCAATCTGTTATTGTGGCTGTACTAGTGGGAATTTTAAAATGAAAATTTATATACAGAGGTACTTTCTTCTGAAGATTTCACTGGTAATATTATAAAGGCTGTAACTAACACCCATTTTAGGGTAGTAGTCAATTACTAAAAAATGGAAAGAGGTACAATAATTCTTTAAAATATAATAAATAATGCAGGACTTTAATACTGATGTAAAAAATTGTGTGGTAAGGGAAATGTATCCATGTAGTCACAAAATACAAATTTTTGTAGTTGAATTAAAAGAATGTATAAATATATAAAATACATTTGTATAGATCTTAAAGCATGATTATTCATTAAAATCTCGATATGTGATTTCTATTTTTTTTACCAAAGTAGCGACAAGAAAATACATGATTATTGACTTTACATCCATGGTCAGAAATGCCTGTAATATTTAAGATTTAAGATGACGTGGTAGTTTAGTTGAAAAATGTGAGTACGAAAATATGATGATAGTGTTGATGGCTCTTTATCAGTATATAATATAAATTTGTCACCGGTATAATGCGGCATGTGCTAAAGCGCAGGTTGGTGTAAAACTGAAAGCCCCACATTGTCCGGGGAACAATGGTTCCCGCCACCGCCGCCGCCCTGAGAGGCGCTCGAGCTGCAGTCTAGCGCCCTCGACGCCGCTGAAAGAACAAGTTCTTGTCGGGAGAGTAATATTCACTTTCTATTATATTCCCCGATTATTTATATCCCGTGCAGTATAATATAGTGGCTGCTCTACATGCATGCAAACTACGGCCGTGCAGATGCTTATGCTTACGCATCTGTCATATTGACAACGGCAAGGGGTGTACATAAAATTCAAGCATGCTTTTAACATATAGTTTTACGATGACTGCAGGTTTTTGTTAAACTGTGAGGAGGTGAATGGAAATGTACCTTTTTCCCTGTAAAAAAATTATAATCTATAAATAATTTAAAAAAAGAAATAAAAATTATATTTTTACAATTTGTATTAAACTTTTATTGCACTCATTTGTAAGGTACATATTACGTATGAAGTGGAAAAGTTACAATAGAGCCACAAGTGCATAATTGCTTTACAACTTGAATTATGTACTATATTTTTTCTACGACCATTACTTGACTATATTACGATCACACAATAGCTTTAAAGAAGTGACACATTACTATTAAATACAAAACATAATAATAATTATACTCAAACCAATTAGTCTCCGTACACCAGTAGATAGTACATAAAACCCAATAAAAAAATACTATGTAGTAGGTTATTTCTTATTTATTTCTTCATTAGTCGTAATGTTTTAAATTAATTATAATATAAGTAGGTAAAGAAATTGATAAAATTTATTAATACTCTTATAATGACATTTGGTACAACTATAATAAAAAAAATATAGGATTGTATTAATGTTAAGTATATATTACAATACAAAAGCTAATTTTTGCACTACACATTTTATGGTAAAATTATAGGTTACGTTGTACGAGAATAAGTGATATATTAAACTAGCTATGTACTTTAAGTTCATTTATAAAATAGTAATACGCTTATTTTTAAATTACATAGTGGTAATCTTCTAACAAAGGAACTGAATAAAACTTTATTGAAATACGACATCATACTGTCACATATAAGTTCACAAACCCAAATTAAATCTATTAATGAGCAAAAGTAGCTTTGCAGAAGCAAAAATAGTTTTTGCTACTATTTTATTAAATGCATCTGAAATACTTATTCCTATTTATTGGTCCACGGGAAATATAAAATTTTAAATGTAAGAAAAGCTAAGGAACAATACAAATTGAAGGAAGGAATAAATTAAATTTAAATATTAGAGTTTGAAGGAAAATAAGAGCGAAGCTATTCTTAAGTTGTGGACGCATCCGTGATGGAACAAGGTGATAGAATATTCACATATTTAGGAAATTAATTAAAGCGTAGGCGGAGACAATACCCCTTGAACGTTAATATCACGCAGATAATTATAATGAGAATAAACGCGGGGTTTATACTTTACTCAGAACTAAAGACTTGTTGTTTTGTTTTCTCCGCCTTCTATTCCATTGATCAAAAAACAAATTTAATTAAATTTCACCGGCGTAGGAAATGGTTCTACGTTTTAAATTTATTGACTACGGCAATGAATAGCTGCACTCCTGATGAATCTATTTTGTTTAGTTTCACTTTTTATTTGAATTCTTTAAATAATTGCTTTTATTACGCTCTTAGTTATATTCTCAGTGCAATTTCATTAACAATAATCTAACTTGGGATTTGCAAGAAAATTTTTCAATTACTATATTTTATTACTACTTTAATTACAATTTAAATTAACAACACATTACTGTATTACTTCAGAAGACGACTACCTTTATTCAATTTTACAGTAACACGGAGAAATTTTAATTTTGTATGTCGTTTAAGTTTAGTTGAAGTCTGAAGTGTTATTCTGACCATAATATTCGTTTCGGGAGCAATTCATTTAGATGTGGTAAGACATAATCCGTACAATAACCTTTCTTCACTAGAAATAACAATGTTTAAAGAAATCTTTTCTTCTTTGCCCTGTGATCTAGTTTTATATTAGTGTTTGATATAGAAAAAATTGATGTGACCAATGCAACCTCTCGCCTACCGTCTTTTTTATAATATTTTTATCAATATTTATATTTTTCGTGCATTGATTGCTGACACGGTAAACTGAATTATTAAAATAATTTGTACTTACAGTATTAGTACAATTTCTTTTAAGAGTATTCGTTACTTATTTAAAATTTCTAACGTGTATAAAAAAAATCTTTGAAACAATAAAAGTTGAGAGAGGTATAGGTATCATACTAAAAATTGTATGTATACAGGGTGTCCCATTTAAGATACGAATGCATTGGTATCTCGAGAACCGTAAGACCTACGAGGTTGGTTAAATTAGACAAAAGTTGCCCCGTTAGGAGGCTATTTTAATAGTGTTTTGTTATTTGCGAAAAAATGCATAGATCACTAGATATAGGAGAAAATGTAAATTTAGCGATTTTCTTTTTTTGCTTATAACTTTGTTATATGAAATAATATGAGATTCTGGTTTGCACTTTCTTAAGGCACTTTTGTATGGTGAATTTGCAGAAGTACTCAATTTTTTTTTATATCTAACCATTTACGAGTTACTGCTAGCAACTTTTATTTTTCATATGGAGGTCATATTAAGCTATGGTATTTTTAAATAGAGATTTTTTTTAGCTTTACAATGATATAAAACAGTAATAATTTATTTTTATATTCAACAGAAAAATTAACAAAAATTGTTATTTATACTAAAATTGCATTGAAAAAAGTAAATCGAAGGCTGCTGTGGAAGAAAAAAACTATTTCGTAACATATATTGCAACAAGTTTATTTAATTAAAGTTAAAAATACAAAAATAATTTGCGAAAACTTTACAATAAATTAAGTTATTTTCTTCCACAGCCGCCTTCGATTTACTTTTTTCTAACTAAATTTATTGTTAAGTTTTCGCAAATTATATTTGTATTTTTAACTTTAATTAAATGAACTTGTTGCAATACATGTTATGAAGTAGTTTTTTTCTTCCACAGCAGCCTTCTATTTACTTTTTTCAATGCAATTTTAGTATAAATAACAATTTTTGTTAATTTTTCTGTTGATTATAAAAATAAATTATTACTGTTTTATATCATTGTAAAGCTAAAAAAAATCTCTATTTAAAAATACCATAGCTTGATATGACCTCCATATGAAAAATAAAAGTTGCTATCAGTAACTCGTAAATGGTTAGATATAAAAAAAAATTGAGTACTTCTGCAAATTCACCATACAAAAGTGCCTTAAGAAAGTGCAAACCAGAATCTCGTATTATTTCATATAACAAAGTTATAAGCAAAAAAAGAAAATCTCTAAATTTACATTTTTCCCTATATCTAGTGATCTATGCATTTTTTTTGCAAATAACAAAACACTATTAAAATAGCCTCCTAACGGAGCAAATTTTGTCTAATTTAACCAACCTCGTAGCTCTTACGGTTCTCGAGATACCAATGCATTCGTATCTTAAATGGGACACCCTGTATTATTTTTTATTTTAATATTTTTATAAAATCATTAAATTAAACTAATAATAACGGGAGATAATTATTTCCATTTAAAATTTTTACGTCTGTTAGATATTGTGCTATAAATAAATATAAAATTTAAATTCGGCGTTGCAGATAGGCGAATTTAGAATTGTAATTGGACACGTAAAGTACATTCAATTATGCATTCAAATATCAGAATCCTATTATGAGGAACTACTGAAATAACCTGGTAGGTTACGAAGTTATAAAAACTTCTGTCATTAAAACCAAATTGTAATCGTCTGCATTTAATAGGACGTCGTTTTTAAAAGTTTAGCAAAACTACATTAATAATGAGCTTAAAGAGTATATTCTCCTGTAAAATACCACAGCTGCATCGATAAAGAGATATATTTTCGCAGCAAGTGAAAAACGAAGCGGAATATCGCAGTATCAACTGCTTTCTGATGCATCGAGATATTGTATATGGAACACAAACGAAATATATGAATGTGAATAAGGTTAGAAAATAGATTTAAAAAAGTAAATCGAAATATTATCAGATTGTTTCGATGAAATGGTAGCATGAGATATTTTCTGCCACTAATATTTTATTGTGGATTTCGTACATAAACATAAACCTACCGATATAAAAGATTTATTTTTAAAAATGTCGTTTAAAGTCGCGATAAGCATACAGATGACTAAATGTCAGTAATATTTCTGCAATTTGTAAAAAAAGACCATTTGTTGTATTGTATTTCATTAAACGTTTAATTTTATCGCTTCATTGATATAAATTAATTTAATAAAATCTTGTAACATTTATTTATATGAGTGAAGTGTAAAAAGTCATAAAACAGGAATATTTAATTACAAGTTTATTAAATAACGACAAAAAAAATATTTTCATTTTACATGGCGCTGTTCGGCGACTGCCTCGACTCGACTCACTTCACTCTATTCTCTGACTTTATACTTCACACGCTAACCTGTCACTAATTCTCTTCATATACTAACTAATTCGAGCTCCTCGCTGCAAAACTTTATACCTGCCAGTAATTAATCTCGAATCTTCTAGATTCTTCCGGACTCTTATCAGACAGTCGCGCTCGTAACAATCCATATGAGATGCTCTAATGGTTATAATGACAGATTGTGATTTAAAAAACCTAGGTTTAAAACACGTTACAGTCATTTTTTTACTAACTATTTTCTAAAGAAAATAATTTTTATATAAATTTCTTATAACGACTAAAATTAAAACATAGAATTACAAGAAAAATAAATACTACAACAAACACTTGCTCTAAATTGCAAACCTAGATAAATGTTTTTGTCATTTTCTTTATATAAAGAAGTAATTTAAATGCATTAGTTCGTAAAAAATAATCATTACATGGTGAATATTAAAATAAGATTCTTCTTCATTAGGGTTGACAGTTCCAGTTTGCATCGTGTTTTTTCATGTTTGGGAAATCCCTGTTTAGTGTATCTTTTCCCAAGAGTGGAGGAATCTCTGTTTGGATGATGGATGTTACGATTTTTTTCTCTTAGTAGGTCATCTGCTCACCCTCGTTTACCAAAATAAATCATTCCGCATGTATATCCTTCTTTACAAAATTTGATTGTAACGAATGAATAAATTATTTTTTACTTGTATGTATTACCTCTTTAGTGATTATAATAGGTACACTTTTAAATAGGTATAATTTACTTTGAAATGTAATTAGCTGCATAAAATTAACATTATCGAGACAATTATTTCAAATAAGTAACGAAATCACCTATATTTATAAGGATTTTATTTAAATTTCTGTCGTTAACTATTATAATTTTTTAAATGAGCCAATTTTTGTTCTAATTTATTCTAGTTTTGCTTGTAGTAGTTGGAAATAACTCCTATTTTGACAATTTGTAATATATCAAAAAGAAACAGTTCCATTTCTTTTGGGATTTTGAGAAAACATTATGGACAATTGTTACAATACTTTATTGTATATCTTATGATATTTAATTATCTTTACATTAGTTCTGTTCTCTGGCCCTTGATTGGCTAGTGGTAGGTTTTTAAATTTTCGACTGTTTTATCTATGTTTGACGAAAGATTTTTGTAAAATAATTTACATATTTTACTTGATAATATTTTAATACCATTTATGTATGTCTGTTACCTGAGTTGAATGTATGTCTGTTTATTTGATTGTATGTTTTGTATGTTATCAGCTCCCTGATGAAGACTGATTTACAGTCGAAACGTTGGTGTATTAGTGAATTTTATTAAATGACTGCAACTTTAAAAAAAGACCTTATTTTTATTATTACATTTTTTTAAACTTCTTTACCTATGTTTGTTGCTGTGTTACTGTATTAACCAGTATAGTTATTTTTCTAGGAATGTAAGTAAAAATTTTATGTTCCGTCGTCAAGGAAAAATTATGTTACACATCACTTACATTATCTAGAAGCTATGAATGAATTAAATAGTTACAATACATATAGGTATAACGTTTTGATGTGATTTCACTCGTGTTATAATAAATCCGAGGAACCTAATATTATAATTCCAGATCATGCAATAATATTACAGAATAGTTATGTACATACAGAAGCGACACTCCATGTCGGTACCTTTCTTGTTACCCTATTCAGTTCTATGACCTTGGAGCATTGTGTAGACCTTTAAATTTGTTGACATCCTCCATCTCTCACTAAGATGTGTCGAAACATTCCGATTTTAAACAATGAGACCTTTAAATTTGTTGACTTTCCCCATCTCTAATTTTCGTTTCTCTTTCTTACTGTCGCTTCTGTATAATCCTATTCTGTGGTTTTGATGTGAATTCACTCGTGTTATAATAATCCAAGAAACCTAATATTTCCAGATCATGCTCTAATATTATTTTATGTTTTACTATTTTTATTCCTCTTGCGACAAGACGTACGCCCACGCGTCTCGCTCGCGGTTACCCCCGGCTGGCTCAGAGCCGCAGTATGTGGAAGTTTGACACCGGGGCTGGACGGGTGTTGGAAACTTAGTCGGGTCCGGACTCCGGATAGCTTGTAGTTAGGCGCTCTCACTGCTCCACTGCACGCAGTCTTGCAGTGACAGCCTCAGATGCTCCTGCAAATGCAAGGAGGATAATGCTGCTGATTGTGGCGATGAGATGAGATGCGTAGGAAAGATATTGGGTAAATAAATAAAAAGAGTTGCAGTCATTTATGTACAGATAATGCTGTTGATGAAAGAGAATAAAAATCCTGACTAAACTTCAGAAATTTTATTCTCCTTCATCACGATCCTGGTCAAGAAATTTTATCTTCAAATGCTGTTGATGTTGATAATGAGATGCGTACGAAAGATATTGACTAAATAAATGAAAGGAAAGTTGTTTTTAGAGTTGCAGTCATTTATTTTGGTTCACCTGAAAAATTTATTGAGTTTCAGGAGGTTTCAAGGTGGTTTATGTATTTCAAAAACATAGCGTAAAGATGTGTGTATGGAGACATGTTGTTTCCAAAACCTAGGGAAAAAATAAGGGTATGTACTACACGATGTACTGATCATAGACCAATTTTTTTTTTTAATTCACAAAAAAAAAATATTTCTTTCTTTATATTTAAAGTGAACATTTTTTTGAACTGGTTAATAGTTATTCTTAATAATTTTATTTAAATCTGTTACTACACAAGTAATTGGTTACATAGCGCCTAATAAATGTCTGATGTTGTGTAATTAATAACGTAATCCGGTAATAGCTTACATACTTTCGTCATCATTATTGTTAATGTTCTTTTTTGATGGTGTAGTGCAGTGCAGTTTTAGTGAAAATAAATACGTACAGTGCTAGTGAGTTGTGAGACTTGTAGTACATTATGTGTAGCAAGAAATAAGGGATAATTTGAACAATACTTGTATTACTTGTTGCCGAAAAGTAGATCGAGGATATCAAATGTATGCAGTCATATATAAGTAAGTATTTGTTATTATTTTTATATATATTCCTTTACATACAGGGATATGATATTTAATATTATTGTATACTCAAAACAATTATCTGTAAATGAGTAATTAAGTAATGTAATTTTGATAATTAATTTTTATTATATTGCTTTCAATAAAAAATGTGTATTTTAAGTAAACCACCCTTAAATTTGCGAATTTTGATAATTTATGTTATTCATTATCATTGTATCATGTACTTCCCATATTTTTTTATCCTGAATTTGTAATACTTGTACCCTGAAGCCAGTATTTTTGAATTTCGAAAATTCTCATAAGCTCATGTTGACATCAAAACGAAATTACAATCTATTTCAAAACAATGTTTTATGTAACATTTTCGATCCAAAGCTTATGGTACTCGCAACATAACAACCTTGTACGTTGTACACAATTGTGAAACCTAAAACTTCCTGAAACGAACAGTCCCTTTTCCCTGGTTCCTGTCCAATTTACGAGATAACAATTTAGTGCAGGTCAAACAAAACGGCATGTTTACTCAGGACCTTAATAGGCTAGTAATAATTTTCCTTGTACTTATGTACCTATGTTTATGTATATTTAAGTTTACTCAGGTATCACACTTTATCTAACAACTAGTTACTTTTATCTAAAAATTGTTGTATACTTTTAATCATAGATTATACACAATATTTTTGAATACTATAGATGAGAATAATACATCAAGAGATGGCAGGACAAAATGAGCCCAATGTCACCCATTTAAGTTACACGACCCTGCTTTTAATCATTTAAAAAAATAATTTTTCTAATGTTTCTTTTCTTTTCAGGTAAGGACATTCAATCTACTATTCCTACATTAGGGCGAATTGTATACTTGGTGAGTCTTCAATATTATTTATATTATTTTTTATGAATAAAAATAAAACAAATGCATTAACTGATGTGATTTGATATTTTGTGTAAAAAGAATGTCCATAATTATTCTGTTAATTTTTATGTGAAATATGAGATAAAAGATAAGTAACAATGACTTTAAAACTTGTTAACACAACAATGAAAATTCAACAGCTAACTGCTGAAATGTTTGTAAAACTAATTGGAATATGCAAACAAATTGGGCGAACAGCGAAAAACGATTAAAAGCGTGATATAATGATCATAAAACGAATAGTGCATCTATTTTCGACACTAGGTAACATTGGGATGAAAATTAGGTTTTCAGGGCAAAACTAAAAATTATTTCAATAATGGCAGCACCGACATTTGCACGTATCTGAATTTGAAATCAGGTCATCAGGATATGTGCAAATTTATCTTCGTATCATATCTGGATTAATTTTTTAGTTTGTGAAAATTATTCACTACGAGTAGTTTTGAAATGAGAAATGTAAAAGTTTGACTGCACTAATAATGTCATTAACTTTTTAACGGTGATATAAAATATGTGCATAAAAAATTTCATTAAAATTGCTATCATATTTTTTAGGATCTTTAAAAAAATATTATTGCGACACCTATATGCGCGTATAATTTATTAATATTTTGTTATCTCTTAATGAGTATATCAGTAAACTCTACAATAATTTTGATATATTTTTATTAAATTATGATACTAGATAATTTGAATATAAGATCGAAAGACGTAAAATATCAGTGAATAATGAAAATACTATATACGCGTACTATGAATACATTAAATTGCTGATATAGATAGTAGTTTTAATATCCGGACAACTATGAATCTGTTATGAAACAACTATTTTAATATAGCATAAAGTTTCTCTTGCAAAACTGAAGTAATATATTCTATAAATAAATTCTTTAGTACATTAAATATTTAGTTTTAATAGTTATTTGTATATCAAGACACTAAAGTATAATTTTTTATTACGCCTATGGAATTTATTCTTCGAGGCGATGTTAGTAATAAAAAATACTTTAATTCTTAGATATATTATATTCTTTCCGAAATCATTAAATTATTAATTAAAAACATAAATAAATAACATTATGTGTTTTAAAACATCAGCTATCTATTGAGACGGGGATGTCTGTGATAACAAACGTACTGTCAAAGTGGCAAATATTTCTTTATAATATATTCAATAGACAATGCATACAATGACATACACACATCACTGTAAAAATATTAAAATCGTATTTTAAGGACTCTAATTCGTGTTCTATGTTGAAAACGCAAATTCGAGAAGTTTGACCAAAAAAAATATCTTCCTTATCTGTATATAGATAGGCGGGAGGTAAAAAGTATGTACAGCAAATTACAAATTAGATGAGTAAATTATCACCAAAATATTTTTGATTTAATTATTTTCTTGTGAATGTTAATGACTGAATTATCACCTTTTCAAAGTCGTTGCTCTTTTAAGAAAAAAAAAAATAGAAACCGCAAGAAAGTCTGATAATTCATATCATTAAAAAAATTGTTGGTAAAATGAAGGCGGGCATATCATGGGTTCGGGATAATAAAAGCACCGGTAACTTGATTTTTCCGTGATCTGGAGGAATGTTTCTTTTTACACCAACTTTGCTCATTTTCGGCACGCAACGCAACGATAACTGATAAACAAAAAACAATGGAACTGCGCGCAAACTCACGTATCGACACTCGTTCTTTTTCACCCGGGATTAAGGACTCCAGTCAGCATGAACCCCTAGAAAGGAAAAAGTTTTCTCAAGTATACCACTAACATAACTAACTTGAGTTCTTACACATGATCATACAAGTCAGAGCAAGAGCCGTATGGTTATTTTTTTTCTTGTTCTTCATGTTTTAATAAATAACATATAACCAATTTTAACGAAATTATTAATTATAATTTTCGAATACATTTTAATATTTATTATTCCCATAAAATAAATTTTCAGTTATTATAAATTCCGTAAAATTTAGGCAGTTATCGTCGTACACTTCATTATTAAATTTCTTGAATTTATTTCGCATATATATCATAGTAGGCACTTGAATACATTTATTATAAACACCTCTACATGTTGTTTGTTTCGGAGAAATGAACATAAATAATGTTCCAGAATATTTCCGTGGAAAAAAAGCAGAATAAATTAATAATTTATGTACAGGTAGAACAAATATTAACATTGTTATCCCTTCTTATCAGCAAATCTGACCTGAAATGAAAATCAAACATACGATCAGCGAAAACAAAAACAAAATTATCATACGAATGACATACTGTTCCGGAAAACAAATTTCTTTGTTCTTCTAATGCCACTTCATGCTTTAATGAAGTTAAAAAATATAAGTCAAAAGAATATATTTAAAGGGGAATATATTTCAGTTTTGAAAAGGTTTTTATTCTTTATGATTCTTGTTCACTTTTCACTGACATCTGCAGGTGCTGTAATCTTACTACGGATTCTGTAATCCGACGTTTGGTATCTACTTTGCTCCAAAGAATCCAGATAAAAAAGAATGGATTGTGATCGGTCTTTTCAGACGAGGATAAATAGCTTCGTGTTCAATAACGTAAAATAAGTATATCATCATTCTTTCACCCATATTTCCAAATTGAATTCTGTTTGTAAATATATCGATGAACGCATATGGTGTGGTGGCTCATTTACTTTCTGAGCGATGGAGTTATGAATTCAAATTCCACACTCGATAAGTCTTTCACTTCGTTTGATTGTTTCCAACAATTTTTTAAAGTGTTCACTTTATTGACATTATTTACTTAGTATTACAGGAAATATACATATTTATTGTTGTAAGTTCTTTAAGGTTTTCTTTAAAGGGTAATTTATATGTGATATAGAACACAAAACATAAGTTAGTACAGAAAACATAAGATTTAAATAATCTATAAGAAACATAAAGCACAAAACATAAATCTGCACAGTTAAAAAGTTGGGCAATATTCATTTACTTTGTAGGATAATAATAAATTAAGAAATAAAACTTTTTTAAAAATGGTTCGAATACAAATCAATATTTTTCCCTCAAACTTCTTTGGGAAGCCACACAGTGCTGGTGACGGTTTTTCCTATCCTCATGGCAGTGCTGGAACTCGGATACTTGAATCACCTTCAGCTGATCGGTTACAGCCGTTTAAATGTTTTAAAATGTCCCAAAATGAATTACCTTGAGGTGATTTTTCAATCTCGGGAAGAGGAAAGTCACAAGAATTCAAGTTAGGCGAATAAGGAATGTTTTACTTCTGAATTATTAAAAACAAAATAGTATTATGAATGTCCGAGGTTTGAATTTTGTGTCATTTATAAAATCCCCAAACAAATTTCAAAATTTTCTGTACTAAACTAAACTATGCTAAACTATGCTTTATGTTCTGTGTCAGTTATAAATCCATCTGCAGAGTTTGTGAAAAGTGTAGAACTGTCATTAGCTAATTTGTTTGCAATTGATAAAATTTTGATTCGAAAACGTAATGGTGACAAATGATTCAAAGCAAACATTTTAAAATGGCATGTGTAAAGATGTGGGCGATTAATTAATTATTGACAGGTGATGTCCCCTACTTGAGTTTGATCGACTGATCGCCCCTGTTTATCTGCATAAACGAAATGATACATTATAAATCACTTGTGGCAGGTAATAAATTTCAATAAACTTACCGTGAATGGTCCCCGTTCAAAGCTCAAAAATATCAGGGGCCACGTGCAAGGGCTTTATGTTGTGCAAACTGTCACTGTGGATATGGTAATACACGGCCTGAATTTCCTGCACAGAGCCGGCTCACAAGATTCCATTATTCTAGCCATATTGTTATCTGCTATCTATCAAATTATCTACGGACTGCGGAACTCATACCAAATTATTTTATCAAGTCTAACATGTACTGCAATAACAACTAAAATTATTAAATTATTCGCAACTTCAAATTAGTACCTGGAGTATAAAAATGGTAGTGTAAAAAAACAGAAAATATACGAGAACAAAATGTAAAGAAAAATTAATTTTAATTTAAATTTTCTTTAAAATAATAATAATAAATGAGGTGGAATGTGTGACCACTATCGTCCTGTTTTTGTCAGTTAAATCCAGGACACTCTTTGTTCGTTGGTGACCCAGTCTAGCTTGACTAGTTTAGCCGGTGATAGATGAAGATGAGACAGTTTTCTTTTATATTCCTTGTACAAATACTTCTTAATCTTTATTGATGAAGAACGACGATTACCAACATTCACATACTGTGACTGTAGAATTAGAACCCAAAAAGTTTATTCACAAAACGAGAATTATAATTCCCATTATTGATCTTAAACACAACTGTATTATTATTTTAAAGTTACTTAGTTTTTACCTCTCGCCACTCAATAAGAGAGATATAGGAATCATGCTAAAAATCCAATAGTGAGTTTTCAATGGATAAGCACGTTTTGAAGTCCTTAAAACACTGTTTTCATATTTTTACAATGATGTCTGTCCGTGTGAAATTTTGTACATAACATTTTGATACCCTAGATTAGATCTGATTAGATTTTGGTATTAATCTTGCAACCGGAAGTGGTATTTTCATGAAAATCTGAAGTAATTATGAATATATGAATTTTTTAATAATAATTTAATATTATTTATTATTATATTGTTGTAGTACATTGTAAACACATTTTCATTTCCCACGGTAACCATAAACAATGTTACGGCATAAATTCATATCTCACAGTTCTGTCAATAATCGTATATTGTTTAATAAAACAAAAGTTTTGTATCTAATTACTAAGAAGTAATGAAATTAAGACAACTTTATTATAAAAATATAAATGAATTAAGACATAATATCGTGGTTGTAGAAAAAGTATAGTGTACAACTCGCTCATACTCGTGTGAAATGAGAACCATTCCATGCTCGTTATACAATATACTATTATTTAACATACTTACTTACCTACTTACTTAGTTAATCCATGAACCTTTCTACCCTTGGGTGTAAGGTTATTATTACTATTATTTAACTTAAGTTTTAAATAAGCGAATGAGTAATGTTGAATGTTCCGGTCCTGGTAGTAGCCTATGCGTAGACATTTGACGTTGATCCTTGCAAATCCGGCATTCAGATATCGCACATAATTTCCAAGATGTGCGGGCGGCTGCGGGACGCCGGGGCCGGGTTTGTTTGCCGGAGCCAAGACGCTGGAGCCGGAGCCGTCACTTAGCTCTACACAACCCGAATTCTCGCCTATCAACGTCTACCTGTCACTCAATAATTCCTATCCAAGCTTTTACATTTCACACAATACAGCCACAACTCTAGATCAGATTTGCTATCGTTTCTCCTCTTCTTATATAGCAGATTATCAACTTACTTGTTTATTATTTCACTAAAATCCGTATTAGTTTCATAAACAAATTGTTTATTCCAATATACTACATGAAATAATAAGTACTAAACAAGGTGGCAAAAGTAGATGAAATAATCCAAAAATAATCATTTTTGGGTCCAAATTTTTGTTTTTGAAAAAAGTTGTGTAGTGTTAAAACCAGGGCATGTAACCGGTTAATAACAATTTGCGAACTTTACCCGGAATTTTAACCGATATTATTAAGGTCGAAAATACAGGTAACCGTTAACCAAAAAATATAAACCGGTTTTATCGAAAATTAACCTCTATTTTAATAATATCAGTTAGCGCGAAATAATTTTAAATATTATTTTTATATCTGTTATATTTGTATTTGAATATGACTATATGAATTATATGATTATATGATAAACATATAAATATATAAAGAAATTTACACTTACTGGATTCTTGTTTAATACATACTCAAATTAAGTTTTTTCGACAACCAAGGGTACAAAATAATAAATTTATCGAAAAATGCAGGATTTAATTCTTTAAATTTTGGTGTATAAAATATTGCTATAAATTAAAATGGGAAGCAACGCGCATAAAAAAAACTGTTTTCCCATATTAAATCCCTATGTTCTGAATTTCGATGGACACACTGTATATATATAAACTTTTTTCAATAACTAAGAATTTTATGTTCTCATTCTATATATTTGTATTTTTAAACGAATTATTAATTGTAGCATTCCTGTTGACAAAAATGGAGCGAAGTAATAACTCGGCTTTTTGTCGGTGAATTTTGTATATGTAGCAGACAGACATTTGATTAACTAACTTGGGCTTTATTTGATTTTATCTTGAAAGTTTGTAACTACTGCATGTAGATCATTAACGGCTGATACATTGTTTTTATCAGCGTATCATTAATCACAACGAACAATGGAATAATGTGTCATTTTCGCTTTGTTTTAATAGTTTTTAAAGTATGAATAGAATATTATCAGTCATAAACTATAATGATCTTCATTGCGTTTGTAATTTTGTTTCATTATCTCTTATTTACTGCACGATATTTCCAACTGTTTGTACACAAAGTAAATGCCTGAGAGCTTACACTGCAATTTAATATTATAAATGAACAGTTGCTTTCTATTTAAAATCTTTTTTTACTATGATACAAATAAAATTTAGAAAACAAATCTGAGAACTACATAAATACATCTATTTGGAATACCAATTAAAATATTGCACCATAGTATTACATGTTTTGACCGATATATGTATTTTCTAATAAATTTGCTTATTACCATGAAATCAATGATTCCAAAGCGAACTGCTTTAAAAAAATATAATAAGCTATGCAACAAGATGCTTTGAAAACAATGAAACATCAACATCAGTTAAAATAATAAATAATTTGTATTATTTACTTTGTCAGTATTAGACAAGTTTACAATTGAAAAGTGACCTGCCGTTTTCTGAGGGTATTATGGGAATTTTTGGGAAAGTCGTTAAATAAATTGCATTTTTTTATTTGCTATATGTTTATCACATGGTAATTTTTTACTTTTTTAAATAATTTTTATTTTTTTATAATTATTTTTTTTATTAATTTTTTTTAACCGATATATTAACCGGTTTAAACCGGTTTCCAATTTTTAAAACCGGTTTTCGAATTAAAACCTTTATTATTATAACGTTCTTTATATAGGTTAACCGTTAACCAGTATTTTTTTTAGTTACATGCCCTGGTATTATAATAAACATTGCTATAATGATTAAAGTAGAAAAAATACTTTATCCTCGTTTTAAGTACTATAGTTGAATGAACTATTTGGTTTTTGAACTCGAGTACTTTTGTTCAGTACTTTATCCAGCTCTGATAAAAAAAGTTATATGAAAGAATCAAAAACAAATTGCATTTATATAAAATAGAACACATAATAGAACAAAGTGTTTTAAAAAATAACATAAAATATAAGTGTTATCTAGTGGAGCAATAAAGTGGTATTGAATGGAGAATTAATATTCGTATATATTGTGAATGACCATACACGTTTTACAATACCTGTTATAAATTTCCCTATAACTTTACCTCCAATATGAATTATATATGTCCTTTTATTACCTTAAAGTGTTGGTAATAAAACTATATCGAAAGCATGGGGAAATACGTAAAGAGTAAATAGTGGGCAATAAAAGCGGAATAGGCAGTAAAAGTACAGCACAGGTCGGCACAAAAGGAGAAATTCAATTACCAGTTATGGGTGTGTGGCGAGCGGAAGTCTGCGATAGGCACTGACCACAACCGGAAATAGATGGCGGCTGGAATCAGAGCGATCGCATCGCTCCAAGATCGGTAATCCGCCTTCTGCTCAATGCGTGATTCCAGTTAATGGAGCAGACTGCCAGGACAAAATGTTACATGCATTGCCAATAGATACCGGAAATGGATTCCCCATTTTGATTCACTTACACTAAACCATTATAATTATCGCTCAATTCAAATTATACTGTGTGTGCAACGAAAGCGGAACATAGGAATTTAACATGGGATTTGAAAAAATGTGTCCTGTATTCTCGTAATAATGAATACAAATTTTCTTCTACATATACCTAGTTATAAAACATCAAAAACAGAAAAGGTGTTAATTGTAAAAATACTTCAAATATTTCTGGATAGATTGAATCAAACACATAGTGACAATAATAATAATCAAACATGTAACAAGAGTCCCAAACAAACGACGTTTGCAAAGCAAAGTTATCAAATTGCTTTAACGCATTTCACTTTGTGTAATTTTATAATTCCATGGTATCAAAGTTGTTGTTTAAAAGAATTTGTCCAATTATATGATTATAGTACAAATAAAAAATCAGTCTTTTGCAAAAATGAGGTAATTATTACCGATAATCATTGTTTAAAATAAATTCATGTTATTTTAAAATTAAAATCCTTACGATCTCCGTGTGCGCATATCCTGTCGTGTACGAATCACTACGTTTCATACGAAATTTGAATCAGAAAATAATTCAGGGTTAAAGTACATGTTACGAGTAGCGGTTTTCCTATTTCTAATAATTGATTTATTAATTTGATATTATTTAACGAATGATAGAATTTTGGACCATATAAATTATGTGATTTAAGTACTTTATTTTTTAAGTTTATTGTATTTCTTTGGATTTCCCTCAAGCCTCCCTTTATGTTTATTCTTAAAGAAGAATGATTGAATAAAATGTGTACTTTGTGGTCGCTGTTTATACGAAAAGTGTATCACATATGATAAATGACAACAATCTGTTAAACAGTTCATCTGCTAGCCTTGGTCTGTCTCACCTAATAATGAAGGAGAGTTGGACTTCTTTAAACCCGAATAAAATATTTTTTTGTAGTTTTCAGATCATAGTTTATAAATATATATTTTTAAATATTATTCAATATTAAAGAGTAATAATAATTTTTCCAAAAAGTAGTCCATCTCACCCCCACTTACCCTATAAAATTTATAATTCGATTCTGTATATGACAAAAATAGAAGAACTTAGTTGTTGCTAATTCTAGTTATTGTTTTGAAAATATGTAAGTACAATCATATTGTGTGTTTATAGTTTTTTGTGAAGCAGTTAAATACACGTTTTACATTAAGCGGTAGCGTATGTGTAGTGTGCTGGCAGTAAGAAAGTATATAATTGCTTCCATGAGTATTCCCTTAGAAAGAACGAGTGTTTCAGCCATTGAGCCAGCGTTATTTTTATTCCGTGCTTTTTTCCCAAGTCATTTTCTTGAATTCCTCCCTCTTCAATAGCTTTCTTTACTTCATCCAACTACATTTTCTTTGATCTCTGTTCCATTTCCTTACCACTCCTTTCTCCTTTTTGTTGTAATCTAATTATTCATTCTTAATTCAGAAATAAACTTTTATGTTTATTGTCTTGTGGTATACAACAAACCCATACCTTCAAAATCAAAACGAAGTATGAATAGTTAGTTAGCTTTCATAAAACCCAAATTGAAAATTGAATTGCAAAAACACCATAAACAAATGAATAGCGGAAAATCAAAGACAAAGAAGAAAATTCGTGTGGAAATCACGTGACGTTTTTATCACATATTGTTTAACATGACATGAACAGCATGTAAACAAACGATATAAACATTGTCTGTAATTAACACGAATTCTCAAACAAAACAACATCGAAATGCGATGTGCGTATGACAAACATACGAACAGAATACGAGGAGGAAACAACTCATTCCAGGCCCGGCTTACGACAATTACAAACTCCTCACGTAGATACACGACATTTTATACCAAAGAAAATAATGCCCTAGTTAAATTGGTCATGAATATTTTATAAGAAAACAACACTTAAGGCCGTTTTAGACTTGCCTATATATAGGACAATAAATAGTAGAAGATATGGTACAAAATCTTGTACCAAAAATTGTTAGGTCTTGACGAAGTTTTATATGATATTAATGCTATTTCTTATACAATATATTGATACTAGTCAATTTAAATTGTACCAAAAATGGTGCAAGATCTTGTACAATTTATAGGCTAGTCGGAAATGGTCTTTACATATGCTTTCTATTTATAAATAATAATTAAAAACATCAAATTGAGCATTTTTATAAAAATTAATGTCGGACTTCAAATAAAAACAAAAATATATATTTATAAAAAGATGAATTGTATATTATATTTGTCAACTGTTCGACTGTATTAAAAATAAAAAGAAATGTAGGTAAAAGAATGTATAACGTAAATTTTTATTATCTTTTATATTCTACATAGATTAATCTGGTGAAATATGTAAATTTTTTCAACGTTTTCATTTTGTTGGATTTTGTAAAAGTTGATTGATGATATTAAAAATAATGGTTCACTTCACATAAACTTTTATTCTAGGCTAGAATGTGAACAGGTATAGTGCTTATAGTGTGCACCTAATATTATATTATTATGGTAATAAGATTACTACGAGTATGTGTACTTTCTTCGAAAAATATGTAAATATGTCAGTAAAACTTCGATCAATTGCTGCGTTCCTGGAACGGCAAACCTGTTTTAAAAGGAACTAAACAAGATAATTCTTTGTTAAACAGAAATATGCAAACCAAGCTCGTGAAATGAGTTGTACTAGTAAATAGAATTTAAAATAAATACTTTTCAAATGGAATAATAAGCTTACAGAATAAATATTTCTATATTTATTATACAAAAATAACTCAATAACAAGATATTACAATTTAACAAATAAATTTTTCAATGTCTTTTTTTTATTCTCGGCAATACAATAAATAATGTAACACACTAAGACTTTGGCAGATGTCATATTTGACAATTAATTTATAGCTGGTAATTAAATACACAATACGAAGTATATTTCAAGGCTGGTCTAAATTTAGAAAAAATAGTTTTAAATATTGTGCGATCAAGAAAATTTGAAAAAAAATAGATATAGAAATGAAAGATATGTAGAATGACAGACAGCAAAATCATGCCAATGCCTGTCGAAATTCGGAAAATACTTAGATTAGTGCCTCCCCTGACCTAACTTAGGCTAGTGCTTCCCTTTACTTAGGTTAGTGCCTCCCAAACCTAACTTAGGTTAGAAAAATTAACGATCTTATTCCTGATTTACATTAACGATGGTTTACAATATTTCAAACAATTTTCTGTTTGATATTAGCCAAATTAAATTGTGCCAAAAATGGTGCTAGATATTGTAGAATTTATAGGCTAGTCTAAAACGGCTTTAACAATTAAGAAATAAAATTATCTGAAACTATACCTCGCTTTCAAATTAGCTAAAATTTTTGATAAAAATTAGCTGAAAGTTTACTGTTTTTGTAGTTAAATTTGAAAAGAAATATTAGAAGACCGTTGCTTTGAAACAATATATTGCCAACTTTTAGTATAAGTTGTACACTGAGTCCTTGGGCACCCCCTGAATCCGTCCCGGGTAGGCCTGCGACAGGCGTGTGTTCGGAAGAGCAATTACATCTGTGCGGCCGAACATCATTAGAGGAGCAACGTTTAGCGTTTAGCGTGTACACACGCTAGTTGTGATATTAAATCTTCCCTCGCTGTTCGCTACTAGCGACAGCAGAATGCACTGTGCGTACACGCTAACGTCATTGGGTTTCCAGGTGTTAATACCAACCCGTATTACAGACCCCAATGCAATCATTGCGCTCCTCTTCTTACATGCTTCATTTCTCATTTACACTACACTCCCTATACAGATCTTTACACATTGTTTTTAAAATATATAAATTACCCTGAAACCTTCTGAAACTCGTAGCGTTTCAGATGAACCAAAATAAAATCTTTTCATCAGATGAAAGAATTAACAATTTATTTTGCTTTTAAAATAATTATTATCAAGGTGATTTGGAAATTTTAAATATAATGAAAGTAACTTGTAATATTTTTTTGTTTTGAAAACCTGGGGTATATTTTTAACGTAATTACTTGTACATAGTTTACTGCATGTCGTAACCGTTTTGATGTAAGCAGGCTAATGTCTGGTAAATGTCGTTCCATACATAAACTTTTTCCCTAACACGTCGTCTGCTGAAGTTCAAAGACTTACGAAGTAAATTAAAATAATCAGCAAGCTAGAGATGTATGAAAATATTCATATCGCAAAAGTAACCTGCAAAACGGGAATTTGTTTTAGGGGTGAAGTTTGTTAAAACGAGAAGTTAAATATGATTTAATTTGAATTTGGGCGACTGCACGAGTGCTTTGATATTTATCTTTACACATAGCCGAATCCCAAGTGGTCAAATTCCCAAAACATTCCTATTATTATCCACACTATTACTATTCAGTCGAATTTTATTTCAACAACTGGATTGATTAACACTTTCCAGGATAAAGGATGTTGTTGTGATATTAGACTGTAAGGATAAAAATAGTATGAATAAAATTCGACGACTTGGGTAAGCTGTGATATTCGAAGCATTGACAATTTGGTTCATGGGAATCCGGCTCTATGGAATGCCTCCATGGGAATATTTGATTCGGCTTTGTGGGTAAAAATAGTGACTGTAAAATTCGACCACTTGGGTATACTGCTACTCGACGTATTGGGAATTCGGTTCATGGGTATCCGGTTCTATGGGATTCAATGAAAATTCGACCTAATAGGAATTTGACTCAAGAGGAACCCGATCACTGGGAATACGAATTCATGAGAATTTGGTACATGGGAATCTAGCTCCATGGGGTTAAAAGTAGTGGCAGAAAAATTCGTCCACTTAGGTGCGCTGTGTTATTCGATGCATTGGGAATATGGTCCACGAGAATCTGGCTCAATAGAATATTCGATTTAATTGTGTGTGTAAAATTAATGGCAGTAAAATTCGACCACTTGGGTATAAAGTGCTATTTCACTTTTGGGAATTCGCCCCATGGGTATCCGACTGTGTGAGAATCCGCCTTCATGGAATTCTTATACAATGAGAATTCGGTGTCATGGGAATCCGACCCCATGAGAATCTGACTCAAGGAGAACCTGGTCAGTGGGAATACGGCTCCATGGGAATGGGGTCCGTGAAATGTATTCCTTTGATAGATCCCCTTGCCTACCTGTTTGTAATTTCAATTTGTCTTTCTCTACCACTCGCTGCAAGTTGTTAATTTAATTATAAAGTTAAACATAAATAGCTACGCGCTACTTTAATTAAAATAAAATTTTGTTTATGATACACGATACTCTTCACTTTGTACTGTGTAGTAAACACGAGTAGTTCGTACGTATTTCTACGTTTACCTAAAATTAATGTTGTAATATTCGCTACAACTAACTCAGGTAAATTTAAATGCTTCCCGTTTCTATTACAGCACGAAAAGTCAACATCAACTGTCTTGTCGTACATATACAAAATTTAATTTCTAACATTGCATAAAACAATGAAATGCATACATCACACTTTATTTCATCAACATAAATAAATGGAAATTCTTCAATTCAAATACAATTTGAAAATGAAAAAGAAAATCCAATTAACTCTAAATTTTAATATAATAAATAATTTAAACAAAATACTTCTGGTACTTTAAAGTTTGCATAAAAAGCTTGACGTACAAATCCTTTATTTTAAATTTTAAAACCCTGAAATCCATTTCCAAATGTAAGACAAAGCATATAACGACAAGAGAGAATAATTTAAATATGCCAACTAAAATAGGTCACTGAAATTTACATTTTTAATAGACAGACATGTCCAGCACTTTTTATTTCCTATTTTAATGTCAGAAAGTTAAATATGTGTTAGAGTAGTTAAACATTGAAATCAGAGTTTCGAATTTCTCGCACATAAAAACGTAAAAAATCTACTCGATTCATCGTCATTATTTTCAATAATTTGCTCGTTAAAGACATCGATCTTTTATATTTCTCGAGAGGAAAGAAGCCCTTATCTTGTACCATTTTTTATAAAAAGGAAATAAATGAAAGAAAATCATGTCTGTTCAAAAGCAGTCGTAATTGATGTCTCAGAATTCAAATTGTAATGAACACTACAGCAAATTGCAATTAGAAAAATAGAAGAATATTTGGTTAATGTATAAGTCTGTAAAGAATTTTATTTTTAGTACGCTTGTCAATTTTCCATTACACTTTAAACATCTAGTTACCTGTGGTGTAAATATTTAATGTGTCCTAATTCCTAAACAAGTGCAACGTGAACATTTAATGTAAGTTCGACACAGATTTTAAAATCGATAAAATACCTTAAAATGTCTAAGTTCTCAATGACAGGTAACCGGGATGAAGAATACTTAATGAGCAAATTGAAAGCTTCGGAAACATGTCAATTATGCACAACTTTCCTGTCGCTAAGCTTATAAACCAGGTATCTAATCTGTTTACGACGTAACGAGTTACAGAAATGCGCAATTTGACATGCACTGGTTCAAAATCCGATTATGTACTTCGTTTTCTCTATTGCTTATTTTTATTATTCATGACAAGTTTTTCAAGTGTAAATCCTATTAAATTGGAACTGATTTGTTGTTGTTTTTAGACTACAGTAGTATTAAAGTTCTTTAGAGGAATTATACTTAGTTCTTCTTATATTTATAAATTATTTACTACCTCATTTACGCATTCAGAGGTACTTTATGCAACTTGGTTGATAAACTGTTAAGTATGTACGTGTATTTGTTTTTATAAAAATTTAAGTACGAATATTTTTATTGTACAATTAATAAACCAAAATAATATTATTTAAATTATCTACAATTTTAAGTTTTGTATTTTAATTATGATTTCGTTTGAGTTTTGAGTTATGAATGCTGGTTTAATATGAGAACATACTTCATCCTAAACATATGTCGGAGTTTCCATTACTCTTGTGGTGCAATTACCTCTTTTTATTTTTACGCAGTAATAGTAGTATATATGACAGCCCACTTTCATATAACCAATAACAGCACGACATTTAATTGCAAAAGGGATGGACTTAGTGAAATATTACAACAGGCCAAGCGTCTATTCAAATCAATAACAATTATTGTAATCATACATAATAGCTCATAGTACATTTAACGGTAATTAATAATTAAAGTAAGTGGTGCACTAAAATTGCACCAGGCATGAATTATATCTAAAATTAAAATATGTATAGTTGGCCGATTTAAGAGCAAATTTATGTCATTACATATATTGCAGTATTTAAATGAATCTTTGGTAATTTATAAAATTTGAGTAATAAGTGAAGCGAAATTGGCTCGAAATTTGTTGTGTTAGGAAATCAAAGCTCAGTTCTGGAGCTTTTCTACTACTCGTATGCTGTTTCTACTCTGAGTGTCAGCTGATCTGCTTTGTACCGAATCTACCAAAGATGTAAGCAGATCAATCTCTTGCCTTCAACTAGGAAAAGGAATTTGTTGTCCCTTTGTCCAAAGAAACTTGCTGCCCTCCATAGCTTCGATCCGTATCGAAGTTTCACTCTTTACTTAACAAAATGAAAATAATCACCATCAAAAATAATATACTCATTCATAGGTTATTACAATACCTAAGAATACTTCTTGCCATTTTGTAACTATTTATAATTATAGTTGAATTTTATTAATTTTTGAAAAAAATATTTTGGCGCAAAATCGTCCCATAAAATGTAATGCAGAGAAACATTTCTTTATGTAAATTTATCCACAGAATCGAATGGTAATCGTTAAAAAAACCAGTTAACAAAAGCCGGTAACCAATATTTTGAACGAAAATTGCAAAATTCAATCGTAACTTTAACCGATATTTTAAGACCGAAAATACCGGTAACCGTTAACCACAGAAAATAAATAAGCCCGTTTTAGCGAACATTAACCTTTATTTTAATATAAATTACCGCAAAAAAATTTAAATATTTTTTTTATATCTGTGTTATCTACATATTTCTATTTGAATATGAGTTATGTCAGTTTTTACAATTTACATTTTATTAGAGAGTCATGAAAGTAGTCAGTCTCTTTGTCAGCAAGGCAAGTTTACAAGTAAATAGTGACATGCGTTTTTTCTGAAGGTATTACGGAAATTTTTGTGAATATTCGTTTATTAAATTGCATTCTTTTATTAGCTATATTTTTTCAGATGGTATTTTTTTTTTAATTGAATGTTATAATTAATTTTTTAACCCATATATTAACCAATTTAAACAGGTTTCCAATTTATAAAAACCGGTTTTTGAACTAAAACCGGTATAATTAATTTTTTAGAACCGATATATTAACCAGTTTAAACCGGTTTCGAATTTATAAAAACCGGTTTTCGAACTAAAACCGTTATTATTATAACGTTCTCTATAAGAGTTAACCGTTAACCAGTTAACCTGCTGACACGATCAGATGTACCTATTTATTTTAGTGCACCAACTTAAGTTTACTTTTCCTAGTTATTAAATAGAGAATAGAGAGAGAAAAAACTTTAAAATGAGGAAGCGCAACATCGAACAGAATAATACGTAGTATTGTATATTCGGTTTGGTACATGATAGGTGTGTAGATGGGTGTGTAACACGTCCGTCGTGCACTCCTGGACCATTTGTATTCGGGGATGAAAGCTGGAAACGCTTTTTTCTCCGTCTCCATTCAATATAAACTGTTTACGTTCGAGCAATTTAACCCTGAGCCTCTATAAGCGTTGTGAGCGCAGGGCGTCATGAATCACAACTAACAATCCTGTTTTGGCTTCCGGGGAAGAATTGTTTTTGTGCGTGATACAAGACGGGAAACCGCACTTGCCGAACTGCGTCGCTGTTCATTACTTGCTTTCATTTCCGAAGAAATATGTGCGAGGGCGCCCTGTGGGAATGCACACCCGCCGACAAATTACAAATCGCCCACTCACACACTTTATTTTCACACACAATTTTATTTAATCACTGCCTCATTCCTTGACTCAACTAAACTCATTCATCTTATGCTTCAAGCTTCATGTTTCTATCTTCAAACAAATCTTTCATCATATTCATTTAGATTCATATATATGCTTAGCAAATCTTCCAGTCTCCAATATACTTGTAGTTTTTTCACACACAATTTTATTTAATCAAAGCCTCATTCCTTGACTCAACTAAACTCATTCATCTTATGCTCCATGTTTCTATCTTCATACTAATCTTTCATCATATTCATTTAGATTCATATATCTGCTTACCAAATTTTCCAGTCTCCAATAAACTTGTTGTAGTTTTTTCACACACAATTTTATTTAATCACAGCCTTTTCTATCTCATTCCTTGACCACAACTACTCATTCATTTTGTGCTTCACATTTATATTATTATATTCATCATATTCATTTGGATTCATATATATGCTTATTTATTTTCCCAATTGCTACTATCTATATTTGTTGCAGTTTCCATATAAGACTTTGTTTGATTTAGACCACACGTGAATCTTCCTCAAGAATTGAAAGACATATATAAATAAAATTGTGCTAATGATTTCTTCATATCTGCGACTTTCCAAAATTAACTGATTAGGTGGTGGATTTGAGAGGGTTTCTGAATTTCGAAAATAATAATAAATAAATCTAAAGCACAAAGGCGTGTCATATACACAGAATTGTTTGATTTGGAACAGAATTGTCAAGAATAAAAACTATTTACCAAAATAACGTTGTGGAAACACCAATGCACAAACTTATAATGAATTCACATCATAATTATTACTTGGAAAAATAGTTTATGTATGTATTAACAACAGAGGAAATAACTCTCAAAGCTGCTGATGCTGTATTTTTGCGTAAACCCAAAATATTAGAAAATATCGAATTTTTAGCATGAAAATTTTCAAATTTATCGAAATAATGTTGTGGAAACACAAATACACAAACTTATAATAAATTACCGGCATGAATATTACTTGAATACATAGTTTATGTAAGTAGTAACAACAGGAGAAGTAATTCCCAAAGCTACTGATGCTGTATTTTTGCGTAAACCCGATATTATTTAAAAATATCGAATTTTTAGGTCGAAATTTTTCAAATTTTACAAAATTTTGTTTGTAATATTTTTTAAAGAATTAGCTACGCTGATACCAAATTTACAAACAGAATTTAATTATCTCTTTTCGTTTCGGAGATATTTGCTCTCAATGTTGTACCTCAAAAAAGTGTGTTTTTTGAATATATTTCAAAAATGAGTAGAGATACAATTTCAACTACTTTACCATTCGATTCTACGGAAAAAGTTATATAAAGAAATGTTTTGTCTGCATATATGTTCTTTGGAACGATTTGGTGAAAAATAAGAAAAACTAAAAAACCTAAATTTCAAATTTTTGCCTCGAAACTGTTTGTCTCTAAAATTTTTCATATTTTAGACTTAAGTAGATATCGATACGCTGATTTCAAATTTTCAAACAGAATTCAATTATCTCTTCTCGTTCTCGAGATATTTGAGTTCAAAGTTAAACCTAAAAAATTAGGTTTTTCAGGTATAACCCTTAAATGGTTAGGTTTATGTCTTTGGCGATCTCACCATTCGATTCTACGAGCAAAATTACATAAGTGTACCAATTTTCAGATTTTTATGTCAACAGATAGAATTTCTAGAAGGAAAAAACTGAAAATGGCCAAAAATCGAAAAAATCGCAAGGGGTTCATCAGGCAATTTTTTCGATTTTTTCCATTTTCGTTTTTTCGCTCTAAAAATTGTATCCGTTGGAATAAAAATCTAAAAATTGGTACACTTATGTAACTTTGCCCGTAGAATCGATTGGTGAGGTCGCAGAAGTCGTAAACATAACCCTTAAAGGGATAAACCTAAAAAACCTATTTTTTTAGGTATTGCCAAAACTCAACTTTGAACACGAATATCTCTAGAACGGGAAGAGATAATTGAATTCGGTTTCAAAATTTGGAATCAGCGCATCGATATCTACTTAAGTCCAGAAAATGAAAAGTTTTGGAGACAAACAGTTCCTCGGAGAAATTTTGAAATTTAGGTTTTTCCGATTTTCTCATTTTTCACCTAATCGTTCCAAAGAACGTATATGCGGAGAAAACATTTCTTTATGTAATTTTTCCCGTAGAATCGACTAGTATAATCGTTAAGATTATATCTCTACCCATTTTAGAGATATAGTTAAAAAACACACTTTTTTGAGGTGCAACTTTGACAGCAAATATCTCAGGAATGAAAAGAGATAATTGAATTTCGTTTGAAAATTTGAAATCAGCGCAACGAGCTCTACCAATGTGCACTATTTCCCAAAATCAAAATTTTGAGCACAAAATGAGTATTTTTTGGATATTTCGCGTTTGGCAACATAATTTTTGGTTTAACACTTTAGTTTGATTTGTTTTAATTGTAAAGAACTTTGATATGGGGTTATAGGTATTAGAAATAAATAAAAGTTAGATAATAAAAGAAAAATATAAAATTGAAAAGTGTAAGTAATAAGATTGCAGGTTTTGAAATTAGCGCATCGATATTTACTTTAATCTAGAAAATGTTAAAACATAATATACAATATAATAGGAAATAAAATTTGTTGTATAAATATATTGCACTTCATTCGTATAATTTGAGACGTTGAAACATACGAGTAAATAACCCTGAAAGTAGGATGACAGGAACAAAAACAAAAACCATTAATCTAACAATCTTTTGTCCTCAAACATTTGAACATTTCTATCCAAACCGCACTTTGTTCACTTCGTCTATATTTTCTGTTTCTAAACTTCGCAAACTTTCTCTTTTTACTTTCAAACCTTTACTTCTACTTCTAACATTCTTTTATGTACAGGATACTCTTATTCTCAGACACATTCTGTAAATATACTTTGGTACTTACATCTCAAGATAACTAAAAAAAGTTTTTGAAAAAGTTCCAAACATTAAACAATCACTATATCATTAAATAAAATAATATTATTGTAATATGTCACCTTTCACATTGATTTAATACAAATTATTTTTAGGTTAATTAATGTGTCAAATCAATCGACAGTATGTGCTTAAATCAGAGAAATAATTTAGTAAATTGAAATGTGTCATTGTTTTCGTTGATGTGAAATTATAGGGATTAATTTTAGCACATATAAATTAGAATAGGTAAATACGTATGCTAGAAATGTAACACATTTCTGTTAATTGAAATTTGAATATATATTTAATTACAATTCTTCAATGAAATATTTAGTTTCTTATGGAGGTAATTTATTAAATTGCTACTTGCTTATAAGTCGTCTTTTATTTTTTTCTTAACCGTGGAAATTAACTTTTACAAGCATTTAACCAAAAAAAAATACTGATAAACAGTTAAGCTATATTGAGAACTTTATATTAATAAAGGTTTTAGTTCGCAAACCGGTTTTTAAAAATCGAAAACCGGTTAATATATCGGTTAATAAAAAAATTCCACTTGGAAAAAATAACAAATAAATAAATACAACTTAACCATCGATTAATAGAAAAATAGTACCTAAAGTACAAATGTCAAAATTTGATTTTACGGACTCATCTGTCAAACATTAATTAACTTTTAATAGTATTACATTTCCTTCGGACCAGAAAAGAACAACTTTCCTACCTAGCAGCACAAATAACTATTACGTTTAATATTAATACAAAATGCAATAAGTAAAGTTTTCCATTTAGTTAAGCGCTATATTTGTTCCATTTTCTATATAATATTTACAAAGCAAAGAATGCGCAGTTCGCGAGAATGATAATTGTTCTGTCGCTATATTAAATTAAAATTAGAACGTACGGCGCAAACTCGACTGGCAAGTAATATGACAAATGAAATTGCGTTTCTTGTTCATATAAAACACGACAAGTTTGGGTAGAAATATGAAATGTCAGATAGATGTATGATACATATTTCTCCGCTGAACGAATGGAGTACACACTAACACGGAAGCGCATTAATATGGAATCACGTAGCGGTGCGATACGTGAATACTATTTCACGCTAATCAGTTTAAGATGCACTGATTTATGCCACATATTTTTCAATTGTAACTGACGGAATCTTCCTTTGGATATGCAGTTATTACATGTTCTATTTATTTGAACTTTCTTTGGTCAAATTTCTAAATCATAAATTTTGATATTAGTTACGAGTATACATGCTCAAACTATATGTACTCGTTTATGAACATCTTGAAAAAATGGATCGAATTGGTTCAACCAATAAGCTGGTTCGTTCTACAGATAAACGAAATTGCTACTTTTGAATCATATTATGATCATAGTTTATTAACAATATTAATGAATACGGATTCTTGTTCTATCAAGAAATGCAGTAAAAAGTTACAAATACAAAATTTAGGGTACCGTTTAAAAAGCAAGTTGAAAATTATATATAAATTATTTTACTAATCAGAACTGTTACTTCTTAGATTATTTAAAGTATGCAGGGTATTAAAAAATAAATGTAAAGGCCGTTTTAGACTAGCCTATAAAGATCTTGCACTATGTTTGTTATAATTTAAATTGGCTAGTATCAAACAGCAAATTGGTTGAAAAAATAGAACATGTTCTATTTTTCATACAATCTCTCGGTGTCTGTAACTGATCTATATATTCTTATTTTGGTTGTTCTCTCTACGTTTTTGATAAACATTTTATTCAAAAAAATTCCATACGCTTTACTTCCTTTAGTTATTCTCTTGTTTATCTCTTCATCTTCATAATTTAAGTTGGTAATTAAGATTCCCAAATATTCAAAAGAGTTCTCCTTGTGACACTTATAATTCTTTGTTTTCCATTTCAAACTTTATAATCTCTTCCTTCGATTGTTGTTTAGTCTTTGATTAATTAATGGACAGCCCGTATATACTTACACATTCTGACAACATTTTGGTAACTTTTTTGGTATCACCTTCCCTCATTATTATTTCTAGCACGCAGTAAAAAAGCAGATAGGAAAATTGCGTCTTTAAAACCTAAAGAAAGTGGCGATAGCCAAAAAAACTTTGATCTAGAATATCAAGTTCATATATAAAATAAGAAACATTTTGTAAAACATTATTGAATCAATTTCTTCTTCTTTCTAGTGGTATAGAAATTCTTGTTAAATCTTTTTAATTGCAATTGTAATGTGCAAGACAAATATGTTAGTTTTTGCAAACAATAAGATTTGATGGTACAAAGAGAAAATGTTTGCTTTGAGTGTGAGTATGTTTTCCAAAGTCTTATCCCGAGAACAAATAAATGAAGGCGGTGTATGAGTGTTGAAGTTTGCAGTGCAGCAAATACGAGCAGTAAATCACTAACATTTGTGTAGCGAAAGGTTTAACAATAAAATCCAACGAACCACCAAAGAGGCAGCATACGCTGCGCCAAATAAACGAGGCTAAACTTTATCTATCAGCAAATACATAAACACTGTGCAAGTTAGTTTGTTTAACAAAACTGTGCTAGTGAGCTATTCTCTTTAGCGACGGGTAAATCATAAACAAACTACTTCAAGTCGGGTTACACGTAAAGGCGGTTAATGTGTTCTGAAAGCTTAGTTTTCACTAGAGACTACAGGTATTTGAAATAGATTCAGAAATTGGATGGAAATGGTGACTAAAATTCGGGACAAATTATGTGTGATAATCGCAGATTGTATGACCAAATTTTGTGTTTTACATATGATTCGTTATTCGTAGTTTACCAGAAAATAATTATTAAAAATTTGGGGAAGGGATACTGTCACGTCATCGTGGTAGAATTGTGTAAGGAGAGAAATACACTGGGAGTGTGAGAAACAGTTTACTTGTATTTCTCTGCGATCCTACCTTGCTGATGGCAAACGTGCTTTTTCGAGAACATTAAATTACCATAGTAGCATATTAAGAAATTGGTCACTTTCAGTTAATCCAGATCTTAATCCTGTATGATAGGAACTATCAAAGTTTTAAAAAAGTTATTTGCTGAAACTTGTCTTTAGTATTGTTAAATACAGAATTTATTTCTCTTTTCAACAATATAAAATACTTATACATTAAAATGAAAATAAACTATAAAGAAATTAGAGAATTATCGATTTTATTCAATTTCGATCAAGTGTGCTTTGGAAACAAAATTAAAAATATTTTGTTTCATATAATTTTTTACAGATCAATTTAATATTCAATATAATTTTATTTTATTTGCCAAAACCAAAACATGATTGAAATGGGCAAGTAATTCGGCAACTTTACCCAATTTAACCGACTTCGTATCTATTACAGTTCTCGAGATTCCACTAGTTACCCTCTTAAAACGGTCACCCTGTATAGCGATACTATGTACTTTAGTATCCATTTCGAAAAAAATATTATTTTTAATATTCTATAAAAATAATAATTACAGTAAAGATAGGATATAGTGAAAGAAAGAATTGACCATAAAACAAAATGAGCTGTATATATCTATGACTGTAACCCTAAACTATGCTGCGATGTAAAACCCCATCGATGCTCGTATGTTTGGGCCGTGGTACGTCACCCCAGGGGCTCGGCAGCACCCCCGCCGCTCTATCAATAAACATGGCGCTCCAGCAGCCGGAGGTACGCAGCACACCTACAGCGCTCATAATTGCATTATTCAAGCCCGCCCAAGGATAAAATGTAATTTCTCCATATACATTATTAACGCCCACTTTGTGCTGTCCACTATATGCCTATTTTTCCCCCAACAACTTTGCCAATTAGAAAGTTCTGGCCTAAGTTATTTATTTTCTCGCAAATGATGTCACGAAAATATCAACTCTATTTATACCGGAAGTTTATTTCAGTGTTTATTTCTAAAAATTTGTTCTGAAATTTATTTTAAAAGTAGGTGACTAATGATTGTCTGACGAAAAGATCATCACCATGTAGACAGTGCCAGATTAAATTTGAATGCACCCCTAGGCAAAAACATTATACAGGTGTATTGAAATTGGAAAATGGAGTACACACTAACGCGGAAGCGCATTAATATGGAATCACGTAGCGGTGCGATACGTGAATACTATTTCACGCTAATCAGTTTAAGATGCACTGATTTATAGCACATATTTTTCAATTGTAACTGACGGAATCTTCCTTTGGACATAGAGTTTGCATGTTCTATTTATTGGAACACCCCTAGACAAAAACATTATACAGGTGTGTTATGAAATGCGAAACATAGGACCTCTCTCTCTCCTGATAAATTTAAAGCAAAACTGCAAGAATAAAAGTTCTTTCTTCAAAATTAAATTCTACATCAGATAAGACCATAATTATAGGTCCTTTTAGAGTATTCTATATTTTTACAATATTTCAGATGATCCGTCTATGTGCATATTTCAATTTACCATGTTTTGTCAGAAACCTGTCGACATTTTAATAAAATAAAATGTGAACACTAAGTGTAAATTGTATTGTTTTCACTTTGGACAATATAAAAATATCTCTTTTAATATAATAGAAAAGCTCGTAAAATTGAAGGTAAAGTAGTTGTATAAATTTGTGAGAGAGCAGTTGTTATAGAGCAAAGTATTTCTTTGTCCATTTTCTTGCAATGAAGTCTCTGTTTAAACTAACCTCTAACAAGCAAAAAATGTGGTATAATTTGCATCTAAATAGTTTGAAGTTCACAGTAAATTGTTTGTTCCTACTATTAGTAGGCTAACTACTTCTCCCATTACTACAACATAAAGCAATGTATAAGTACCAATTAATTCATTTCCGTAAACTCTGGAACTGGAAATAAAAACATAGAATGAAATACGTATCTACTATATTTGCGATAATTGGTCTCTATGCTTTCCAAAAATGTTTTATTAGTGATTATTTTAATTATTTCTTGAGATGATTTGGATCGGTGGGTTTCAAATTTGAGTAAGCAGGAAAAAATAAACTCTAACTTATACTTTATTCAATTATTTGAAAATAAGTTCATTTCTTCTGTTTATTCTTTTTATGAAGGAAAAGGGGGTTATATGTAATAATATTTGTTTTGCTTTCCTCCGAAATTATTGGTTTTAGGCATAGGATACCCTTAAAACATATGAAGATAATACAAAAAGACACCCAACTGAATTGTAAAAAAGGGTGTTCCATTTGAAAATTGGACACACATCATGTGTAATTACATTATAAAAAATATATGTGAGAACATAGAGTATTGATACAATTGTACAGAAAAAAAATTCTTAATTTTTACTATTAAAATAACTTCAGTATATCCTTATAAAACAATGCGAGTATTTGGTCTTTTTTAGAGAATAAACAGAATAACTTGGCAACGCTGCGGAAAATTGAAACAAAATTTATATGTCTGTATAAGAGAATAAAATACAATTAAAAATATATAAAAATATATAGGATGTTCCATTTAAAAAAAACTATATATGTGAATATAATTTTATGTTATGCTCCTTGAGTGGAAGAATAAATTCAATTAATAAATTTATGCTGTATTTCTAACGGCAACGGAGATATCGAAGACGGGCATATCGATGACTCGCCCTGTATAGATTGGCTCATATTTTGATTAATTTATTCTTTTTAAGTCTTAAACAAGTAGAAATGTTCATGAAACCGTTAATACAGTAAGTGATTATGAGAGCGGGTATAAGTAATAAAGAAGCTAGTAGCAATAAAAGCTTGACGTAGTGAAGTTGGTGACAACTAGTCGCAACCTGGCGTCGTCGTGTCGTTGCTCGACCTATTCTGTCACAACCGACGCTGGCGTTCGCAGATATGCAGAGAATTTAATTAGCAAATGTTTCAAATTACCGATTTATGTTTGAATTGCTCAGTATTTAATCTACGAGCTTCCACTAATCAAACAGGACTCACTACTCAATACCAGCCATTACAAAGAATTTATAATAAGATCAAAGCTTCATTGCTTGCCATTCCCCTTTATGGTAAGGTCACATAAAGCTTTCATAATTTAAGTACATTGGTAATTGGAGATCTCATGTCAAGACAATCAGACATATTGGCTACATGATTAAACAATCTGCAAATTGTTTATTATTTACCATGGGAATAGTAGCGGATAGTACTTTTTACATAGATACACGCCTCCAAGTATTCTTCTTTCATCCCTAATCTAATCTAATATAATCTAATGTAGCATAACTTAATCTAATCAAACCTAAGCTAACTAAACCTTACTAAACCTAAACTAATCTAAGCTAACCTAACCTAACCTGATCTAATCTAACTTAATCAAACCGCACCAAACCTAAAGTAATCTGAACTAACTTACCTCACCAAATAAAAACCGGTAACCGATATTTTGAACGGAAATTGCGAACTTTATAAAAAAATAAACCGGCTTTAACGAACATTAAATCTTTATTTTAATATCATATGAGCGAATTTTTTTTAATATTTTTTTATTTTTGTGTTATCTACCTATTTGTATTTAAATTTGAATATTACTCATGACGGTTTTTGCAATTTACATTATATTGGAGAGTCATAAAAGTAGGTCACTTTGTCAAAGCAAGTTTACATATTCACATTAGTAAAATAACTAATACAAGTAAAGAACTACTAAACCACATTTTTGCGGTACACCTGTGATGTTTTCTGTGTGAGAAAAAAGCAAAAGTCCCTGTTTGTGCGGTTTATGTGTTGTTGCCTGCATGATACTCGCGGGTGTCTTTGCAATTCGTGCGTTCTTTATGTGTGCTGTAAACTTGCTTTTCCCTCTAGCACAATGAATGTGACGCGAACGCAGCCTCAGGAATAAAATTAATATTTAGTTTTGTATGTGGAGAGAGATTGAGTGAGTACAAGAGGTTTGTTTTGCTGAGGTTTGTTTTACTGTGGTTTTTGCTCGTTATATATTGGTGGTGTGTACGAAAGTATCGTGTGTGTACAACAGGTAGTGACAGAGTAGTGCTTCAAGTATGAATGATGATACTAAAGCTACGCTTTAGTGTGAGGAATTTAAAGTTAAACTACTTCAAGCTTCAAGCAAAATTCAGTTCAGATGTGTTCAGTTTCTGGCAACAACTAAACTAACAATAAACTGGGAAAAAAATAATATTTTTTATACGCAAAGATTAAGAAAAAATTAATGGAATTCAGCCAGATGAATAAAATTTATTTACTCTTCGTCTGACTTTCAAAAGTTGGTTCACTTATGTTAATTTGTCTGTAGAATCTTTAGAGGATTATGTTTGAAAAACCTCTTTTACTTTATATTTTTTATCATCATCATTGATTTTCTGAATTTTTCGTAATGATATAGAAAAAATATTATATATTTAATATAAAAACTAAGTAGGTTAATTTAGTCTTCGTACACCTGTAAATTATATAGAATCAATGATCTTTTGAACTGATTCATTAAAATTACTTCCCTAAAACGGTTTGTCATAGTTCCCACTAATTTTCTTGGAGTTTGGGAGTCAATTTTACTCCATTCTTCTACTAGAAATTTAATAGTTTTTCTATATTCTTTGAGCGTATAGTTTTACATATTTTTTAAAGTAAATTTCAAAAGATGTTCAAGGTTTATTTTGATTCATTTGAAACAATTACTGAGTTATAGAAGGTTTCAGGATGGTTTATATATTTCAAAAACAAACCGCAAAGATGTGTGTACGGAGACTAGTACATATTTTGTAAGATTCGGTACATTTAAGATTATTTTACGATAAAACATTTAACCTAAAATTGAAATAAGTTGTTTAATTGTACTTGTAATGATTACTAAAATGATCCTTTGTATTGGCTAATGACTGTTCACTTGTGTTAATTAGAACTTTTATGTGTGTAATTAGCGTAGTGAATTTTGTGGTTATCGCGTATTATAATCAAACAGTGGGAACATTGCGTTAAGTGCGCGCTTAACCCGAGCATTTCCAAACAAACCTCTTCTCCCAATAACCATTTCGGCGTGTTGGTGCGTGTTCATGTAAATATGGACTTCCTGCTCGTGATGACCTGCAAAGATTCCGGAAGACGAACATGTGGTTTCCTCCCTTTTTCCTCCCCGCAGAGGGAGTAAATTAAATTTTATGGCGCGCGCACCCGCACAATACGGAAGGCGAATCGCTGTTAGGAAATGCGTGGCCTGTTAAAATTTAACCGGTGAGGAAAATTGATTATTAATTTCAGACCTTCGAAAGATTCTTTGCGGTGGAATTTATTATGATTTATACGATGCGTAAATGCTGGAATTTACAGTGAAAAATGGAATGAAGATTCAGGTTAAACAGAGATTAATATGCTCCTGAAATCTTTTTGATTTGAGTTTTCAGGTTGGAATCTATCGTAAAATTTTATTGTGATTTATTTTGTGAAAAATGTGTTTCTGGCACTGAGTTATTGGCTCGTAAAACTTCGGATTTATTGTCATTCCAAGAGTAATTGAAATGTTCAGATAATCATAAATTTCACATTATTAAAATTTATAATAAAGCCATAACAACACGAAAGTTATTCTAAGGGTTATACCGGGAATTTATTTTATCAGTAAACCAGAGTAGTTTCATTACCACAGTTACAGGTGACAGCAATGTATTGAGACGTTTATTTTATGACCAAATATAGCGAATATTTGTCAGACTAGACACATTTCAAAATCAATCGAACACAACGACAAGTAGATTGATATTTTAAATATATTTTATAATGTAGTAATTTTTTATTTCTAATTTTTAACGCTCATCTCGATCTTCGACTGGAAATTGTAAAAATCAAATTAATTTGAAATGAAATAAATAAATACATATATTTAATCACTACATTATAAAATTAAAAATTAAAAATTATATGTATAATTTGTCTATCTGATCCAAAAAAGTTTATTTTGTTTCATCGAAAACAATTACTGAGTTCTAGAAGGTTTCAGGGTGGTTTATATATTTCAAAAACAATGCGTACAGATATGTGTACGGAGACTACTTGGTTTGAGTGTATGTATTAAAAAGTAAATAGAAAAAAATTAAAACATTTGTGCCTTGTATATTCTTACCTTATATTTTGTCGTTATAAATGACGGTTTTTATAGTTGACTTCATTCTTGCATTTTTTATTGGACCAATTCATTATTTGATTTCACTGTTGACAAAATTTTGTGCAATATTTACATGAAACAATATTTTTGTTTACGATTTAATTTAAATGTGTGTTTGGACCATTAAAAAGTAAACTGCTAATTGAGATATACATAAATCATACCATTAATAATTAGGTTATTGAAACCTATATTGAGTCAGGAAAAATTATATTTATTTTCATTTATATATTTATTTTAAAGTTCATATATGCATAATTATGCAATTTAAAATTAATATCATTGCAAAATTTAATAAAACGCTCTAATTTCAGATGTATGGTTTTATCGATTGAATATGCAAAATATTTAAAGTTGCCATGTGCAAATAATGAAATAATAAAATGTAATTCTACTGTATTTATTTTTAAATAGGAAATGTACATGATAGAAGAAATAATAAAAGCATAATTATGTTTTATTGTCTCAGTTTAATGAACTACATTCGTGATAATACTACATTTTTAAAACGACAATAGTAATTGTCCTATCTATGTATTTATCTCATATTTTACCACAAATTATAATTTTTATTACTATAAAGGAATGTTGAAATATGCAGATATTTTAGAATTAACATACGGGAAAAATATTTCTTTAACTACTAATTTAATTATGATAAATCTACAAGTAATATTTATGTCCTCATTTCTAAGTTGGTAAAGCATAAATTAAAACAGTCAAATACGATCCAAAGTTAATTTGAACAATTTTTAACTAAATTATAAAATTAGGTGCAACAATATATTCATTAACAATAACAATAAGGTTTTACTTCTAAGAAAAAGTAAGTAAAATATGAATGATAATAAAAGTAATAAATTCATTCATCATATTTTTATTGTGCTGGGGGTAAGACATTACCCCCGTTTCCATTATCGGTTCCAGTATTTTCATTATTTTTATTACCAGATGTAATTTCTTCGACTTTATTTTCAAATACAACACTTGTATACATAACTTTATAAACTTGGCAGTTGGAGATTTCCATAAGAGTTAACTTGTCGTTGTAGTTTTGTTTGAAAAATTCAGAACGACGTCCATTGATGAAAATTCTATACCCTTCTGCTTCACACACGCAGGTAAATGAAAATCGAGACTTTAAAACTTCATCTTCTTCCTTGAGTCCTAAACATTGATCGCTTATTGTAATTTCATTCTTGGTGACCCTGAAACCAAAAGATATTTAGAAATATTATATATATATATATATATATATATATATATATATATATATATATTATATAGCATCTTATTGGCTGAAAGCATGTGAAATTTTCTTTTTCTACGACCACTATGGAACACTATATAGTTTCAAAGTTGGGTATTTCCCACAACCGTGTTTTAAAGTGTGAGAAATCATTTTTCATAGTAAAAATAACATGTGTGAATAAAACATTAAAATAAAAAAAAAACAATTATTTTATATCTAAGAACGAAGAAAATTCTTATTTTTAATACTTTATTTTTTTCAGTTTAATTATTTGCAGTACCGTTGATTTAAGGATAACGTACATCCATAGCAACATAAGTCGTAAGTTCCTGATAACTTCTGTTATTTAGTTACCATTGTAAACGTTATAGACAATAACAGTTCTACTAGCAGAGTAATTATGAAAAACATACGAATTTCATACACATTTGTTCAATTTGGACAAAAGTTGTGAAGGAAACTGTCACATTTTACAAATACTTTTAACATTATTTGAAATGAATTACTACTTGTGGTGCGAAAAAGATAAAAAGCAACTCAGAAGTACCTAATATAACAAGTCTTCTTCGGCATCGCAAGCTCCGCCTCAGTTCATACCTCGGTTATAATGTAACTATTGTGACTATACATAATGTACATATTTATCAAAGGTAACGACCGAAAATTTCTAAAAGAATGTATTATGGAAAAATTGCAGAGAATGTTGTAAAAGAATGCAGACCTGTTTATATAAAGTAAAAGGCAGGTACATAAAGGCTTAGAGGCAAAGGAAACATGAAAATTTAGCCTTTACACTTTGAAACGACTTTGCCATACATTTCTATCGAAGCTTGTAACGCGATTGCTACATGCTTTTACAACTCTGTAGCAATTACGTCTACATGTCATGTGCATGCTCTTCAAGCCTTTCATAAAACATTCACACCACTATAGATGCCTTCACTCACCAATTTAAACCACCTACAACCTCTTTCTAATTTTCTGCATATCCAGATAGTTTCAATTTGCCGCTTATGTATTCCTTTTAGCTATACAACTACATGTTAATACACTAGGCTCATTCAGACAAGATTGTATTATGTACTGTCTACTATATCGGTCCACTTATTTACTCATTTTATTTGATATTACATAAAATATTAAAAATCATCAAAAATATCGCAATATAGGAGCCAGAGCACTTCGAATTTATGTTCAATTTTCTACCTCTTGTGGTAAAAGTAACCTAAGAATTCTACGTTTGTTAGCATTAAAAAAAGAGAACGATTTAAGTCAGTAGAACATGAAATGCGAGTATGTTTCTCCAAAATACACCCGAATAAAAAAGAATAATGTTAAAATATGATTTACATACTAGTAACACAGTTATTTTCTACAACATTCCGTTGATAATGGTAACCAAATAATTTATATTATATTTAAGAAACATAAAACTTATGTTTCTATGTAGTATATTATACTTAGGTGAACGGTAGTGCGAAAAAAGTAAGACAAATTAAAGTATTAATTAATAGCAAATAAAACTTTTAATACAACAATATTATTAAATGAATTAAGAAGCTTATAAATTGTTTCAGAAGTTCTAAGTTACAAATCGTTTATTTAACATTCTGATTTGTCTTAAATATAGTAACACTCTACAGTGACATTTCTCTTGTGGACTTTACCTGAGTTGTAAATGTTGTACTAGGTTGTTTGCGTCATCGCTTAATCTGATGCACAGTCTATTTTCACATCGTGCTGTAATGTATAAAATTGATCCAGGTCTCAATCCATGCGGAATCCTTAGCCGAACAGGTAGTTGGGTACCCAGGGGCCCCAAATTGAGGCAACTGGAAATCAGGTCACAATCTGCGCTGCTATTCACAGTCATGTTGCCAGGCTACTGAAAAACAACGTCCTGCCTTGTTAAGGATGTTGTTGTTTTGTGCAGCTGCGGCTAGATTGCTTTATTTTCAACAAACCGCAACTGATAAAAATGCAGGCTTCGAATATTTGCAATAAACACGATAAAGATCTCTCGAGTGCACTGATAACAAAATGCATTCAAAATATGTTTTTATCCTACAAATGAAGTATTATTACAGATTGAAAAATTATTGTCTGTAACCAAATAGTAAATGTTATCAGAAACTTAATACCCAACTTTCCAGCTTGATATTGTATGGGAAAACTGCCACTTTCCATAGTGGTCGTAGAAAAAATTTATTACGTCAAATAAATCAAGTAAAATAAATATATTGCAAATCGGAATAATTGCAATATTTTTTATAATGCCATTTTAAATATTTTGAAAATCGATGAATTCTGAATATAATATTTATTAGAAAATGGTGGAATTATATTTATATTATACACTGTCATTATTATAATGATATTTGTTTATTATAACACTCCTGTTGTTATATGGAATATTATAATGGCATCATAAAATTTAACTATACTGGTAATATATTCCGATATATGTATGTAGATATTTGAAATGTAGTTTTTTATAAAATACTTAATTAAAGTTAGATTAAGAGATAGTTTTTCAGTACTTATTGCAGGTAATAGTTTTTTTTTATTTGAAACATTATTTGCAGTGCCTTATCATAATATTAGATGTTTATTTTCCATTTATGAGTAATATCTTTCAGTAAAAATGTAATAAAAACATTTGTTTTTATTTTCTGCTGCGTTGTAAAAATTTTATGACACGTTTCACACATGATAAAACAGTTTTTGTACCAAGTTCTCTTTTTATATTTAATATGTTAAATAGCCATAATAATACCACTTATCTTTACAAGGGCTATTATTGTTGTTTTGCATATTATTATTAAATCAATACGATAATAATTGCTTGAAATAGCTACGTCATACAATGTTGTTAATTATTGGATTCTATATATAACAGAGCATTCCTCGCATTTTGATAATTGTATGTATTAATGATTCTCAAATTTATATTCAAAATATGAAACATTTTCGTTTGTTTTGAAAACGGACATTAACAAATGAAGTCATAGTTTTTAGCATTTCCTAATAACTACAAAACAACTTCATTTTGTCATTATCTCATGTGATGTATTACTTAAATAAAAACAGAGAGACAAATGACAACAACAAAGTAGGATCGGACGTGATGTTCATTTAAAAATAGGAGACACAGCCATCTACAATACGGTTCTATTACAATATTAAAACAATAAAATATATCTTCTTACTTCTTGCTTTGTTGGAGAGCTTTTGAAGAAGAAAGATATAAGATCCATGACCCTTCTACCTGAGTAATAGTGTTGCACTAGTCTTGTTAAAAAGTGAAACACAGTGGCGTAGGGCATATTATTTTATCAAAGCCAATAACATAATAATATTAATAATATAATAGTTTATGTATGTAGTAGAAACAGGGAAAGTAATTCCCAAAGCCGCTGATGCTGTATTTTTGCATAAACTCAAAAATATTTGAAAATATCAAATTTTTAACTCGAAAATTTTCAAATTTTAGAAAATTTTGTTTGTATTTTTTTTTAAAGAATTAGATACGCTGACACTAAATTTACAAACAGAATTTAAATATCTCTTTTCGTTTCGGAGATATTTGCTCACAAAGTTGTATCTCAAAAAAGTGTGTTTTTTGAGTATATTTTAAATATGAGTAGAGATACAATCTCAACTACTTTACCATTCGATTCTACGGAAAAAGTTATATAAAGAAATGTTTTGTCCACATATACGTTCTCTGGAACGATTCGGTGAAAAATAAGAAAAACGAAAAAACCTAATTTTCAATTTTTCGCCTCGAAACTTTTTGTCTCTAAAATTGTTCATATTTTGGACTTAAGTAGATATCGATACGCTGATTTTAAATTTTCAAACAGAATTTAATTATCTCTTCCCGTTCTCGAGATATTTACGTTCAAAGTTAGACCTGAAAAAAGTGGGTTTTCAGGAATAGCCCTGAAATGGGTCCAGATACGACCTTGGCGACTTCAGCAATCGATTCTACGGGCAAAATTACATAAGTGTACCAATTTTCAGATTTTTATTCCTACTGATACAATTTTTAGAAAGGAAAAACTGAAAATGGCCAAAATCGAAAAAAATCGTCAGGGGTTCATCAGGCATTTTTTTCGATTTTGGCCATTTTCGTTTTTTCGCTCTAAAAATTGTATCCGTTGGAATAAAAATCTAAAAATTGGTACACTTATGTAATTTTGCCCGTATAATCGATTGGTGAGGTCGTAGAAGTCGTAAACCTAACCCTTAAAGGGGTAAACCTAAAAAACCGATTTTTTTAGGTATTGCCAAAACTCAACTTTGAACACGAATATCTCAAGAACGGGAAGAGATAATTGAATTCTGTTTGAAAATTTGAAATCAACGCATCGATATCTACTTAAGTTCAGAAAATGAAAAGTTTTGGAGACAAAAAGTTCCTAGGAAAAATTTTGAAATTTAGGTTTTTTCAATTTTTACATTTTTCACCTAATCGTTCCAAAGAACGTATATGAGGAGAAAACATTTCTTTATGTAACTTTTCCCGTAGAATCGACTGGTATAATCGTTGAGATTGTATCTCTACCCATTTGAGATATAACCAAGAAACACACTTTTTTGAGGTGCAACTTTGTCATCAAATATCTCAGGAACGAAAAGAGATAATTAAATTCCGTTTGAAAATTTGAAATCAGCGTGACGAGGTCTACCAATCTGCACTATTTCCCAAAATCAAAATTTTGGGCACAAAAATGAGTATTTTTGTGATATTTTGCGTTTGTCAACACAATTTTTGGTTTAATACTGTTGGTTGGTTTGTTTTAACTCTACACAACTTTGATATGGGGTTATAGGTTTTGGAAAAAGTGAGAAAAGCTTTTTGTACGCCACTGGCGAACTCCGGTGTCAGGAATTAGAACGGAGTAACTAGTGTCGAAAGGTGTAGCGTAGTGTACAGAAGCTATTCGTACCTGCACCAAGCTTGGCGAATAATAAAGAGAAGCTGGCAGTCTTACTATGTTCCTACATCCCGCATTTATTATCCTAAATGGATAGTGGCTCACGGAATGTTTTCTCTGTAGCCTTCCATTATGTTACCCTATAATCTACACAACAATATACTCTAATTACGACATGAAAAAACTAGCTAGTACCACGGGCGCCGACTACATTTTCCATGAAACGAGAGCAAAATCCAGAGCAGCCAAATCTGTTCCAAAATAAGCTCTGATTTCATCAGACCTGTGTACACGAATTTTCATTTTAAAATTCCCATTAGTACAGCCACAATTACAAATAGAATATCAACCAATAGGAAACCAGATGACCGATAATAATGCGCATGTGAGGATATACTGAAGATCCTGAGACGCTAGCACTCAGTCCTGCTCTGCGGGGCGCCGAGGCGGTAGTGGGTCTTCGGGCCTCTGCCCCGCATGGTGGTCTTGATAGTCCGCCTTCCAGGACATCTCATGTCCTGAAGGTGGTCTAGTTCAGCCGGCTGGGAATTGGAGCACGCTGTGTGCCTAATTATTGGCTTCCTGAAACCAGAACACATTCTGGAGCAGATTTGGCTGCTCTGGATTGTGCTCTGGTTTCAGTGGGTCAGGAGTCAGGGATTAGAGCACATAAAAGAGCTTGTTCTAATTCTAGTTTGCTGAAATCAGAGCACATTCTGGAGCAGATTTGACTGCTCTGGATTGTACTCTGGTTTCAGTGGGTCAATAATTAGAGCATTTTGAAATGTTTGGTCTAATTCTAGGTCTGCTGAAACAAGGGCATATTTTTGAGCAGTTTTGGGTGTTCTGGATTGTGCTTTGGTTTGAATGGGTGAAGAATTAAAACATTTTAAAATGTCTGCCTAGTATTTTTTTTTATTGTAATTTATTTTTTGATTTTGGTCAATATAAGAAATTTGGCCCCAATGAAATTTTTTAAAGTCTGATAATCATATACAAATATTGCTAATTCCACCAAACTAGTGAATTTATCTGTGGAATTAAATAATATACTTAATCCTTTTTATGAATTAAGATTGGAGTTAGTTTAACATTTCGGGATATTAACAAGGGCTATAACATTGGGACTAAGTAATCCCTGAATCTGGATGTAAAAATTTAGTTTCTTATTTTCTTTCCAAACTGTTTTTGCAGTAAAAAAAATTCTTCTTATGAAAGTATGATCATTATCACCCATCTCCACATAAGTTGTGAGTCTTGAAGTGTTGTCACATTTGTAAAAGTTCCAGAGATATAATTTGATGGCAGATAGTAAAATTTTACGTCGCATGTCGCAAACAAGTCATATTTCCTGCTTAAAGATCGGTGAAAAGCAAAAATAACCAAGCGGCAGAATTTTTATCGAAAGCCATTTAAAATGCTTAGCATCTAACAGGCGCGAACTGTAAACTAGCAGCTCGAGGACTAGACATAATCCATTATGTAGTGTAATCACACGAGCATTCGCGTTTCAATTCTTATTTATGCCTTTAAGCCTTTGCAAACCAAATAGAAGAATACACAAGTGCAGGTGTTTATACACAATGTACTACACACTGCAGTAAGTTTTGTTTATTTAGTAGATATTTAAAAATTACTATTTCTACAAATAAAATATGTATTTTTTTTATCGGACCTTTCCGGTGTATTTTTATACCGAGAATATATCACTTTTCCTACTATACATAATATACTATTGTTCATGTTGAAATTTGAAAAAATCTGCTTCTTATTCACATTTTTCGCATGGCATGTTAGTACATTTGTACAAAAAGATCATTTTTGTTAATATATTCATTTCTGAAAAATATATTTGGAAACATCCAATATAGATTATAATTTCACAATAAAGTTTAAGAAGGTACTATAAGAAGCAAATCTTAGACAAGAAATTCTGGAGTAAATACAAAAGAGAAATTGTCAGATACTAGAATTATAAATAGAGCACTTAGAAACAAACTAGGATAAATATTGAAGCAATTACAGGGAACTGGGTCATATTTTAAGCTATGCTCATTATAAATTGGACGTCGCAGCTTTATTGAAATATATATTATATGAAACATAAATTTAATTCGTTACTTTGATGTAGTGAATTAGTAGGAAGATATGTAGTTATTATAACTGTTTCTATTTGTACTGTAACTATTCCATTTAATGTAATATATATTTAATAATATTATATTAATACTACATATAATAATCCATAAGCTATTATTACTCGTATTATCAATTTTACCATAAATAATCTATTATAATTTCATGTTGCGCCAGAATATTAATATCTGGAGATGAGAAAGTATTAATGAAGATGAATAATTGATGAACTTACAAGTTTCATTAAAATTATTAATAATAATGTTAAAAGCAATATGAAGTAATTCGACTAATAGATATTATAGATATAAATATTCATGAAACATTTTATTACAAATAAAAAATGGATATGCACAATTATGTTATATTAGTCCCATATAAGTATTTCACGCTGAAACTACTCAAAATTGATTTAGGGATGGTCAAAACGGACATTTCTGTTGAAATTTGAAAACCGAAATTTTTCGCGATTACAATACTTAATACAAGATGATACAATTAAAAACATTATATTATTTTAATATAAATTTTAACTCTCGATTTAACCGGCTGTCAGCGTTAACTAAAGTCAGTGAAATTAAAACAGACCGTTAACTGGAATATATTCCACAGTTAAATTTAAACTACAAAATTGAAACAGCCATGGAATTCGGACTTACCATTTCGGAATAACGCATCCAACACTTTTGTTACGATCGGAGAAAAAAAAAATATTGTACTTGTATAGATATTATTATAATTTTATCTATAAGATGTGTGTTTTGATTATTTATTTTTTATTGCAGACCACTTCGCCGATGGTCTGAGCTGATCCATGGCATGATGGTTCTCATGCCCTTGCTTGGTGAGTACATTTAATTATCCTTAGGATAGAGCCAATATGCAGATAAGTTCTGAAGTCATAAAATGATTTGACGATATCTGTTTAAGCAGGTCAATTAGAATATTGAAGAGATGGGAACAAAGGTGAATCTAAAATGAGGCTTTATGAAGTCATTCTACTTCTAATAATATAGTAATAAAATACCTACCTGCATATCAGAGCGAGCTTTTCATTCTCTGTGCGCTTCACAATGAAATGATCGTAGATTACATTCATAGCTGGAATTAAATTTCAATTCCTTCCTTTTAAACAGGCCATTTCCAATTGATTTTCATTTACAGAGAAATGGACTCTACGGGAACTTTTCTTCATAATCTTTTTCAAACGGTGCGTTATATTTTTTCAGTTGCTTTTACAGTGAATTCGAGTTCTGAAAGCGATAGCTCTTTGGAAAATGTCCTTTGTAATGGGAGATGAAATGTCAGGAACTATTTAGAAACTGGCGTCATCAGAACGCGAAAAAATTTTCTTCAAAGCGCGGACATCCTGTATTGTCTATTGTTAACCTTTTACGCTACATTTTCGATATAATAAACAAACAAATAATACAAATAATTAATAAATATTTCCGATAAATTGTTCATAGTCTGGTTATCTACAACTAAATTTGAACATTGAATTGTCCTCTATCTATTCATTTCAAATAATATATAAACTGAAATGAGTTACTAGAATTGATTATTAACCAGTATTATTAAAATTTTAATACACATTTAATCTAAATTTAGTTTAGGTTAATTTTGTATTATTACAGTGGACGATAATTGATAGATGGTAGCTTTATGATAACATAGTTTCATAGAGAGATACCAGATACAGGATTTTCATTACATCCCTAAATGGGCATAGAGTAATTATAATTTCATATATTCAGTGTAAATTATTTAATTTGTCCTCTATAATAGAATAAGGGATGAGTATGAGTATTGCTATTCAGTGTATATGGATTCAATTATTTTAGTAAATAATGCTATACACTCTCAAATAATAAACATATCAAAGCGTCAGTTTGTTGATAATATGATATTATGATAACTTTATTATTCTTTCAATTCTTAATTCTACATATTAAATTAAAGTCCGTTTTAGACTAACCTATAAATAAAGATCTTGTTCCATTTGTGGTACATTTTAAATTGGTTATTTTCAAACAGAAAATTGATTGAATTTTTATATATTGTAAACACATTTTCATTTCCCATGATAACCATAAACAACGTTAAGGTATAGAAATTCATATCTTACAGTGTCAAAAATTGTATTGTTTAATTTTATTTTTGTAGCTAGTTGCTAGGAAGTAGTAAAACGAAGACGTATTTATTATTAAAATATAAATGAATTAAGAAATAATATCGTGATCGTAGAACAAGTATAGTGTTTAATATGCTTGGAATGTTCATTCCATGCTTGTTGTACAATATACTATTAAGTGGCTACGTGAAATTAACTAAATGTAACGATATACAAATAATTTCATAGCGTAAAATAACAAAAGTAATGAAGTGCACTACTCAAAAAAATGCTTGAAGTTATTACCCTGTTAATTATATCTCAATTATCACTTTCGCAATGTACAAGCATACAGGTATATTATTAAGTTTGGTTTAACAAAATTGAAGAAGCTGCAATAGGCAGCGAAACGTTGGCCTAGACTAGCCAAATAAATGATTTCCGACTGCATTCCTGTTTATTTATTTTTTCCATCACCAACATCAGTCGCTTATACCTCTCTTCAAAATTATCAAACGTTTTCTACTAATAGTGACAATCGTTATATTGTTTCGGCAGCTTTAATATTTCACTGAATCCTGTTTCTTATTCCTGGTGAAGAAAGAAAATAAAGCAATAGTTGAGTTGATGTGGCCATGGCTTGTGTTTTGTATGTAAAGTGAGAGTTTCCCTCCCGAGCGCCTTTACCTGCCTGCCTGCGGCTCTGGGTTCAGGTTCGCAGGAATTTGCGTAGCTAAGCCGATCCCTGCGTAAGTCAACACAGGTATGCGGACGGAACACACCGTGTAATACTGGTGAGGGAAATATAGGTTAGGAAGTTGTACCATCACTGATTTGGTCGTCAGTTTCATAAACGGACAGTTGCGAATCCACTGACATGAGCTTAATAATGGGAAGGCACTGGGTTCAAATCCCAGTAAAGTCTATGAATTTTTCAAAAATTTAATTCTTCATCTTAATAATATATTTATACACTAAGGTTTGGAAGACTATCATTATTGCCCTAGCATATTTTTATGATTGTGAGAGTCTAATTTCTTTAATGAAAACTGAATGACTCAGTTGAAATGAAAACCCAAACAATATTTAGAAACTTTTAGGAGTTTTAATTATCGACCAAGGTTAATAATAATTTATTATTGACGTAGAATTGTTACCAAGTAAACGGTAATGAAAAACAATTTCTCATGTCAAATAATAGTGGGTGTCTAGATTAGTACTGAAAAAAAAAATACTATTAGAATCTCGTGAGGTAAAATACAACTTACTTTTTATTAATACTTATATAAAAAAGTGTTGTAATGGAAATGGATAAATATGGAAAAACACAGTGTGTTTAATATTATGTTCTCGCATGTTTCTTATTTATTAAACAAGGATATTGTTGCAGGATATTGGTTTTTGTGTTCAATAACGAAATTTTATATTTATTTTCCATAACTACATTACAAAAAAAAATCGGTATTTTAATTATTCTAATTTATTTATTCACTTTTAGTAATTGAAATGTACCTGTATCAGTCGTAAATAATATTTCGTTAAAATGTGAAATAAACGACAAACATTATAATTGAAATTTACTTGTACATTATTTATAGAACATATGTTGCTTTTATTCGTATATGTATATGTGAATAAATATCTCATTTGAGAGAAGTTGATTTAAAATAGCTAGCAGCAACTTCCCATACCGGCATTTGTTTTTAGTTCAGAAATTGTTTGTTAACAATTATGAAATTAACTGAAATTGTTCCATTCCATTGTGAAAATAATCACATTTTTCGCATGGCATGTTAGTACATTTGTACAAAAAGATCATTTTTGTTAATATATTCAAAAATATTTTAAATATTCTGTTAGCCGGAGATAATATTCACATTTTCCAACCCAATGGCTCATATTCATTTAAAAAAGAGTTATAAAAGGGTATCGGGGCTATTTATTTGCCGGGATTGGCGATTCGCACATTCGGCAGATTTTATGCGTGCATGAACCATTGTGGAGCATTTTATTTCGTCTTTTGTCATCGGATCAGCCATTGTTTAGAGTTCGCCGAACAAACGACGCGAGTATTGTTTCTGTTGCGTTTATTGCTCCATCGGTCGAGACTGTTTGTTGTTGCTAAAAGGGTTCTTGTACAACCTCAAATCCAGCCGATACATTTCATATCTCGTAAAAATTATTTTCTCTTCACCATTTACAGACGATGACATTTCAAAATTTTCTAGTGAACAAAATCAAAATATAAAATTATAAGATTGGTATCCGTGAGAAAATTAACACAATTCATAGCATTAGAATTTGCTTTGGTCTCAGTAGGTCAAAAATCAGAACATTCTGAAGTACTTGGTCTAATTTTTAAGCTTCTAAAATCAGGCCAAGAATCAGAGCATTCTGAATACTTGCTCTAGTTTTAGGTTTACTGAAACCAGAGCACAATCTGAAATAAAGTAATGTACTCTAGTTTCGTCAGACCTACAGTTAGAACAAACACTTTAGAATGCTTAAATCTTAAGCCATTGAAACTAGAGCATATTCCTGAGCAGATAGAACATCCAGAATGTGCTTTGGTTTCAGCAGACCAAGAATAAGGCCCGAAGCTCACTACCGTACCGGCGCCCCGCCGATCCCCGGTATAGCCTCAAACCGTACCGGCGTCCCGCAGATCCCCGGTATATCCTCACTTGTAATTTGTGTGTGGCTGTAATAGTGGCAATATCTAAATATAAATTTGTATACATATATACCTACTATGATGCGAGGAATTCACGGGTAATATTTTTAACGGTGTAACTCACACCCATTTTACGGTAGTAATTCAAAATTTATTTTCATTAGAAATTTAAACAATAATTCAAGTAAATGTTTCCAAATAAGAAATATGGTCTTAGTTAAAATATTGCATCCATATATTTTCCTGTTTAAATTCTATATTTGTCTTTTCAAATATTTTTATTTGTTCCAATTAATAAATACATAGGTATATACGTCGCTATAAATATGAATGCACAAATGGTTTCGCGTACGAGTATACGCACAAAGTATTTATTTTTTAATTTAATGTAACGAATTAAATAAATCATATTTAAAAGCACATTTTTATAATCTGATGTAAACAATTTATTTCATTTATTTCCAGCATCAATGCATTTTTACATTCGATATTAAATACTAATATGATGTGTAGAAATATTCGTATTTTAATATAAGCTATTTAAAGCTTTTTATATAAAGTATTAACTGCAGAACAAATGACTGCTTGACTTTTATGTTATTGGCATCATTATTTAAAAAAAAATCTTTATTTAATTTTATGAATAATAATATTGAAATAGTTTCTCGTTATCTTAGTACAATGATTTTAAAAAATTATACAAAAAAATTAGACCAAAATATGTGTTCATTTATTTTATTTGAATTATGTTGTTAATGTAGGTTGTAATAAAATGGATTTTGGGGCCCGAAAATGTTTATACATCGGCGCCATTGACCACAAAGCTTGTGTTCGTTAACCTCGATGAAAAATGAGTATCGAATAAATATAGGGGAGGGGGGTGTTCACTTCGCGCTATTGGCTTTTAATTCGCATACACACATGCTTTATGGAATTTTTAATTAATGCTTAATTTTGTCACGTTTTTATTGTCTTCTGGTTAACTTGTGAACTGTGAAATTCTGTTTTTTGTCGGGTTTTGTAAATCAAATTTTATACGCGTGCTGGGTTAACAAACCTTGAAAAATAGGTGGGGAATAAATTTATGGAACATTTGGAAAACTCGCAATTTTTGCATGATATGAATAACTGATTGCGCTAATATGCTGATAATGTAGAAAACTTCATTACCACCAGCGAGAAACTTTTTACGCTTTTTCATTCATTCAAACATAATTATGAAAAGCAGATTTAAATTTTCCACCGCGACATATGTACGAGGAGAATAAACCATGTGAGAAACAAAAAATACTTTAGTCCTTAGATATACATTATATTTTTTTCCTAAATCGTTAAATTATTAATTAAAAACATTAGTAAATAGCATTATGTGTTTGTAAAACATCAGCTATAATAGCTATTGAGACGGGGATGGCTGTGATAACAAACGTACTGTCAAAGTGTTAAATATTTCTTTATAATTTTTATTTATGTAAAATAGATAAATTATTATCAAAGATAAATAATAAATAAATTCACCAAAAATATTATGGAATGATATGCTTGTTATTGTAGGTAGTGCTAAAGAAACTGCAAAAATGTAATACTATAAAAATATAGGTTAATTCAGTTTAATAGATGAGTCCGTAAAGTTAAATTTTGACATAAGGGTAACAATATAACTTTGATTTGTGTTTCATTTCATACTAACTTTTTTGTGATTGAAATATTTTTAATAAAACTTAAAGTGATACTTCCCGGAACCCAAAATCACCTTGTATGAAACTTAAAGAACTTGGAAGCTGGAATAAGGCTTTTAAAAAAGTTTTAATAAAATGAATCCGTAATTTAATTTAAAAAATCTGAATTTACATTAGCTTCTGCGGTTGACCCTTTTGAAGAGATTAAAAAGTATTGAAGGGCATTTAAATTTTTCATTAGAATTTAAAGATTATCCTCAGTTTTTATTCTTAAAGAATATTTTGATTTCTCGTGCAGATTTCAAATAATATGCACTAAAGAAAACAATTCCAAATTATTTTGGTAGGTTATTCGTAGTATTGCCATTAAAAAAATATTTTTGGAATGTTTTTTCTGTAATTTAAATATTTTTGTGGAAATGAAAAGCTTCACTCGTATTCGAACAAAATAAGCTAACCAATCAGCTACTATTTCCCATTCATTTCTAATGACTTTTCTCTTGAATTTTAATGAATAAATATAAAATAAATTCCATCTCGGTATAATAAACCCATTTTCTTTAAATTACACCAGCCTCAATTACCAAAACAGCGATTGGCCTCGAATCGATTGCAGAAATATTTTTGGAAGACTCTAATTTCTTTAATGAAAACTGAACGACTCAGTTGAAATGAAAACCCAATGAGCACCATTTATTAATTTCGAGGAAAGATATCCATCTTATAAATTAATAATAGCGGTATTTCAATAATTTTGATCTCATTATTTCACTAGTGAAACCTCACTGAAATTAGGGAAATAGTTTCTTATTAAACGGAAGTAGAAAAACAATTTCTCATGTCAAATAAAGGTCAATAATAATGGGTGTCTAGGTTAGTAGTGAAAAAACAACTTACCGCACTTTTAATGAAAATAACTGCAATCAAAACTTCCAAGTTTGTAGCACCAAAGATTGTACTCTTATTAAAGATTTTATTCAAAGAAAAGTATTTACAGAAGACAACGTCTTGTGTAATTTACAAATAAATCGCAAAGTTGAAATTACGGAGTATAAAAATAGCAGTTAGAACAAGCAGTAAATGTAATTGCCTTTCGTTTTATCCTTACAAAGGACTAATTTACCTGAGCACTTAATAAGCCTGTAATTGTATTATCCTTGTAGAAAAATTAACCTGAGGGCTTTTATGCCCTTTGTGGTAAAGATCTGAGAGATTTCGCATCTTACAAATGGGTGATACGTGTATTATATGGTTTGTTGCTTCCCTCTTTCATATCCATTTTTTATGAAACTGACGTGAAAAATGGAAAGGAGATTGCAGAAAACTATAAAATTCCTCCCGGGGTACCCAAGGCTGTTGAATCTCTTATGTGGGGCACACCCCCCTTCGCCACCCCCCTTGCACTTACCTGAGATGTTCTGACAAACGTCTCCTTTATATGCATGTCTAAAATATGTCCTCGCTTTCTTATTTTAGAAATTTTTACGTATTTTTTATGCATGCCTCCCAACCTGTATTATGTTCCATACATGAGATTGTGTTGGGAAATAGATTAATTTTATGGTATGAAAGAAAGAATTTTTATGGACAGCAGGAAATTTTTATAAGTTTTGTGTTCCTTCACGTTTACTCCTAGACTTTCATGCAAGACATTACCTCAGACAGTTCAATTAAAAATCATAGTTTTTATAAAATAAAATTGCTATTACCTTTGACTTTTTTGATGCAATAACATATATAAAATTTATTTTAAGATAAGCAAGTAAGAAAGTAAAAATAGAAAACTATGTGAGTAATAAATAATACGTTAGTCCTTAGATATACATTACATTTTTTCTGAAATCGTTAAATTCTTAATTAAAAACAAATAAATATCATTATGAGTTTGTAAAACGTCATCTATAATAGCTATTGAGGCGGGGATGGCTGTGATAACAAACGTACTGTCAAAGTGTCAAATATTTCTTTATAATTTTCATTTATGTTTACACCTGCTTAGACGTCGTCTGCATGAAATCAGATAAATTATTATCAAAGGTAAATGATAAATAAATTCACCAATAATATTACAGAATGATGACTGCAAAAATCTAATACTATTAAAATATAGATTAATAGATTTGACAGATAAGTCCGTAAAGTTAAATTTTGACATAAGAGTCTGTAAAGTTTTACTTTAGTTACTACTTTGGCTAACTTCACGGAATGATATCGTGTATTTTATTTTTTTCCTTGCAAATATTATACATATTTTACAAAGCAAGTGTAAGATATAAAGATATTTTAAAAATGTAGAAACAAGATCGTATATTTTATATACATATGTAAATTAAGTTTATGTTATGCTACTAAAATATGCTAATTATTTTTTTTTGTTACAGGTAGCGGGAAATAGTAGGGGTTCAACATTTGGTTTTGGATAAATAATAATGCGTTTCAGGGCATATTGGAACATATGTAAGTAAAAAGTGCATGTTGATTTTTATTTGTAAATAAATTTTATTGGCAATATAAATAAATTTAAAAGGCATGTTTTATCAAATTAAATGCAATTTTTTCTTGTAATTAAAAATATTCAATCAACAAAAAAACATATTGATATTTCTTTTATTAATTTTAGTTTTTAATATTTCCATTATTCTGTTTGTTGGACAATGAAACATTGTCGTTTATTGTCGTTGTATTGAAGAAAGAGAATAATTATATCGTAATGCATTCTTAAGATAATAATCTGTGCATTGTGTGTTGTAGTGGAAATGCAATGCTTGTTAGCAATTGCATTATTAATTCATATAGCAAGAAGTTTTGAATCGGTAAGCTGCAACTTCAACTCGATGTGCACTTGTAACTTCGAAAGCGAAACGCAAAAAGTTCACGACATAAGTTGCATCGCCGTCCCCTTCTACAAGTTCCCAAGTAAGCACTCACTGTTCGGCTACGTAAGTATTCCCCGCAAATAAGAATTTGTCTGCAGGAATTTCAATCAATTTTCTTTGGTTTGGATAACTTTGAGACTCATGGCAGATTTTATTAAAATTTTAATTCCTACATAATAATTTAGGAATACAAAACCAATATTCATCTTAAAAATATCTTACATAAACCCAAAATAATATTTTATGATGACACAAGAGTACTGAAATAGATATTTATGATTTAAGAACGAAAAATGCTGTTTCTCAGATGAGTGTCGGTATATAACTTTATTTATTAATTTATTTATAATTGCTTATATTATATATTATATTTACATAAAAATGAAATAATACTCAATCTATTAATGTTTGGAATAATCATTGAAGAGGATATTGTAAATATGTTATTATATACCCATTGGTAACAGTTAATAACTTTCTAATAGCCCTTGTATATTATAATGATAATTATATATCCTCTGTTCAATCTGAATAATTAAATTAAGTTATTATCAATTAGAGCTTGGTATTAATTAACCATAATTATCTGCTTCATTTTATATTGCAGTTAATTTAGTGTACATATAATTTATTACCTATTAAATATGTGGCTAATCAAACAATTAAAAACTTAATCGTGTACCCACGTAATTATTATTTACAAATATTTATATCAATATATTCCAAATTGTAAGTTAATATGTACATCAATATATTTATGATTACCAAAATGTTAGTTAGCAAATGTTGAATGTATTTAAGTTTTGCCTAAACCAATAATGATTTATATGTCAAAAAAAAAGATAAGAGAACAAGAACGACTAAAAAATATAACTTTATGTTTATTCTTTTTTTAGTATAATACTTTAATACGATTTTATATACGATAAAATGTAAATAAAAAGAATTACATCATATATGCCCGGTTTCATGAACGCGAATTAAATTTATTAAATCTAGATTAAATGTGAAAATGGGTTTCACAAGAAAGAGTTAAACTTAACCTCGGCTTAAATGCGGAGTTAAGACAACCCGTCTATGGCGATGGGATTAAATTTTAGCTTTGGATTAAATTGATAATTATTAGTTTTTGCTTCAAATATTATTTTTGTAATAATAGTGGTTACTATGGATATTTTTATTCCATATATTTGTAGTTAGAGTTTTTGATTGACGAAAGAGATTCTTCAGATGATGAGTTCGTGGATAATATTTTGTACATTGTTACTAGACAATAACGTATTACAAAATGTAACATACCTATATAATTCAATTTTTTGAATAAGATCACAAAATAATAATCCCATGTTCAAATTTCTTTAATTATTGCAGTAGGGTTAGTTTTTTATTTTTATTTTTGTAATTTTCAATTGCATTTAATGTGTGAATGTCCTGTCGATCCTGTCACTATCAAAAGAAAAATTTATACAATAGAATTTGACGCAAAAATAAATATTGTGAAGTATGCATCAAATTTAGAATAATTACCAAACTAAACATGTTGTCATATTATTGATGGCTTTGCTAAGCTGGGGTTAAAATCCTGTTTAAAATTTTGAAGACTATTTCATGAACTGCATTTAACTTAACTTAACCTAAATTAAAATTAATCCAGAGTTTGATAACTCTCGATTTAACTCCTTCTCATGAAATCGAGTATTAGAGCAACAAATTAAACATTGTCGATTCATATATATTTTTCCACAACCTCATCTTGAATGTCTCTAACTCCACTCTCCTTAGGCATCCCAGCAACGTCAGTCCAGCACCTAGAACTCCAAGGCTCGAGCATCATGTCCGTAGACCGCTCGCACTTCCAGAACGTGCGCATCCAGTCGCTCACCGCGGCGAACAACCGGCTGGTTAGCGTGGCGGAGAAATCGTTTAGGTATGTGCAGGTAATCCTTCCCTCGCGGGTAGCCCCTGCCTGGAGGCTCACGCTCTCTCTGCTGCAGCTCCACGGCCGACGTGCTGACGTCCCTGGACCTCAGCTACAACAAGCTCGACGCGGTGCCGTTTCAAGCGTTGCAGGATTTGAAGAATCTGCAGTGGTTGAATCTCTACGGGTGAGGCGAATGCTGTTTTCAAAATAATTTAAAACACTGGCAAATTGTTGAAACTATGTTGGTTAGAAATAATTACTTGGAGAAATATGCAAGAAAGATCTCACACCTACACAGGAATTTCATTCATTCCTTCAGGTTAATTCAAGCTCTACTTACATTTTCTTTTCTTACTATTTACGATTAATCTGTGACACATCATTCCTAAATTAAATAGGGCGTCAAGAACCTTAAGGAAGTTCATAATTTCTTGTTGCACTTATAATTTATTTGACCACGTACTGGATATAATAGATTAAATGTTTATTTTAAGAACAATTTAAGGTTAGCCCTAACCCTTTACACTTTCATTTCATTTCAATGATTTTTGCACAATTATTCTATTTATAATATTATTTGTACAAAAAATCGTAAAGATATCTTAATACTTATTTTATTTTATTTCTCATAAAATATCACTTTTAATCAGGTCATGTATTCGAAAAACTACTGATTAATGGTTAACTCTTATAGAGAGAATGTTATAATAATAACGGTTTTGGTTCGAAAACTGGTTTTTAAAAACTGGAAACCGGTTAATATATCGGTTAAAAAAATGAATGAAAAAAAAATAATAAAAAAATTATTATAAAAATTGATTTAAAAAGGTAAATATAATTTATTATTTCTGAAGTCATGCTATAGAAGGATTTAAGCTCTCGTTGTTTTTAATTCTTTGTTTTACGAATCTTGGATTCTTTAATTAAACGTTTACATTAATATTTCAAAGGTTTGTTAAATTAATTAACATTTATCCATGAAAATTTATTTCCGTAATTAATTTAATTACAAATGTGTCGCTTACAAATTTCCTAAATAAATTATTCTACATTTATGGAATTTTATTAACTGCCATTTATATTTATATCAAATATTACAAAATCAAGTCGATACGAAATGGAAGTAATGTAATCTAAATAAAAATAACTTATGAGAAAAGTTTTATTATTCTTTCTTACTTGAAAATTTCATGAGTTCTTCAATCGAAATTCTGATTGCTTTCCACAAAATATGTGAGTAAAGTTTGGTAATATAGCCCAAAATTCATTCAGCAATATATAAAGCAATAAACATAACCGTTATAAAAGTTTCCAAACCGCAATGTGTAGAAAATAAGATGTATAATATATGTGGAGTGTATTTGTTCCAGTAATAACATCAACTCAATCACAGGCGACTGGGCAAACGTGAAATATACTCTTGCGAATCTATTCCTTGGAGGGAACGACATCACTGACGTCCCGTCAGAAATGGACCACGCGTCAAGATCTCATGCCCTACGCCAATTCAAATCTCTAATTTGGTTAAACTTAGACTCCAATAGAATAAGCAAACTTGATAGACATAGTGTACCCCCAAGCCTACAAACCTTAAGTGTCGCACACAATCTTCTTGCCTCTATTCCTCAGGAGTTAATTGCTGATTTGGCTCATCTTCAGTGGCTCTATCTTAGAGATAATCACATACATAGTTTACCAGATTTTACCTTTTCTAGAAATGTCCGGCTAGAAAAGATAGATTTGAGCGAAAATTCGTTGAGAAATTTACCGAGAAATCCGTTTAATAATTCGCTATATGTCAGGGATTTGAATTTAGCGTTTAATAATATTCGAAACATTTTGTCGGATAGTTTTCAAGGGTTGGAATGTGGTAGAATTATACTTTCGCATAATGAAATTGAAGCTGTTGATAGTAGGGCTTTCACTGGGTTGAATGAAAGTCTAGAGTATTTAGATTTCGATCACAATAATTTGCTACATATTCCTCATGCGTTAACGCATTTAACACAACTCAAATATTTGTATCTTTCTTCAAATCTGATAACAAATATACCCGAGCAAGCTTTTTCCGAGTTTAATACGAAATTGAAAGCATTAAGTTTGGGAGGAAATAGATTAAACACAGTACCCAAAGATGCTTTGTTGAATTGCAGCGAGATTTCTTATTTCAATATTGGTTATAATGAAATTTATGAAATAAACGAAGATGACTTTGAATGGGCCTATAATCTGAAAACACTGCTTTTGAGAAACAACAGATTAGTACATTTAAAGGAAAGAGTATTCGCGGGGCTGAAGTCGTTAAAAGAGTTGAGTTTGAGTTTTAATCCGCTGAGATACGTAGACACGAATGCGTTTGACGGTTTAGGCGATCTTGATAGCTTGGAAATATCGTTTAGTTTGGACTGGGAGGAGTTCCCACAGGATATACTAAAGCCGCTGAGTAATCTCCAGTGGCTTATGCTGGATAATAACAATTTTAAAACAATAACAGATCAAGGATTATTAGATTTGTCGCAGTTACGTTACTTGAATTTAGAAGGGAATCGATTAGAGCTTCTTCCTGTTGGCTTATTTAAAAGCTCTGTACATAGCTATTTAACAGATTTGAGGTTGTCTAATAATAACATTGAAGTAATATTATCTGGTACTTTTACAGATATATCTAGCATACAAACTATATTATTATCAGGTAATAAAATAACATCGATACAAAAGGGAAGTTTTTTCAACGTAACGAATTTAACAACGTTGGTGTTATGCGATAATAAAATAAGTCAAATAGCTGCCGAAGCATTTTCAAACCTGCCTAACTTCAACAGACTTGATTTACACGCGAACAAACTGACTGAATTTTCATTTAAAGTTTTCACCAACGTGTCAAATTTATCACCATTAGTACTGAACGTCAGCAAAAATTTTATTTCATTTTGTGAATCCGACAATAAAATCATAAATATAGAAGTTTTTGATTTAAGAGTTAATAATTTGTTGCACGTACCCAGCTGCTTGGAAAACGTGTCTGCGCTGAAAAAGTTATTTTTGGACTCAAACAGTATTTCTCTTCTGGGTCACAACACTTTCATGCATTTAACGTCATTAGAAAGTTTAACCCTGTCAAGAAACAACGTTAGTATGATTCACAAACACGCGTTCTTCGGATTACAAAACTTGCAAGTACTGGATTTGTCCTACAATCTCATTACTTTTCTTCATGTTGGTCAGTTTACAAGCATGCCACGGTTACGCATCTTAAATTTGAGGAGTAATCGTATAAACTATCTTTCGAAAGATGCTTTCACTGGCACAGCTTTAGAGATGTTGGACCTGAGCTATAATTCTTTCAACGTCGTTCCGAGCGTAGCTTTGACAGAAGTTGGGAACACTTTGCGTCATCTTGCGATAAGTTCTAACAACATAGAACATGTTGATAGCACAACTTTTCCTGAAATACCCTACCTTCAACATCTTGATCTCAGCAATAATAAACTTACTATCCTTCCTGACAACGTGTTTACCAGCCTGGGGATATTACAAAAACTGGACCTCAGTTCGAATATCCTCCGCGCTAACTTCAAGGAGTTGTTCCATTACGCACAGTCGTTGAAGGAGCTACATCTGGCCAACATTGGCATGTTATCTCTGCCGCATCTACCCTTACCAAATCTCGTCTACTTAAACGTTTCTTACAACAATATTGAAAGCATTAGCAGGACGTCTACTCAAGACTTGAAAGAACTCAAATACTTGTATTTAAATTACAATAAATTAACAATGATACCATCGCATGTTTGGACTTTTATGCCATTGTTGAAGACTCTGGACATGTCCTACAATCCTATCAAGGTAAGAATATTACTTTTTAATGTATAATAATTTATATTTTGATTAAGCTAAAACTAAACACCTAGATTCATAAAAAAAGATTATATACAGGATTAACTAACTCTAAATTTAATCCGGTATAAATTTTCTGGGATTTGAGCGATACACAAAGCATATTAAGACCGGTGTTAAATATAAGGAATAACAAACTAGTGAATTTATATTTTAAAATAATCAAGTAAACGGATAAATGAACAATGGATTCTATCCTGCCTTTGGCTTTCCTTTTAAGTAAACATAGCGGAGTTTGGTGTGATTATAGTCGTAGTATGTTGGACTTTGATTAACAACCGCTAAACAATGCACAAACAATTGCGTTGCTGCGGTAAGCAAATGCGATACGTACTTATTTGAGCATTCAAATATCGGTTTCAGTCGTACAACTCACTCACCGCACAATAAATTCGTTTCCCGATTGTGCATTCAAGTCGTTCCACTGCTGCTGCTATTCAATAAGCCAGACGTCTAACATCTCTCTAATAAATTCTAATTCCAACAACAATTCTTACATTTATATCACCCATATCAAAGTTGTGTAAAACGTATATGTGGTCAAAATATTTCTTTATATAACTTTTCCTGTAGAATCGAATGGTAAAGTAGTTGAGATTGTATCTCTACTCATTTTTTTAAATATTCAATGCTCAAAAACCTCAAGGTACAACTTTGAGAGCAAATATCTCAAAAACGAAAAGAGATAATTCAATTCTGTTTGTACATTTGGTAACAGTGTAGCTAATTCTTTTAAAAATAATAGAAACAAAATTTTGTAAAATTTAAAAATTTTGAAGCAAAAAATTTGATATTTTTAAATATTTTCGGGTTTACACAAAAATACAGCATCGGCAGCTTTGGGAATTACTTCCCCTGTTGTTATTACATACATAAACTATTTATTCAAGTAATATTCATGACAGGAATATCAGATTCGTTATAAAAGTTTAAAAGTTTGTGCATTCGTGTTTCCACAACATTACTTCAACAAATTTTGCTCCAAATCAAACAATTCTGTGTATATGAAACACATATGCGCTTTCAAAATTCAAAAACCTTGCCAGTTTAAAGGAGCCATATTTGTGCACTTTTCAATGAATAAACTTTATCGATATTGTTCGCGGAAGTCCACGTTTGTAACACGAATAAATATTTATTTATTATTATAAAATTGAATAACAAAAGTTGGGAAGTGTTCCACATGGAGAAAGAAAAGCGTTTAAATCATGCTTTAAAGTTTTGATAAATAAAATAGCGAGCGGATGGTGGTAGTATAAAGCCATGTGACTTATTTATTCCTTGCGCCGCGCTGGTTATGGAACGTGCGGAGCAACGGCTGAATACACCGGAGATGTACATCTGCAGAGTTCATTACATACGTCTAAACTTGCTCTAATCCCATTGTACACCAGGATAACAAACATCATGCATAAATCTCCGCGAAAATCGAGCAAATCTGACAGAGGAAGACATTACTTTTCACTTCTATCTTTTCATGTGTGAAAACCATTTTTGTACCCTGTTTACCTCACTGACTTTCGCGGATGTTTTTCTGACGCGTATTTATTAACTCTACTTTTTATTTTGTTATAAATTATAACTGATCATTTTGGAACAGGGTCAAATCAAAAAGAAATACATATATCATATATTACTTTAATTATTACAATCAATACAAGAAATTATAAAACATAAAGTCGGTATATGATAAAAGCGATTGTAGCTATTTCAAGAATCGAAGGTGCGAGAATATTCCAGATCTTAATTGCTCTTTTATACATCAAATTTATTAATATACGAACAATTCAATTGGTTCGCTTTTGCCATACGCTCTAAAGTTTTATGGTTAATAGTTTATATAACCGGTTATTCAACTATTAAAAAATAGTGTAATTTACACTAACATTGAGAACGACTATAACTATTGACCTAGCCCCAAAATTGTATCCTAATGTGCGAAGCAACCGAGGGATGCAAGGCGCTGGTCGGTTACACAAATAATAATAATAATTATTATTAACTTTCGTCTAAAAAAATAATTGTAATTGATTTCGGTTAGTCTTTCTTTTAATCAAAATAATAAATTTCTTTTATTAATCAGGCTATCTCTGATATTATCAACAGACATATTATCAACAGAAATTTAATTTTAAATATGCAATAGCCAGCAGAAATAAAATATTATAAAGAATTTCCTACATTGCTGTCGTCAAAATTTCGATCTCATTTAAAATTACATATCTGTTGATAATATCTTTAATTTTTTTTTAAATATTTTCCTCTGAATGTAATAGATGTTTTTCGGTAAAAGTTGTATTGATTATAGTGCAGTAAGTAATTTAGGTGTAACGTTTGAAATTTATCGTTGACAAGAATATTGTCGTTGGCAATTTAGTAGGTTGTTCTTATTGTTCTTATTCTACAGGTACTTATTCAAATTTTCTTTGTAGGAAATTAGTTTTGGAAGTTTTTCCGGACTAAATAACTTACAAAATCTGAACATAAATCATCTAAATCACATCCGTAAGTTCGAGAGTAAATCAATAATGCAACTTCAGTTACTTTCATCTCTCACGATACAAACTTGGCCTCATCTGGACAACTTCCGCCCTCAGTTCTGTTTCCTTCTCGCCAATTTAACTCGTTTGCGAAGTCTCAAACTGCACATGAAGGATTCCACGTTGAACGATCAGCTGAGATGTGTCGCCACTAATAAAATCAAACACGTGGAGATATCCGGGCATAACCTCAGATTCGTGGATAAAGATGTGTTTGTTAAGTTTACAAGGAATCCAGAACTACTGATTAGAATATCAAATACTCAGATAGAAGAACTGCCTGCTGGGCTTTTTTCAGTGCTTGACAAAGTTGCGCATTTAACGATAGACTTGAGGAGTAATATGTTAACGTACTTAAGTCCAGACATATTTTATTCTAATGCTACCACGTGGAAGAATGTCGGAACGACGTTAATATCAGGTGAGATAAAAGCTTTTATATATTAACTCTGCGACTTCACACTCACGTTCTAATTTAATGTATTCTTGAAATATTTTCAGTAATTTGTATGAAAACTTTCTTAACAAATATAATTTAACTCAAAAATAAATTATATAGTGACGTAGTTACACTTTAGAAATAGATAGAATACACAATAAAAAAATCGTTAGCTAGTAAATATCTAATATGTTACATATCTTTATTAAAATAATTATGAAAAATGGGATATACAAACAATATACAGAGCATTATGTTTAATTTAGAGTACTTCACAGTGAGTGAGCACACTTTTCACAAGTGTAAACATTATTGTTACTGGGTTACTGGATTTACGAAGGGTGATATTAATATAATGACATTGGGCAAGTGAGTACCCTTCTATCTCTCAGGTAGTAAACATTAGGGTGACCGGTTTTCACGGAGGGTGATTTTAATGTATTTAGGGCAAAAATTAGAGCAGTTCACAGTGATTAAGCACCCTTCTCTCAGGTAGTAAACATTAGGGTGACTGGTTTTCATGGAGGGTGATTTTGATGTAAGTAGGACAAGAATTAGAGTAGTTCACAGTGATTAAGCACCCTCCTCTCAGGTAGTAAACAGTGCAGTGACTGGTTTTTACGGAGGGTGATTTTAAAGTAATTAGGGCAAGAATTAGAGCACTTTACAGTGAGTGAGCAGCCTTCTCTCAGGTAGTAAACATTATGGTGGCTGGTTTTTACGAAGGGTGATTTTAAAGTTATTAGGGCAGGAATTAGAGCACATCACAATGAGTAAACACCCTTCTATCCCACAGGTAGTAAACATTACGGTGCCTGGTTTTTGCAAAGGCTGATTTTGAACTAAAAAAATTAGTAAAAGTGTTAGAATACTTCACATTGAGTGAGCATTCCTCTCACAGATAATAATCATTACGATGAACAATTTTAAAGGGGAATGATATTGATCTAATTACTATCGGAGAAATAATTATAGTTAGTCGGAAATAAACATGAAAAGTTTTGCAGTAGGCGTCCGATTTTTAAAATTTATACATCACATTAAAGCCTGAACAACAGACAACGAATCTGTTTTAAAAATATTAATAATTTTCACGGTAGTGAGTAGAGTATTTCATAGTTTTATTTTAAAATTACTTTGGGTCTATCGCTAAATTGGGCCAAAATGGAATAGTTTCTAATAAGTCTCAATTAAATGGAATTTGCTGTATATAAAAAAATCCTGGAGTTCTGTAGAGTAGACAAAGAATATATTATTCTTGCTATTTATTATAATACATTTGTTTATATCATATGAACATATTCTCCTCTAGGTGGCCTGCTAGTCTCATCAAACCCATGGAAATGCGGCTGCCACCTAGCTTGGTTGGGCCACTGGTTACGTCGTTGGGCCCGCGAGTCTTTACAATCCCACACAGCCCCTGTAAACACTGTCCTCCGAGTCCACGAACTGTTGAAGGAAGCCACGTGTTACAACAGCCGCACGGGCAACCACGTCCCCATCGTGAAGCTGTCCGCTGAGGACATGAGTTGCCACGCTAGCGCCCTCAGCACAGCGGGGAGGATGGTAGAACATGGGGGAGGTGTAATAGTGGGGGTGGTAATGGTGGTGGTGGGGGGGTATAGACAGTGGGGGTAGGGCAAGTAATAAAAATATCTTTACAAAAATATTTAAATATACATAATATACGCAAAGGTGTATATGAAGACAGATTTTAATATTATATGTGATGTTTACATATCTCGGGAAAAAAGTTTAAGGGTAGTTACCACAGGACATACTGATCACAGAACAAAAATATATTTTTTTTAACAATGGTTAATGGTTGTTTTTAAAATTTTTATTTAAATCTGCTACTATACAAGTAATTATTTACATAGTGGTTAATAAATGTCTGTCTGATGTTGTGTAATTAATAATGTAATCTGGTAATAGCTACATACATACTTTTGTCGTCATTATTGTTAATCGTCTTTCTTTGCTGGTTTATTATGTTGATGGTGTAGTATAGTGCAGTTTTAGTTAAAAATGAATGTGTACAGTGAGACTGAGTTGTAAAACGTGTACTGGATTATGGGTAGCAAGAAATAGGGATAATTTTGAATAATACTTCCAACCAATAATTAGATCGAGGGTGTCAAATGTAAGCAGTCGGTACATATGTAAGTATTTATTGTTATTTTTACGAATATTCCTTCAAATACAAGGACAAGATATATAATATTATTGTGTATTCAAAACAATTATTTCTAAATGAAATGGGTACTATGTAATGGAATTTTGACAATTAATTTTTATTATGTTGCTTCATTTTAAGTAAACCACCGTTATTATTGCGAATTTCATGCAGTATATACCCTTAATTTTTTTCTCGAGGTATGGAAACACCCTGTATAAATATACACAATACATGTTTTGTACTGTGAAGACAGATTTCAATAATCAAGCAATTTATAAAAAATCAGCTGTGACCACCACAGAACCTACTTTTATTATAAATAAAATAAATTAATACAGTAAATTTCCCAGAGTTGATTCTCAACGTCATCAATCGTAATCAGTTGATTCAAATTATTGCAGTGGATGAGGAGTTGATGACGTCATCTAGTCGTCCCAAATTCATACAGGTATAAAAATAATCATACAACAAATGCTCTTCAAAGAAATGTCAAACTTACAATCAAACATCAAAACTAAATATGATATTACATATCTTTTGATTGGATAAATTAAGGAAACTAAAATAAATTAAATCCATCATAAACCAACCTTAACAAATTATCATTTTCTGTTTGATATTAACTTAACCTTTTTTTATTTTATTAATTTAGGATTTAGAAAATAAAAATTGGTATATTCCAAATCTAAATTCTAAATTTCTAAATTTGTAAATCATTCATGAACCACCACATTTGTTTCGAGTGTGTTTATATTTTAAAATCTAAATCATAAATTAAATCCATCATAAGACAGTCTTAATAATTATTAAAATTTAATTTTTTCAAATTAAAACTGATATTCAATCCTGGTATTGCCATCTCTGAAGTTTAATATTAACTAAAACGAAATCTATTCATACGAACATTCAAATGACAATCGAGAGAGGTCACTCCTATATTGATTGGAACGACTCTACACAAATATAATAATGGATGAAATATACAAATAGTGTTGTAGATTAAAGTAAATAAACTACCAATAACTACAATAAATACCAAGGTTGACATGAATAGCTTATTCAAATTTTTAAATATTTGAAAATATCGGTTAAATTACTATTTCATAAATCTTGCATCATAAATTGATGACCTGAGGATCAACTTCGGAAATAAATTGAACACACATTTGTCACAACTTAAAATTATTGAAAATAATTATCGATATTATTAATTTAACTGAAATATATGTGCAAATGAACTTGAACTGTACATTTGTGATATATGTATGTTATATGTATAACAAAATAATTATTTATTTTGGAAAACCAGATAAAACGTAAAATATAAAAAGCTGCCACTTTTACTAATATGGTATTGTAAGTATTTAAAAAAAATGGAAATTCCAAAGTAAATATTCTATAAGTTCTTTGAAAAAATAAAATGTAAATAATATATTTGTATAATATATGCTAAGAAAACTTGTATATTGAAGTATTTGAACAAGTCTCGGATATGTGATAATAGGTAGATGTAGAATAACAAAAAAAAAGGAAAAATAAAAAAATAAAAGTTTGTAAGTAAGCACACAAACTATACTTTTGAAAGACTTTTGGTGTTCTATGCAAAAAATAATTATTTTGATATTTTGATTTGAATTGTAGATGCAATTAAATGTGTAAATATTAATATAGTCACTTCATGTCCTAACAACGATGTGCATTTGTCCGAAAAGAGTATTTAAATATTGAGTATATTCCAATTTGAACTATTTTTATAACTTTTGTAATCAATGTATAGCTAGCTACATTTCCTACCGATACTTTTTGAAATTTAAAACATAATTTTAATTTGAATGTGCACTTAATGTTTAAAGTAGATATTGTGTGAAGCATATTCATTTTCTATGAAAATGATTAGAATTTAAATAAAGTTGTAAACCATTTGAATCATATTTTTATATGTAAATGTGCACTGTTAAGAAAGTTTTACCTTAATTAGATGTGCAATATTTTATATTTTGAGTTGCAGTTACAGTTATTAATAATTTGAATATTATTAATGATTGTAAATATTTAGATATAACGTTTTAATCGTATGTAACTTAAAATTGTATATTAAAATCACATTTGCATGTATGTACATACAATACATTTTATAATTAAATAAAGAAAGCGTCATTTGCAAGAAATATGCCTAAATATTTATGTAATTTTGTTTTTATTCCATGATAAAAGTAAATTCATGTCTTCTATGGGAGATTCTAGCTCAATGGAATTTAGAATTAATGGTAAACCTACCATAACAATATCCAATCAGTAATCAGTTATTATTTGTTGACGCAATTGAGTTTACTATTTCTACTTACAGTGTATTTATGGTGTACTTCTGTAGTTTTTGTACTTTATTTCAGACAAACAACCAAAAGTGATAGTTTATTTTAGTGAATTATTATGAAGAGAGCAGAACCTGCTGATCGTCGATAGAAAAGGTCAGAATAATGCTTTTTATATATAATATTTTAATTTAGTATAAGAAAGTTAAGTATTTAAGTGATAAATAGTACCTAATATATGGATACCGGATTTTAGGTTATTTGGAATATTAGAAAAGACGTATTCGTTGTGTAAATATATTTAAAATAGCTAAACCAATATTTGTTATTATGTTTTTTTACAAAAAAACTAGGGCAAGATATCGGTTTACTTAATCAATTCAGAGCCAGTTAACCTATTTTTCTTAATCAAAAGATAAGTTTATTTGCTTTTAGGATTTTGATTTATCAGTATCCATAGTTTAGAGTTAGATCAATTTTATAATGTTTTCTTTGTAATAAAAAAGAATTTCTCTGCAAAATTTCAATATTAAACAAATGTATGTATTAGTTTAAAATATTTACTGTTGTTGCTAATTTATAATCAAAATAACGTATATTTAAGTGGTATATACTTAAAAAGTAATGATTTTATATAATTATTTTATATATTACCTTGAGTATATTTGAATACAATAAAAAAATAAAATCAGCCATAACATTTTTCAGTATTGATCTCTGTGTTCTCAATAACTAAATACAACAATGAAAAAACTGATTGGATGAAATTTATTTCGTGGTATCTTTCACGAATTACAATCAAGATTTAGATAAGTTCTGAAACATATTACTTTCTTAGGTATAGGTATTTGAGCTGATAACTAACATTAGAATTAAAATGCAACCTTATCGAAATTTATATCTAAAACAGAATCGAACTAGAAATCAGAAGGTTTTTTATTATCGATCTGTATTACATGTTTCGTATTTTTAGATCTTTTTACATTTAATAAATTTAGGGGAAATATGATTAGGTATGATAATTGGATCCATCAATATTTTAATAACAAATTATGTAATCCTTCAAAAATTTAAATAGCGACTAAAACGGAAATTTGGAAATATATAGTATATAAAAATAATCTATATTAAAATATAATCTATGCCTTTCGTTTGTAAGTATAAATAAAATATGACTCAAGACATATTACCCTTTGTTGAGTAGGTGTATTTAAAAACAATTTTATTATTTCAGTAACATAAATAATATGAATAATAAAAACCTGTTCTATAACTATTTTATTTACAGTTATATTATATATAATACAAAGAAAACTGAATAATAAGCATCATATATTAATAATTGATAAATAAAAATCGTATAACTTCCTATTCTTCAACAGAATTCTCCTTCTCCTTCGTTATCAAGTGCCGGTATACTTGCAGTACGTCCTTCCTAAAATATCATCCCATGGAATCTGGTCCTCGAGGGGTTTGACGTTGTGCGCGGCCATCTGGTCCCGCACCTACAAAAAATTCATAGCGTCAGAGGCACAAGCGAGCTTTAGGGCCCACCCCGGCCCCCAAATCCAAACCATAAATGCGCCAAACAAATTAAATTTGGTTTTTGTGACGACGGTTATTCGCTGGGGTTTTAAAATTTGTAGATTGACTCTATGAAAATGCAATGGGAATAACTGGATAAAAAATACATAAACTTATGATAAATTTATATCTCAGGTATCGCTTCCCTACTCTTTATGAAATAATATTTGGATTGTAAGGAAGATTTTAGTCTACCGTAGTATCGATGTTTCGATTATCTTAAAGAACATTTATAAATATCTGACGTGTCCAACACATTACCTTCCGTTACCGTTGTGTAATATATTCAATAAAAAAAATTTAGTACATTACATATTTAATCTTAAAATTAGTTTGTTTAGAATATTTTTAATTCAGTTCATACCTGAAATTTTCTTGCATTAAATTTTTAATACTGTATCAGAAAACGAAGAAAACAGTTATTTTTGGCGTAACTAAAATATATTCCTTATGTTTTTTGTATTGTACAATAAAAAAAAACTTCATATTTACTTATTTCATCTTTAAAAATTATTTACATCAAATTTGACGACAGCATACGTCAAATTTTGTAAACATATGAATAACGCATCTGTTTTATAGAAATTCCTCAACTTGATCGATGTGTAAAGTTAATATTTTTTTTTTTCTGTTTAACCAGAATTTATATATAAAGTGTAATTATGTAGGCCGGTAGAATATTAAATATCTTTATATTTAGTAATATCGTAATTTGCGAAATAAATGATCAAAAACAATAGCTACCTCCCTTATCTATATATTAATAGACGGGAGGTAAAAAGTGTCTAAAGAAAGTTCACGCCAAAATTACGTAATCTTTTAATTTTGAAAAACAATAAAATTTACATTTTCGTTCATAATCTATACATTTTATTAGGAAAACAAAGACATGGTTAAAATTGTCTCTTAATAGGCAACAATTTAACCGACCTCGTATCTCTTACAATTCTCGAGATCCCAATACTTGAATAGTTATTTGGGACACCCTGTATATGGCAATATAAATATATCATTGCTAACATCTGCGATAAAACTGGCCCTTCAAGTAACGATATACTTATTTCCACTTTTACTTACTTGCTCAACTTGTCGGAAAACCCTGATTAAATTCTTCCCGGCCAACTTCTCAATGTCACTTTCACTCCATCGTCCTGTTCCCAGCAGCTCTGCCAGGAGGTAGGGATAGCGGGAGACGTCCTCGAGGCCACGTGGTGTCCTGCACATGGACACGTGGTGTAACACAGGACGAGTGCGCTGAGAGATATAGGCCAGTGGGTGAAAGCGAAAAGTTGTAAAGTTGCGTCCCCAGGCTTTTAATCAATCAACGTGATTTATTGTGGTTATCTACCCTCTTACACTCAACAGATTTTTTGGTTTATGTCATTTTTATTATGTGGAATAATGTTTTTCGGAAAGTAAAAGGCGAGGTCAAGTTGTAAAGTTTTAATTAATTTGATTATTGGAAAACAAAATCGAAATGTATTTCACATGTCAACAGATGGCAATTGTAGCAATGCTTTCAAATGTTTATTTCTGGTAAATACATAGTTTTCAATTGTTTTTATATTTCAAAATAATAGTACCTATATTATACATGTGAGTCAACGAAATGCCCGTCTTCGATATCTTCGTTGTCGTTAGAAATACAGTTAAATTATTAACAGAATTTATTCGTCCATTCAAGGAGCATAACGTGAAATTATTTTCACATGTACAGGGTGTTGCATTACGGCTCGGCGAGAATTGTTTGCTTTTTTGTAAATGGAACACTCTATATGTTTTTATATTTTTTCAATTTTACGTTATGCTTTTTGAATGGACGAATAAATTCTGTTAATATTTTTTTGCTGTATTTCTAACGACAAGAGAGATATCGAAGACGGGCATTTCGATGACTCACCTGTATATAATAATTGAAAATTAGTATGAATTTCTCAAAGTGTTCGAGCTACAAAAATTTAGAGGACCGCTGTCAATTCTCCGCAAAAGTGTCTATGTAGAATGTACAAACTACAAACTTGTATAAATTGAAACAAGAAAATTATAAGTCAAGAAGTAAATTGGCCAAAATCAGTTTTTGCTTATATCTAATAGAGAGCTATTCATTTTTTCGGGAAAAAAACCTCATTGAAATGGACAACGAATGTGGCAAATGTGTCCAAATTTAAACAAATCGTATCTCTTACGATTCTCGAGATTCCAAAGATTAGCCTCTTAAAACGGATATCCTCTATATGGATGTAGAAAGATATGTATTTAAATTAATTATGTAAAAGCGTTGTAACGTTACTTCTGTTCCAATTAATGGCCGAATACGCGTTGTTTATTCACTCGAGATTGGAATGACTTGTGGTCATGTAGTATCTGTTCCATTACAAATGGGTACAGACAGCACGAGACAGCAGCATCGGCTCTCAATTCCGGATCCCAGATGTGCAGTTCACAGCTTGGGCTACAACACCACAATTAAATGTCACGGTTGCCGACTAACGATTTCCAAACACTACATGCCCATTGTCATCTCGCGTTCCAATCCCGGCGTTATTAAGATAGCGAACATGCTTTATTAAACCCCACGAGAGATTGGTGGCTACAGAAAAAGGACTTACATGTTAATTCCGTCAAATCCTGCTCCAATTCCCACGTGGTCTATGCCTGCTACGTTTCTTATGTGGTTTATATGCGCTGAAAATAATCAATTCATTAGTAACAAATTTCATATAAATTTTTGCACTATTTCTATCTCAAGAACTATAAGAGGTATGAAGTTGATTGAATTAATAAGCAATATACACATCACAATATTATTAAAATGAGCGATATTTTTTTTAAAACCAGTGGTTCTCAAATTACAAAAAACAACAATCTTATATTGTTCCTCCTCCTCCTAAACCTACAAAAGGCAAAATTTCATTGGGGGAAAAATTTCTTATAATGGCAAAAATCAAAACATAAAATTGCAAAAAAAACTGTAGAATGTTCTAATTCTTGGCCAAGTATAACCAGAGCACAATATAGAGCAGCTAAAACTGCTTCAAAATGTGCTCTGATTTTAGTACATCAGGAATTACAGAAAAAAAATCAAAATGTTCTTATTGCTGACCCATTCAAACCAAAGCACAATCCAAAGCAGCTAATTTTGCTCCAAAATGTGCTCTGGTTTCAGCAGGCCTAGAAGTAGAGTAAACACTTCTGTATGCCCTAATTTTCGACCCACTGAAACCAAAGCACAATCCAAAGCAGCTAAATATGCTTCAGAATGTGCTCCGGTTTCAGCAGGCCTAGAAATAGAGCATACACTTCAGTATATCCTAATTCTTGACCTACTGAAACTAGACCACAATTCAAATAATTTAATTCTGCTCCAGAATGTGCTCTGGACTCAGTAGGCCAAGAATTAGAGCACACGCTGAAGCGTGCTCCAATTCCTGGCCGGCTGAACTAGATCACCTTCAGGGCATTAAATGCCCTGGAAGGCGGTCTAGCCAGACCACCAGGCGGGGCGGAGGCCCGAAGCTCACTACCGTACCGGAGCCCCTCCGATTCCCGGTATAGCCTCACACCGTACTGGCGTCCCGCCGATCCCCGGTATAGCCTCTTTTATATCGTTGAAATCGGAAAAAAAATTTATCTAATAACGTAATAAAAAATATATGTTGTCATTTAAGTATTTAAAATACAGTCCCTTATTTTAAGAACCATTAGTTGAAAAAAAAATAGTTTTGCTCATTTTAACTTGTGAGTTGTGATATAGAAATTGTATGGTATTTAACTTCGCTAATTCCCGAAATAGCCACAGTGCCTTACTTAAATTAAAAACGTTCATAGAAGCTATACCATAAAAATGTCCCTAAATATTTATTTTTAATAATTTTACAGCAACTTTCTTCAAAAATTTTTTTAGACAAAAATTGAAAAGAAATGTACTGGCTACATTAAAACGAATATTGCTATCATAAATGTCTATTTTGTAATTACTATTTTGTGCATCCAATCTAGAAATTAAACATAATAAATCTTGTCTTAACGATTTCAATTTGCAACATTTGCATCAGAATTAATAATCCACATTTCATCCCTGACTGAATTCTCCGACTGTAAACTCTGCTAATTCGTTCTCATTGAAGTGTTAAATGAAGTAGTGTTGCCGTTTACGATAAAAAGCTTTGATGCAGGCGCCGGTATACGTCAGTTGCACTCGGCGAGCGCTGATGGCGATTAGAGTGGAACGTGAGACAAACTCACCGATCACGTCGTGTATCGTGGCTGTCGGGGCGCAGCTTATGAAGTGCGGGTAGAAGGATACCATCACCACTCCGCCGTTCACTGCCTACATACAAATCACATGGATTAGTGATATTACAGTTGAAGTGCAGTGTCGATCAGAATTAGGCAATACAAGATCAGTGATTCACAATAACAACAGGGCCGAATTGATGAGGATCCTAAATTTTGTAGGGGGCGACGACAATTCATAAAATTTATATAAACAAATATTTTATATCTACTTGCATTATTTTTAGAGTTAAGGGTTAAAAATATCACTTGCCAAGTATATTAATAATTATCTGAAGTACTCGTATACCTATACCATATGTATTTTAATTTAAGAATTCATTAATCAATTAATGTAGGTACACATGGGCGCCGAATTTTCCAAATTTACGTGAGGGCAAAATTTCTTACAATTATAACATCAAAACTTACAAGAAAAATGAAATAGTAGAGCAAACACATTAGAATGCACTAATTCTTTACCGATTGTCCTAGAATTAGTGCTCTAATTCCGGACCCATTGAAACCAGAGCACAATCCATAGAGCAACTAAATCTGCTCCAAAATGTGCTCTGGTTTCAGCAGGCCAAGAAGTACAGCAAACACTTTAGAGTACTCCAATTCCTGACCTACTGAAACCAGAGCACAATCCAGAGTAGCAAAATCTGCTCCAGAATGTGTTCTGGTTTCAACAGACCTAGAATTAGAGCAAATACTTCTGAATGCTCTAATTCTTGACTCATTGAAACCAGGGGGCAATCCAGAGCAGAAAAATATGCTCCAGAATGTGCTCTGGTTTCAGCAGACCTAGAATTAGAGCAAACACTATTAAGTGCTCTAATTCCTGACCTATTGAAATCAGAGTACAATCCAGAGCAGTTATAAATAATCTCCAGAATGTGCTGTGGTTTCAGCAGACCTGGAATTAGAGCAAACACTTCTGAGTGTGTTTAGTATTTTATTAAGCAAGATTTTAAAAAAACTGTCTGAAAAAGGGGGCGCTTTTTTGGTTCTTCAAGAAAACTAAGTCCTCAAATTAGTTACAGACATTACAAATTAATAAAACATTTTCTTACAATGATACTGTAACATATCAAGTTAATTAATCTTATGCATTTAATCTTCGGAATCGCACAAAGCATGAAGATGAAACGTATGTGATGTGAATCTCTTTGTGTGACTTACCAGCCTCTTAAGCACATGGTCCGGCACGTTCCTCGAGCTGTTGCAGATAGCGTGCGCGGAGCTGTGGCTGAAGATGACAGGCGCGGCGCTCACCGCCAGGGCGTCCAGCATGGTGGGCACCGACACGTGGGACAGGTCCACCATCATACCCAGCCGGTTCATCTCTCGAACCACCAGCTAAGTAAAATTATTTAAAAAATGCTAGAAATCCCCTTTATTAGAAATTATAAACAAATACATTATTCGATTGTAAGTAGTACCACAGTTAAGAATTCTTATACTGTGGTACTATGTTGAATGATTATCAATAAAATAATAATGCAATAGTTGATTTCTTCGAATTAAGTTATCCATATCCAATGCATTGATCCAATATTTTAATGAGACTTTTGAAGCGATAAATGAGAGTATTATATACGAATTTTGCACGCAATTAATTGAAATACGATCCATTTAACCTGACAATTATTTTGGAATAATGTGCTTATAATTTTAATAATATTGAGATTTCAGATCTTAATTTTATGAATGATGTTCAAATTCGATGGATGATTAATTTTTATGAAAATTTATAAATTCGTGAAAAATGTATTACAAGTAAATACAGACGTCAGAATATTTTTACCGTTTACTTTACTCTTGAAAATGTACTATTAAAATTAATTTATAATATTGCTAAATGGATAGATACAAAGATAAATATTTAAAATCTCGAAATGGGAAATTATACCGGGTGTTTTCTTTTCAAGGTGCTCATTGGAAGTTAACATGGGTAATGAGTAAAATGGAATATTAATTTTGCAGTAATGTTATTGATGTTATTGAGAGCAAAGTTTGGGGCAGGTCACCTATCCACAAAACAAACAAACTAGCAGTTAACAGCTTACACAATACGGTAGTAGTGAACCCGGTTGATCTAGCATGTTGATTTAGGATGTCACTTGGCTCGGTTAACTCTTTTGGCACTTTGATTAATCTGTGTGCCGTGCAATAACTCACCGTTCCGAAGTGAGACAAGCCGCCGATATGCGGGACGCGCCCCGGCTCATCCACTACGCAGCAGTCTGCCCTAACACAGACATACAGTTACTGTCAGAACCCAAACACCATCAAACTTACAGACACTCGCATATGCATTCAAATAAACTATCGAAAATTAAAATATAAAATTGCTACCAAAAAGAAAAATTAAAAAGAATTAATGAAAAAGATTCAGTAAACTAGAGTGCAACCAGAGCAGCCAAATCTTCTCCAGAATGTGCTCAATTCTCAGTAGACCAAGAATTAGGGTAAACGCTTTAAAATGCTATAATTCCTGATCTACTGAAACCAGAGCACAATCCAGAGCAGCCAAAACTGTTCCAGAATGTATTCTGGTTTCAACAGAACTTGAATTAGAGCAAACACTTCTCAGTGCTCTAATTCCTGACTCACTAAAACCAGAGCACAATCCAGAGCGGCCAAATCTGCTCCAGAATGTGCTCTGGTTTCAGCAGACCTAGAATTAGGGCAAACACTTAAGAGTGCTCTAATTCCTGCCCCACTGAAACCAGAGCACAATCCAGAGCAGATAAATCTGCTCCAGAATGTGCTCTGGTTTCAGCAGGCCAAGGATTAGATCACACAGCGTGCTCTAATTCCTGGCCGGCTGAACTAGACCACCTTCAGGGCATAAGATTCCCTGGAAGGCGGTCTAGCCAGACCACCGGGCGAGGCGGAGGCCCAAAGGCCCACTACCGCCCCGGCGCCCCGCAAAGTGGGACTGAGTGCTAGCGTCTCAGGATCACCGGTACATCCTTACACGCGCATTCAAACCGGTCATCTAGATTCCTATTGGCTGATATTCAATCTGTAAATGTGGCTGTACTAGTGGGAATTTTAAAATAAAAATTTGTATACATAGGTACTTTGATGCGAGGAATTCACTTGTAATATTTTAAAGGGTGTAACTAACACCCATTTTAGGGTAGTAGTCAATTACTAAAAAATGTAAGAAGGTACAATAATTCTTTAAAATAATAACAATTCCGGGATTTATTAATGATGTAAAAAAATGGTACGTCAAGGGAAATATCTCCTTGCTACAAAATCAATTCATTCACAAACCCAGCAGTGCTGACAGATAGGCAATTGTTTCATCAGCGCTGTGAAAACAACTGCCGGCAATCAGCGAACTATTACGTTAGTAAAAAGTAAAAACAATGAAAATCTACACTCACCAAGGTGTATTGCAGGTGTGAGTTAGAGTTAAATATCTTGCTCCTAACTGGTAAAACATTCGTAAAACACCTAAACTTGTTCCAATTGCATGACCACCTTCGATTCCTATTAGAGATGCTAGTTGACCAGATCGATGTGCTTTTTTTATTCCTATAAAAAATTATCAATATATCAATTACTTTATATTCTTGTATTATATTTACCTTCTGCGGTAGTAACTAACGCCATCTGACTTGGATACATGGCTACAAGTCTTCTTATTATATCAATTTGTTCTAAAGTTAGTTGTACAGAATCTAAAAACTGAGATGAGCAAGGCACATAGGCGGACCAAAACTAAAAGCATGGTTTTAGAAAGTTGTAGAAAAGGGCAATATATTAGTACCTGTGCAGAAACCATTCCTTCTTTTAATCTTTTAAGATCCGTGTGCGACCAGGCACTTTGAGCCCACGGTGAAATTTTTCTTAAATCATCGCTAAATTGAAAATCTCGAAGTTGATTTTTGAGAAATTTTCGTATATTCCATGGCAAATCATTATGACTGAAATTATTTAAAAAATGTACTTTAGTAATATGTATTAAATCAGGTGAATTTTCAACGCAGTGGCAATATTGATTTTGAAAGTAAATGTGTATGCATTATTACACAGTTGGCAACAGTGATAATCTTGTCTTGGAGGGAAAAGAAACGAATTGAGGTGTACTGTGATAATTTTGAATTTATTTAAATAATTTAAGATATAAAAGTAACAATGGATGAATCAATGGAAGTAGAAGAAGTTCCATCTACAAGCAACAGTAAAGAAAAGACTACTGAAGATGAGAAAACAAAGTCTTTACCATGGTATGTTACATTTGAGGTTATATTTTGTGCATTGTTTAATTTATATTTGAGAAGATTCAACAATAACATGACGTTGACATAAATTTTTGTGCTGTTTGTCAAAATTTGTTGTACATAAAATGTTATGTGCTGTTTGTTTATTATTAATATATCCAATTGGTTTGTTATATGCCGGTTTGATACACCCTGATGACTTCTTAACTTTTATTTCGTATGTGTTATATATTGTTATTCTTTACTATATTGTAAAAATAATTCGTCTTCTTTCTACTTAATTTTCATATAATTCGATTTGTGTAAATATGGAGTTACCGGAATTTCTCGTTCCAAAACTTTTGTGTACGTGTGTTCTGTTGTATTTATTGTTATTCTATTATGTAAATATGTTTGAATTTGGAATTTTGTTTCACATCGTGTGGATTCATATTGAAAAATTATTAAAACCATGTGCATGCACAATGATGTTACTTGTTGCCGCTGTTACAATGGAAGTAGTATTTCGATTTGTGCCTCATTTTTTTTCAAACTCAGATGGATTTATTATGTAGGATTGAAAAATTTCGACCAAAAACATTCAAAGACATCATGGGAAATGAGGATACTGTAAGTCGTCTTTCTGTCTTTGCAACTCAGGGAAATGTGCCAAATATTATAATAGCTGGACCACCAGGTGTTGGAAAAACTACAACTATACTTTGTCTAGCTAGAATTTTACTTGGTCCAGCTTTTAAAGATGCAGTTTTAGAATTAAATGCTTCGAATGACAGAGGCATAGATGTGGTACGAAACAAAATTAAAATGTTTGCACAACAGAAAGTTACTTTACCACCTGGAAGGCACAAAATAGTTATTTTGGATGAAGTTGATAGGTAAACATTTTTGTATTTTTTTAATAAAATGTAAGTAAAAAAAATGTTAGTATGACTGAAGGTGCTCAACAAGGTCTTCGCCGAACTATGGAACTGTACAGCAACACAACTAGATTTGCTCTAGCTTGTAACTACAGCGAAAAAGTAATTGAAGCTATACAATCTAGATGTTGTGTTTTACGGTACTCTAAACTAACTGATGCTCAAGTACTCGCTCGAGTTATACAAATTTGTCAGGGGGAAAAAGTAGAGTACACGGAAGATGGTTTAGAAGCTATAGTTTTTACAGCTCAAGGCGATATGAGACAAGCTTTAAATAATTTACAATCCACTGTTAATGGTTTTGGACTTGTAAATAGCGAAAATGTTTTCAAAGTTTGTGATGAACCACATCCTTTGTTGATTAAAAATATGTTGATGTCTTGTAAATCTGGCGATATTCACAACGCATACAAGGTGATACAATAAAGAATTTTTTAAGAGAAATTACAAATTTTAATTTGTAGATAATGCAAAGTTTATGGAAATTAGGATACGCCGCTGAAGATATAATTAAAAATATGTTTAAAGTTTGCAAAACTTTAGATATATCAGAGCCTCTTAAACTATCTTTTATAATGGTACGTCTGTTTTATAAAGTAACAAACAAAAATTAACAAATAATTTTAGGAAATAGGTATGCTTCATCAGAGAATAATCGACGGATATGCAACGTTACTTCAAATGTCTGGTTTGCTGGCAAAACTTTGTATGAAAGGAGTAGCAACTACCGAAAATGAATAATATTTCACTCTCAATTTTTTTTACGCTATTTGTACTTTGTAATAAAATATTTAAAAATAATACTTGTTTAACTTACCCATCTATAAGCGGCACATGATGTAAAATTCTGCTAACGACGTCTAGTCTAGCTTCTAAGGGCAAAGCAAACCCAATATTCATTACGAGTAGTGGACCGCAAATAGAAATCCACCACATCACACACCTGAAATCAATTTTCCAGTATTTATTTACACATTTTTTCAAATATACATTAAATGGTTTGTCATATTTCCCACTAATTTTCTTGGAGTTTTGTAATTAATTTTACTCTATTCTTCTACCATAAATGTAGCAGTTCTTTTATATTCTTTGGGCGTCTTGTTTTACACATTTTGTAAAATAAATCACAGAGATGTTCAATGGGATTCTTACCAGAAGACTGTGGAGGCGTTTTTAATTGTTGTCTACAATTGTACAATAATATTCTAGCAGTTTACATGTATGTTTGAGGTTTGTTGAAAGATTTAAGAATCCCTTAAACCCAATTTTTCAACATATTTTACCAAATTTTAAAATATTCAAATAACTCACTTACCCATCAATAAAAATTAAGTTTCCCACCCCTTCTGCACTCATACAACCCCATAAAAGCACAGAACCTCCTCCATATTTCATAATCTGATCAAAAAAGGTTTATTTTGATTCATCTGATACAATTAATGAGTTCCAAAATGTTTCAAGGTAGTTTATATATTTCAAAAACAGCCTAAATATCTGTGCACGAAGATTAGTTGGTTTGAGTTTAGTTTGTATATTTTTCTCAGTTTAAAAGTAGTGAAATTGAAATAAAACACATGGATAACTTTTAAACATTTAATTTATATTATAAACAATATTACATAATGATACTAGCGATTTGAACATTTATTCATCACTGAACTTGGTATTGTAGAAGGGGATGTACGCAACAAAAACTTTCCAGTCGGTGAAATATAATCCAGCTGTTCCAGCAGCCATTCCAAAAGTAACTGCAGGTTGTAGCCTGGAAAATTCGTCAAAATGAAATTAAAATCTAGGTTACGTAAGATTAAAATTGTATCATTCATACCATTGGCTAGCGATTTCGATTTGTTTTCTACCAAAGGATCTTAGGAGAGACATTTTTAAGTATTGTGTTTCCTATAAAATTAATTAAAATTTGTATTTTTAAATAATTTTTGACGTTTATATTTCTAACCTACCTCCGAGCAAGCGAATGTCAATTCTGGCAGTAGAGTTCTAGTTCGAAGGAAAAACTGTAGAGCGCGTTGCGTTCGTGCGCAATGTTGCCAACTGTGTGGAAAATAAATTTCTCTATATTTCAAAGTATTCAAATTCAATAAATTGTAGATTTTCAATTGATATGCATGTTAATATTGTGACCTATAATTTGTATATATAATGTTTATAAGTATATTAAATGTAGATAAATTTGATTTATGCTAATAAATATAAGTAATTATTTGATTTCTTTGTGATAATTTTTTGGGTACAATAATTTATCTTAACTTATCAAGTTACAAATCTATGTGTTAAATAATTACTGCTATAAAAAAAAGAATAGGGGGTTCTAGCTCAATCGAATTTAAAGAAATTAGTTCAAAAAATAGAAAGAATATGTATAATAATGAATGTTAATAAAAAATAAAATCATATAATTAAAATACTTGTGAAATACGGGGGCTTTTTTTATAGCGTGCCGCCTCCTTTATGAAGAGCATCTATATTTTGATTGGGGAATTTAAAAGACTGCGAACGTTTTGAATGGCAAGTGAAAAATCCTGCCATCAAGTCTGACCAATGAGTTTGAGTCACACTAAACTTTACTTGTGTACTTTTAATGTGTTATTAGTTGAATAATAAGATACAACTTATATGTTAACTTTTATTATTTCTTTTACAACTGTGACAGTATTATTTACAAGATTAGTGCATAAATTACCTGTTTATGTATAATTTATTAAAAATTTGCATTACTAGCGCCACTGCTATTCTCAAACAGTTTGTATTTGAATATAAATATCATTTTTAAACTTATATAATTTAAATACACCTGCAACTTTAAGATTGTAGACTTCTACTGTATTGTAATATTAATTTATTTTTTATAAATATAAAGTAGAAACAGCATATATTTGAAGAACATTTTATGAAGAAAACAGTTTGACAACAAAATTCATATTCGTCACGTCACATTGATTATTTCAAACTTTGGAAATCTGTTACTCGCTTATTAATATAAACATTTTTTTCGGATTTTTACCAATAGTCTTACTTTAAAATGAAATTATAAAAAATACAAGTAATGTGAATATCGGAAATCTAAAATCGAATATCTTGAAATCTGGCGTCTACTACGTTAGCGTTTATAACTTCTTCGACATTACAAATAGCTGCCCGTTACAATAAATTACTTTTTTGATAATGTTCCACATAAATCATAACATTTCAGTATTGCAATTTTTCTGGGGAAAAAATGGTAACGATAAATTGAAAGTTGTAGCTGAAATTATATTTGGCTCGCAGGCCCAAATTCGACTACAAGGCAATTTGTTGATTGTCGACCGGCTCATTTGCACAAACTGCTTTATTGATTCCGGAGGCATTTGTTAGAAACCAAACTTGAAAGGTCATATATAAATGTTAGCCAGTTCATTTGCGGTACAGAACAACAAGACACGGGGTTTCATTTCCAGCCAAATGCGATGTTTGCGCTTACTAAATAATGGAAACTAATAACTACCCACAATAATTTAATACATTCATATATTAACTTAATGCGATAACTTCAAGAAATGAAATACTTTTGTTAAATCAATTATAATGTCATGAGTAGATAAACAATTTTATTGTTTACTGTAATTATTGCTATAATATATGTACATTTTTGTTTTGAATTAATATTTTCACTTATAGTCAATCCAGCCCTTAATTCTGTGTGATAGGAACCATAGATGATTATATATATTTTTGTGTACTATAGAGGCGAAACTGCAATGATATTATTTGGGACTGCTTTCAGCGCCACTCGGTGTTTGCTCCCACAACTAATTTATATATAGGCAACCGAGTAATACATGTTATAGGCAACCATTTATACTTTCAAGTAATTTATTATAAGTTCTTAGTTCAATTTATATTATGAAAAATAATTTTAAAAACAAACAAATTTTAATACATAATTTATTTAAACGTAAAGAAAAACTTGTAAAGAAAGAGTTGTTGCTACATATTTCTCACCAAATATATTTTGACGTTATCAATTTTGTCAATCGTAATAAAATTTATTGACAAGAAATGAAATGTTTTGAATAAAAATTAAAACCAACTAAATTATTATTTGTATTAAACTTCTGGGGAGCAACCAAGAGATGGCAGGACAAAACAAATTTAAGTTACACCACCCTGATAGGAATTATCAAAGTTTAAAATTCACAGAACACTTAAAAAAATATGGCTTAACAAATACGAATTAAGACTTTCTGATACTGTACTTTGCTTTAAAATTAGATAAAATTTTATATAAAAAAATTAAATAAAATAGTGAAGGATCCCATTGTTCATAGGTATTATAAAATTAATTTCCAGGTTAAGTACATAAATGTGTAGGTGTAATCTATTTGTTTTTGTATAAAGCTAATATCATTCCCATCTGTTGAAAACGTGGGTGTCAATGAGAAAATATATTGCAAAGTGTATAATGTGCAGACTGTAGTTAGAAGCGATGAAAAGAAAGATATGAGTAGAACATAAATCGTTACAATTATCAAAAGTTGTATTACGTGTCGAGAGCACTTTCCAAGATAAATTGAAGTTTTTTAACTCACTTGCTGACAATACTTTTTATCTTTCGTTATAACATTTCTTGTCTCTGGATTACGGAATTTTACTTTTTCACTTATAAAGTTTATTGAACAAAGATTTTGAAAGGATATAAGAACTGTTTTGCTGTTCTGATTACTTTACATGTAAAATAAAATTTTTAATTGTTAATAAAATGAGGTCATGAATATAATTATCCTATATTTTTATTATAATTAGAGCAAATGCTAATGAGGGCACATGACTTTTATTACTTGAGAAATTATTGAAAACCACACAAGTATGTGATCGTAAACTTTAATGAGTCAATTTATAGGTTTTTCTGTAAAAATAAATTTTGTATATTTATATCTTATTTTTTATTCTAAAAAATTTGTAATAAAGAATCAACCTGTACTGTACCTACTATACAGAAAAACAAATAAAAAATTATACATATAGATGTTTCACAGAAAAAAAATGAGAAATACTGATATATAATTAAAAATGCAAAAAAATACAATCAAGTACCTATCACACAACATTTTTTTTTCGAAAACTGTCCCAAAATTAGTAAGAAAGCAAAGAGAAAATTCTGACATTTATCAAATCAGATATTCTTTGACAATTGACAATTAATTGAAAGGATAGCAGAAATCAAACAATAGTTTTAAATTATATGAAATTTCAAGTAAAATATTTCATTATTTCTTTGTTCAATACTATTAAAATAATATTGGACAGTGGCAGATTTAATTAAATTGTGACCCTTTATTTTACCAAAAAAATTGCTGGATGCAAAAGACTTTTTCCTACGACCACTGTTAAAAATAGTCATTTTAACGGTTGCTTAGCAAGTTAAAAATAACAGTTTATAACACAGTAAATACTTTTAACACGTTGTCATTGACAACGAATTAAAAGTAAAAAACAAATTTACTTTTAACACATCTTCTGTTCAGTTGTTCATAACAAATACATCATGATCTGTCATAAATGTCATTCTATATTTTTTATTTACTAATATATAACTAGGGTCGTAGGAAAAATAGTGTATGATATTTGTGTTAAAAGTGATTTTATTTCGTTCGTGAGGTTTATTACACTCGGCTTCGCCTCGTTTCAAACTTCCCCACTCACTCATAAAATGTCACTTTTAACACTTATATCATAAATAACTATTACATCCAGGATGCCTAAGACTTTTGCATCCTGTAGACAAAAAACAATCACTATGTAGATAATTACTAGTAGTTTATAAACATGAAATAGCTACCCTAAAATATTTTGAACAATTCTTTAGTCTTAATTTGCACTCGTAGAAAAAATATAGTATGTGACTTATTTATAACTCTGTCCTTTTGGCTATTTAACCGATACTGAATTGTGTCTAATCAGCCTGCAAATAGTCTCTTTTACAAGAGCAAACTGTACCTGACGCCTCTGTAGCGTTATAAATAGAATTTGTTTTATGCAAATTTTGTCGAATTAAGTTAGTTTGCTTGAAAATGTCCAAAATGTGAAGTTTCAGCAACTAATGAATCGTTAACTGGTCAATTTCCCTTCTGCACTATCGGGTTGTGTAATGGCACCCAGGGCACTATTTCCACACCACTTGGTTAACGCCGCGATACGGCGGTGCAGAGGCTCGAGTGAATCACGCTGCCCGCTGCATCTACCGGCGCCAAACTAAACCAATTAAAACATTTAAATGGAACACATATGTCTTCACGAGAGCACGAGGAAATGAGAAAAAAGAGCACTGGCGGATAATGCTTCACAGTTCACAACCTAATTCATTTATCATTACGTGGATTGGTGGATTTGGATTGGAATTCAAGATAAATAAATAAATTAAGAAATAAGTACATTAAATTTACAATAGCAATAATATTTATTAGAAAAAATTAAGTCTTATTTTAAAACCAGAAAACTTTTTTCTACGACCCCTATTAAAATTGTATACTATAAATAAAGCTTCAAAGTTACATATTTTATTGCAAAATAAAGTTTTTAGTTGTTATATTAATAGAGAAAATGGATGAAACTATAGCACAGAATAGTTACACACAGAAGCAACACTCCGTATCGGTACCTTTCATGTTCCCCTAGTCAGGTCTATGACCTTGAAGCATTGTGTAGACCTTTAAATTTGTGCTCTTCCCCTATCTCTCTCTCAGATGTGAGGAAACTTTCCGATTTTAAACAATGGGCCCTTTAAATTTGTGCACATTCTCCATCTCTCGCTAATTTTCGTTTCTCTGCCTTACTGTCACTTCTGTATAAACCTATTCTGTGACTATAGTTTAAATTTTACTAAGCGGTTTCTTTCTCGTAAAGAATGTAAATTATGCGTCACCCAAGAATTTTTAAGTAAGAAAAGAAACTTGTAACAAGGGTCTGACAATTCTGGCTTTGAATTTTAATTTCGGTGTAAATACCAAGATAACAACATTAACATAACTTTTATCTATTTTACTTTTTCACTCTTTATTATCTGTAGCTTTAGAATGATTATTTTAGAGATAAAATTATTATGAAAATAATAAAATATAAAATATAAGAAAGAGTTGGAATGTTGTAATATAAATATGTGAAAAAGTATAATGTTTCTCAATATTGACTATTTGCGTGTATAAATAAAAATAATAATCTGCTTCACTTTGAAGTTCATTTTAATTAAAACTTCTGATTACATTGAGTACCATTCCTCTTTAAAAAAAACCATTAGTGTTTCCATTGCATTTAAATTATTTGCAAATTTGATTAATTTAATTATTTTATTTAACTATACGTGGAAAAGTATTTCTTTTCTGTCCATTTAAATAAAATTTAAATTCACGATAGAAGCAGTTGTTGTTTTATTCATTTAACTTAATTTAAAAATACATTTCAGATGTACTACGTGCATAATTTCTAATTTATTTTTTATTTTACAGAATTATTCGTGGTCGCAGAGGAACCATAAAATCACGCGGGATACAGAAACAAATCCAGAAAAAGAAGAGGCGACATTGCATAACGTATGTTTTATTTAAATTTTCGTAAAATGTAGTTAGTTCTCACTTATATGTGTATCACATGAATTATTAGGAATTTGCATAAGCCGTATATTAGATAAGACATACTTAAAAAATAAAGTGTGGACTATAATTTTTAAAATGTTTTTTAAAATTATTTTTGCATGGCTTTATTTATGATACAGATATAGTACATTATACAACAAGGTTCAGAAGACTATTATTATTGACCTAGCGCTATGATTCAATCCCGATATGCGAAGCAATCGAAGGATATAAGGCGCTGGTCAAAATTGTCTTTTCAATCGTTGTACATACATATATTTTCGAAGTTGATACTAAAGTACACGATATCACTCCGCGAAGTTAGACAAAGTAGTAGCTAAAGTAAAACTTTACAGACTTATGTCGAAATTTCACTTTACGAACTCATCTGACAAACTGAATTCACCAATATTTTTATAGTATTATATTTTTGCAGTTTATTTTAGCACTACATAAAATAACAAACGTATCATTCTATAATATGTTGGTGAATTTATTTATTATTTACCTTTGATAATAATTTATCTCATTTCATGCAGATGACGTCTAAGCAGGTGTAAACATAAATGAAATTTATAAAGATATATTTGACACTTTGACAGTACGATTGTTATCACATTTATTTATTTATGGTTTTTTGAGTTAATGAGTCAAATAAATATTTGGTTTTGAAACCTTTAGTATTTTTAAGAAACTATAATAATTTATTATTGACCTAGGTTACTATGTTACGTATAGTAAATGGTAATGAAAAACACTTTCTCGTGTCAAATAAAAGTAAATGTGTAGGTTAATAATGAAAAAAGGGTATTTTTTTGTAATTAGTAATTGAATTCTTATATAGACGGATTGAAGCTATGAGGCTTTGAGTTTTATTCTTTTTAAGTTGCAATTTAAGTGGCTTATAAATATTCCGCGTTGATTTCTATTCTGCTGGTAAACTCATTCAACTAATCTTCATTATTCGGAGACAATTAACAAGTTAACAGAAATCAGAAAACTGCATTATAATTATCTATAGAAGATCTAAAGTTCTTTATGCTGGAAAATGCCAGGCTGGCTTGGAAAGTCTTTCCATAAATTTTAGTTTGCGGCCTTTCACTTTAAAACCTCCGAAATCCTCTCATTTACCCTAAAATGTGTGTAATGTTTCCCGCGAGCTGCCTAAATTAAGGAGGAAAAATACATCTAAGATATCACGTGCGCCGAACTGTCACCTCAATTTATTACCCAAATTCCACTGGATTTGTCGAGGTACTCTTCAGATTCACCATCCACCTTACTTACTAAAATACTTCAAATCAATTACCAAACCTAAAATACTAAAATTCAATTATTTAACTCCTAAAAATAATGTTATTTAATATTTTATATCTTAATATTTAACAAATATACCAAATTTTTTTTGTACTATATTTATATTAATTTGAAAAAAAAATATCTATGGTTTATAATTTCCAGTTCATATTTTTTTCATATGCAATTTATTTAATAGTATATTACATATTAAGAGTGCTTAATTGTTCAACAACTCGAATTATGTACTATACTGTTTCTACAACCATTATTTTATTATTTTGATCACACCACGATCAATGAACTGAAAGAATTGATATATCACTAGTAAATAGCGCAAACTACAAAAAATTAAAACAACTGTCAAACCGTCAACCTCTAAATAATAAATTAAAAATATTTAAATATCTAAATAATACAATACTATGTAGAAAATTTGTTATTTATTTCTTCATGAGTCGTAATGTTTTAAATGAATTATAATTATTTTGTCTTATTTATACTGTTAATATAATTTCGATAAATCAAAAATTCTCTAACTGTGCGATTAGCATACTTTACACACGACCGTAAGTAATGACTTTTTACAATAGTGGTGGTAGAAAATTTTATTTCATATTTTAAATTAACATATAAAAAAACAATACATATGTTGTCAACTCTCTTTTATCAAAAGCAATATTATTAAACATAAAATAAAATGTTATTAACTATTTGATTTTAAGAACATTCAAAATTAAAAATTAATTAACTTTCCTAAACAAAAAAAGTAAATTATTTTCAATAAAAGGAAACATTGTTAAGTGATTGAACTTTAGTATTTGAAGAGGTGTACCTACATATTCTAGAGTACATATTCAAATTTAGTTACCCTTGAGGTTATAAAAAACAATGCATGTAGTAGGCGGGAAAAGTTTATGAGGCGGAAACTATTGTAATATCTGCTTCTGCTACATTTAATAACCAATTGCGCTATCGAGGGTATGTAACACATGTATGAAGCGTTGTTAATATTACATATTGCACTTGGTGATGTCTGTTTCTCCATATACATCTGCTGAAACAAGCATATTACGCTCAAACGTCCACAGCGACAATGAAAAATTACCCGAGTACATGCATTAAATTTTTCAAAGACAAATTTAATTTATTTTTCAAAATGAAAGATATAAATTGTCTGCTATCATTTATATCTAAAAATTAATAATAAAATGGAGGAATATATTTTCGGTACTTAATTTAAAATTCAACTGCCATATTGTCAATTTATTACATGTAAATAATAATATTTTATTCTACCAAAGGCGGGTAATGAAATTTGTGGCAAAATTTTGAATTTTTAGTGTAATTAAAAGTAAAAATTATACTTTATGTGGCGACTGTGGAAGCGAGACAAATATACTTTTGTTTTGAATGACATACTATTTTTTCTTCAAACGTAGATATTTTAAAAACTAATTTACTTCTGACGTTCAATTTGCAGGTAATCAATTTAAATCTGTTCTTTATTCTTACTTTACCTAGATTTATAGTGACATTTAGGGCGATATTGCAGGTTCTATTGTACTAGTTATTTCTTATTGGCTGATTTCTATGGATTACTTATTTATTTTACTTGTACTCCGGTGGCGTAGAAATTAAACTTCAACTTTGTTAGTCAAGTCACAAAAGATGTCACTTTAATGACGTTTGAAGAAAAAAAGTTAGTAATAAATATTGTTATATAACTGAATAAATTTAATGTATTTATTTTTGTTTTACCCTGTATACCGTGAGTATTTTTTAACATGGGATTTATCACATCCGTGACAACTATTTGATATATTTGATTGACAGCAACGTATTTTTGCTTGTCTCATTTAAAATGAAATATACAGAATGTATTTGACATTTACTTTTTATGGGTTAAAAAAGTGCAATAACAATATTAAGAATCATTATTAACTTTAGTGTAAATGGCAGAATATTAGAACGGTCTGCTAGATCACTCAACCACTTATTGTTGATCTTTAAAATCAGTGGGAGAAATCTTCAAAATTTAGATCAATTGTAGAAAAACAAAAAAACCAAATGTGAACAGTTGTTAAGTAAAAAAATTAATTATAACTTCAGATGCAAAAATTCTGAGGTTAGAGTATTATCCCAAATTTTGAATTGTTGCAACGGGACAAATAAAGGCAGACCGAAAATTTTGATAATCTGAATAATTTTTGAAATTCCTTTTCAGTTGCACCTAAATTTGCCATTTGTCAAATTGGTCAAAATTATCGAAGAAATGAAAAATATACATATACTTCACAAACGCACGTTTTGGAATACAGTAATTTAAAAAGTATGCGCCCTATACTTAAAATATACCTATATTGAGATTACCTTTTAAAATCGCGCGGCAATTGCTGACAGCATCACCTCACTAAACCACCTCGCTGTCGACCACGCGAGAACGTCTCCGATCTCCGCAGTTCTCCGGAAGGAGCGTTGGTTGTGCGCTGCGTCGCGAGTCAAACTAACTCGCAAACTCGGAACTCGGACGCCGAACTCGGAACTATTCCCAAGAAGCAGAGACTTCCGTGTCGGCGTCTCTCTCCCGCGCTGCACATGCCCTTTGTCCGCCCCTGCACTTCATTATTCGTCTGCCCTAAAGCCTCAAGTTTTGTTGGCACTGTTGTGTGGTTTTTTGTGCGAATATAGGGTTTTAAAAGTTTTAAAAGTTTCAAGAGATATCGTTTGTTTTTTATGTTTATCGGGGTATTTCGTATTTAACATGTTATAAGTTTTTTTTTTGTTTTGTGATATGATTACTTAATTATGAAAAATATAGAGCGAGAGATTATATAGTTTTATTTTTGTACAATAGTACAGATAATAATTATTTTCTAAAAATATATTGTTAGTCTTTAGAGTGAGCAGCACTAAGAATCTGATGTGGGCACCACATGACTTCCTTGTACGCTTATTAAATTATAAACATGTTTTGTTGCATTTCATTTAAACTTATTTCATTTGAAGCAGATCACAATCAAGAGCAACTAAATCTGCTCCAGAATGTGTTCTGGTTTCAGTAGACCTACAATTAGAGCAAAGACTTTTGAGTGCTCTAATTTCTGACCCACTGAAACCAGAGCACCTAAATCATCTACTCCAGAATGTGCTCTGGTTTCAGCAGGTCAAGAATTGAGCAAACACTTTTGAGTGCTTTCATTCTTGACCCAATGAAACCAGAGCAGCTAAATCTACTCCAGATTGTGCTCCGGTTTCAACAGACCTAGTATTAGAACACACACTGAAGCGTGCTTCAATTCCCGGTCGGTTAAACTAGATCACTTTCAGGACATGAGATGCCCTGGAAGGCGGTCTAGCCAGACCATCCGGCAAAGCGGAGGCCCGGAGGTCCACTACCGTACCGGCGCCCCGTCGATACCCGGTATATCCTCACAAGCGCATTATTACCGGTCATCTCCATTACTTGAGCCCCGAAGCCATTCTATAGTCGGCGCCCATGTACCAAAAAAGTTGCAATAAAATTTACATTTCAATTGATATAGAGCAGACAAAATTTCTTAATTATCCTTTCAATGTATGCCTTAAAAAATAAACATAACATTAAAATTGGTTTAGTTTTTTAGTTAAGACTATGACTATTTGAAATGATATTTTTATAGCGAAGAAACTCGTAAATTTTTAAAAACAAGATACTCTGAAAGGAATAAATATATGTCACGCCAGCACTATTAATTATTACACTTTTTATAATCTTTTATTATTAGTTTTTACACCTCGATGATATTAAAAGTTGTAGAGAGATAAAAGTTATGGCGATATATTTCAGAAAACTTTATGAAAGCTCGCTCGATGTAAAAAAGATCATATTCATTTTTTAATATGTCGAGCTGGAGTAGAAGTCAGAGAGCTGGGCATTTAGCGGGAGGTAAAAAGATCGTGTGATGCGTCCTTCCAGCACTTTGTTTGTGTCTCAGAAAAGAAATTCATTTTAACACTTCCGCTGTCATACAACACATTATTTTTATTACGTATCTACTTCTGCTCAGATATCTGCACTACTCTGTACATTCGCTCGTAAAGACGAGATGAATAAAATTGCACTGTTACAATTCCAATGTATGCCGTCAAATTCCTTACTTACTTTATGGTTTATGTTCTATATAATTAAATATATTTTTATTGCTTATAGTTACTTTGAATTAATAAATATGATACGTGTAAATAAAGGAATAAGACTGGCAACCTATTTGAAGCTTTACTATCAATATTTTGATTTTCCTGTAAACAACGTGATTTGAAATTATCAGCGAAATAAATGTAAATAAAACTTTTGTTATAACAACGGTAAATTCAATAAACTGAATGGAATTAATAACAAATACACTATTGGTGTAGTATACAACATAAATACAAACGGCAAACTATGAAATTTACGATTGTGTAAAATCACCTACGAGTATATTGTTTCTTATGCATATAAACACATAAATATTTTCAGTAGACAGTGTGATATAGGTACCAGCTCGGCCACAACCAGTGGCGACTCGTTAGGGGTAGCAGCACCACACAAAATGAGGATAGCAGAATTTTACATTGTATTTTTAAATCTGCTCCAGAATGTGTTTTGGTTTCAGCAGACCTAGAATTCGAGTAAGCACTTCTGAGTGCTCCAATATCTATTTCTTGCAATATCGTATGAATATGGCAAATCTTATGTTGTACATTAAAAAATACTAGCTGTGTAAAAAAGTATATAATAGTGTAATATTGAATTCTGAATCCAATTTATTGCAGTACTGTAAGAAATAGAATGTGTGCAGCTATTAGCTTGTTAGCTTTACAGCTTTGGAGAAACTATAAAATCTGTATCGTATTGGCGTTAAAAGTTAATAGTGAACACAAATTAATTGGCGGAGTAATTTGGTTGTCGCAGAAAACAATCAAAGTTACGTGGAGAAAAAGTTTTAAGTGACATCGATCACACCATTAGTTGTCTGGAGCAGTTTGCTACTAAATAAAGTAGTTGATAAATGTTTAGTGTCCCGGCGTTTATTTAACTCAGCTGAAGTTCGGAGGTGGCGTTGCACCGTCTGTCGGAACCAAATCACCTACAAATTAAGAAGAATTTACTCGCACTCGCGATACTAAATAGCCTCGTCAAGGTGCTGCACTTTATAATTACCTTTATCCTTATCAAGCGTTCCTTCGCTACTCTCATTAACGCCGTCAATTCTTCGGATCCATGGACGTAGACAAGCGATTTTTCACTAAATCATTACTAGTACACAGAATAGTTACATACAGAAGCGACACTCCGTGCCGGCACCTTTCATGTTCCCCTATTCAGTTCTATGACCTTGAAGCATTGTGTAGACCTTTAAATTTGTGCTCTTCCCCTATCTCTCTAAGATGTGGGGAAACTTTCCGATTTTAAACAATGAGCCCTTTAAATTTGTGCACATTCTCCATCTCTCGCTAATTTTCGTTTCTCTGTCTTACTGTCGCTTCTGTATAAACCTATTCTGTGACTAGTACCTACATTTTATAAGAATATATCTAGAAGGAAAAAGTTCTTAAATTTTCAACATTTAGGCTTTGTCAGAATATCTGCAATTTCTAGGTCAATGAATGCTCTTGTGTAATCCAGATTAAAGAACTACCGAAAGATCTAAGTATACTTATTACAAATGTAAGAAATTGCAATATAGAATTGGTTTTATCGACTAGATATTAATAAAAGAAGGTCTTTTCTTTGAAGTTGCAGTTATTTAATAAAATCCACTAATACACCGACATTTTGACTGTAAATTAGTCTTCATCAGGGTGCTGATAACATACCTATCATACAATCAAATATACTGACATACATTCATATATTCTACTCAGGTAACAGACTAACATAAATGGTATTAAAATATTATCAAGTAAAACATGTACGAGTACATTATTTTACAGAAGTATTTCGTCAAACAAAATTTGTGTATTTTTGTGTGGAAATGGACGGGTATGGACCAAGCCGGAATGCGTGAATAGTTCCGTGTTGAATGTGAGAACAAGTTACAAGTCGGACAGACGGTTTTGCACCAGTTGTAGATTTTAGCCGTTGTCTAGCTTGTTGCAGATGCACTTTAGCGCAAGTCTTGGGGCTGTGGTTGATGTTTTGCTCTTTCCGCGATGTGATAATTAGATGGCTGTTGCAAGAACCAGCGGTTTGTTTGATGTGTGGAAACTAACTATGAACTACCAACTTCAATTTAATAACAATAATCTGACAGCATACATTACAGCTATGTGTCATAATACATGCGAATATTATTTTTTACAGTACTTAACAAATGTGATTTCTGATTCGAACTAAAAGAAATATGAAATCTCTTAAGTCTTAACCAAATAAAATAAAGTCTTTGATCTAAGTGGATTTGAATTCACTTAAAAAGAACAAAGGTGGTCCTTACAATTTGAAAACCACATTTTTTATGTAATACAGAATAGTTACTTATACATAATGTAATGAGCGAGACTGTGCTTGATGAGCCGGAAAAGTCTAGAAGATTCGAGATTAGTTGCCGACTAGTATAAAGTGTCGCAGCGGGAGTAAGTCAGTTTAGGTAGACAGTCAAGAAGGTGAGTAGTGTTGAAAGAAAGTAAAGGTCAGAGAATGCAGAGAGTGTGAAGTTAGTGATGAGTCAGAGTCAGTAGAGGGAGTGAAGTGAGTCGAGACGAGGCAGGCAAATATGAATCAGTTCATAAGATCATAAGTATATCGAAATCTCTTCAGACTAATTTAGATGTTGAATTTAACTGTTAATCTTATATCACGTGCTCATTAAATATACTGCACCCATGAAATACCTACTTATACAACATGTACTTACATGATCGCGATGTAGCAGAGAGAATACTTGTAAGCACTATTACATTATTATATATCGATTCTGTATTACAGTGTATGATGTAATTAGTTCATTACTGCATTATTGATTAACGTATTACTCCATTAATGCAAGCGTATATACTTATTTCAATCACGGTGCGAAAAATAAACTGTACTTTTAAAATTAAAATAAAAACTTTTTGTATAACAAAGAAAATTATAATCTTTATAATTCAGAATATATGTACCTTCGAAGAAAAGTTGCAATGGCATTTACGTATCAATTATTTATAATGTAATTACTATTATTAAAAGATTTAAAAAGTTTTCATTATACAACAAGTAAATATAGCATGCATTATTTTGTTGCGTGCACCAAATCAGTCAATAAAAACTCGCACCGTTTTAACGCATAACAAATCAATTTTCACTATCGAGTATACTATGAAAAAATAACCACATTGCTACGAAAGAAACCTTATTATTTTTGTACGTATACAACAGTTCATTTCTTTAAATTTGTTAACTAAACTAGTAAACAAAGTAATAAATTAAATATATGTTTGGCATTAGAATTCATATTACTACGGATGTCAACTGAATAGTTATTTATATGTTTTAAAAATGGCATTTTATTTTGTAAGATATTTGAAACACGAAACCCTATAAAATGATCTTTTTCGAAAAATGTCATGAGAAGTTAATATTTACTTGACAACTATTAACACGCGAAATGATTGTTTTTTGTCTACAGGATGCAAAAATCTTTTGACAAATTTTTATTTCGATGAGTTATTGTCCGTTTAAGAAAAAATTTAAGTAGTATTGGGGCAATATGATCATTTATATTTATTTCAATATATAAGTATGATATTGTTACCGCAATTTTTGTAATTTTGGCCCATCTACATTGGGTAAAATCTGTTGCACAAACCATTTCTCATCATAAATCAAAAATGTGTGCAGTGTGCCACTAGTTATTTCAAAATTTACAATAAATCACAAAATAATAGTTACTTATCACCCTATAAATAACTAGAAAAAGTACAAGGATATTTCAGTGATACATTTTTACAAATACTGCCAAGCAATTCCTTTATGCGATTGTAGCAAATTTAATAAAGCAGCCATATGCTACGCATAAAATATGGAACATTTCATACTAGTGATATACCGTGCAAATAACAAGTGAGAAATATTCAATATTCAATTGCGAAATCTAAAAACGGATGTAGGTTTGCATTGTGCAAGTACCTACCTATATTTATATAACGAAGCGATATATTTGCAAAACTTCGTCGAGGTTGTTTTGTTGAGATCCAAATACTCGTTTTATATCATCCTTAGCCGAGCATTGATATTTTCTTTCTCTCCGTAAATAATGGATATTCTATGGAATTTGTTTTGAATTCATTCTGCGATGATGGAATAAGTTCACTTGCTTCATGTGAACTTTATTTCAGATACTCTGGCGAACTTTTCTACTATTTTTACCACAGAATCGGATCGAGAGAGATTGCAAGTTATATAACTTTGTCAAACTATAAACAATGGTTTTTCTATTTAAACTACTACAGTAAACTATATTCAAATTGGAGGAACATTAAACTATAATTATTTTAAAATTTAGTAAAGTAATCGACGGTAAAATAATGTACATTTTATAGCAAAAGTCATATTATTGTTATTTTACATTTTGTTATTCTGAGTAACATTATTTGAAATTTTTATTATATATTTTCAATGTTTACTGTTTGTTATTCCCAAATTAATACTTTACATGTATCTTCTTTTACGACAAATACTAATATTTTCATAAAATTATATTGGATTCTTACAAAAATAACTACCTTTTCCTTACTTACTTACTTAATCCTTGAACCTTTCTACCTTTTGGTGTAAGGTTAGAATAGAGACGTCTAAGTAGGTGTAAAATTATAAAAAAATATTTTACACTTTAATAGTACATTTGTTATCACATCCCCGTCTCAGTAGGTAGCTAAAGTTTTACGAACATAATGCTATTTATTTATGTTTTTAATTAATAATTTAATGATTTCGGAAAAAGTATAACGTATATCTAAGGGCTAAATTATTTTTTATTACTCACATGATTTATTCTCCTCGGCTATCACCTCGTAGAATAAGTTCCATATGCATAATAAAAATTATACTGCATTCTGAAAATTACATGTGTGAAATAATGACTAAAATTTAATGTGTGTAGAATATTCGTAGTTATATTGTGCTTTTTTACTAATTACGGTTTTTTTTATAAAGAAATTTAAGAATTCTTTGTGTGAAATTATAAGAGCCACAGAAAGAAATTTGATACAATGTGAACAGAAAGTGCACTCATACAAGATATTATAGTTTTTATGCATTGTACCGAAGTGATTTCATTCTGTTTTCTTAAGTAATGTAGAAGTTGGTTTTTATTATCTTTCCTGATCTTTTATTACTTGCAATCCCTTATAAATTCTCTTACTCTGGATATTACAGAGATGAAATACGCTCACATTCCAAATATAAGATTCATCCGTATTTTATGACAGTATGTAATCTTCCCATTAAATAATGTACAGCTGAAGTACGAAAATATCATGGTGGCCCAAATTTTTATTGTAAAAAAATTCAAATGAAACATAAGTAAGATTTTGAGTTACGTAAAAACACACGAATAAGTTTATTTTTTTGCAAAGCAATCTAAAACTTCTAAAAAACATTTTGCAATTTATGATTTCAAATATTTTAAGTAAAATATTTTCTTTGAGTTTTAATAAATTAGTTGTACACAAGGTATAAATGTATCACATTTGTATGTTGTAAGAAATCGGCCATTTATTCTATTTCTCTACATATTTATAATTCTGGTTGCATTCTAATTTTTTATTGAGTTTAAAATAAAGTAGAAATGGCTTTCATGTACATAATTTATATCTCGTACGTATTTTATTATTTCTGTTCATATTTCATTTTTATATGAAATTAATTTTATAAAATTAAAAATTTTAGGGAAACAACAAATTTAAATCTGAAATAATGCAAGTGTTTTTAAGTTCAAATAAATTAATAATTTACTTGTTCTCAATACTTTTAATAAACCTACCTGAAAAAATTAAGTCAATTTTTATATATATTTTTTTCTCAATTTTAATTTTAGTAATCGTGTACTTACTTGTATTGTTTATGTTTACATTGTGGGCTTTTTTTTAAAGAAGCAATGATAATGAAAGTAGTAATAAACTTAATGAACCACAATGATTTTTTTAAAAGTACAGTCACAATTACAAATTGAATATCAGCCAATAGGAATCCAGATGACTGGTAATAATGCGCGTGTGAGGATATACCGGGGATCCAGAGATGCTAGCACTCAGTCCCGCTCTGCAGAGCGCCGGGGCGGTAGTGGGCCTTGGGACATATAAATACAAATAAGGAATGTATTAATTATTTTATATTTAGGCCCCTCCCGTTAAAAAAGCCTATATCCGTCACTGGATAGCATTAGCCTTACGATATATCTGGTAGTTTGTACAATGAATCTGCTGGTAATCTAAAATCTGATGCTAGGGACAACCTTGGTTCGAAGTATAAAGCACCAGTTGGCGTATCTCCCTACCATTATCCTTTAATTTCAATATCGTATTCGCTCCATAAGCTTTGATTTGTGCGGAAAAAGAGCAAAGCGTCTGACGCAGCGATATTCTCTGGTTAACCTCAAGCCCGCTTTTTCCGTGGCCCAGTGTGAAAACTGACCCGCTGAAGTTTTTCTCCTTTTGCCGTAAGTAAGATGGAACAGTCAGCGATTTCCTGTTCGTTGTCACGTCCGCGTCTGACTCACGTGATAGATATCATATTCGGTTACATAAAACTCACATTCTCTAAACACATCGCTCACATTCAGAGGGTCGTAACTGCGGAATGTCTTTATCGGGTTTGGTACACTCTACTTTTAACGGCCCCGCTAATGTTACTTTGTTACTTGATTTATATTTTTAATTACAAAAGTCCATTGTGCCAAAGTTTTCAAACTATAAAAAATCTTTTGTCATTTAAGAACGAAGGTTTGTTTCCACGATATGATACCTCATCAATTGTGATTCAAATCGCTAAGTAAATAATCTGATGTATGTCCAACACATTACCTCCCGCCACTGTACTAATATATTCTATGACTGTATTTATTTCAAACTTTCTAAGTAACCTAGTAGGTTAATTTTGTTCACTTGGTATATTTGAACTAACCCAGAACTGATCTCTAACTGACCCAACTCACCCAGATATTTTGCTAAAGTTGACGAGATGAAACTGTTTTCTTTCTTTGTTTACACATTGCTTTCTCTTTATATATTGTTAGAGGTTGTATCTTTTATAAGTTAAAACGGAAAACTTAAATAAATAACTTTAATAAATAATTATTATTTATCGTTTAAAATGTTCACTAAATGTGAAATTTATTTGTTTTATTTAAAGCTTCAACTAAAGAATTAGATTAGAATAAATACGATTTGAAGGTCAAATGAATCTGACTGCCATTTTTTATTATTTTTTCTATATTTATCATGCTTAATAGAAACTGTTTGTCAAATTTCATCAAAATCGGAGATGAAGTACTACATTGACAAGTTGATTAACATATTTATTATTTATTATTGTTTTGTGGTCATTACCAGGAAAGATTTTTCAGTCGCATTTTCACTTATATTCTTAATTCCCTCTGTTCTTTCATAAAAATAAAAATAAAAAAAAGGTCAGGACTATTCTTCATGTGACAATGTAGCACCTTTGCACCCTTGATACAGAAATAACTATTATGTGAAACGCAATATACTACACGTATTGAAATAAAAGTTGGTAGAAATAATGGTTCATTTATTTACCGTGTGATTTGCATGTGGTGTTTTTGTTTTGTAAATAAAGTTGATAAACAAGAGACAATTATATATGTTCCTGAATCCAGGTCTGTAAATATCTCCGGCAGCAAACATGCTGCCCCTAGAGAGCAAGTTTTCGTATCTCTTATTCCGATTTGGGAAATCTTTGGAAAAGCAGGCCAGTGTTTACCACTGTGCCCATTGTCTATATGCTCTGCTTGTGCGGTCAAGCAAGTTCTAGTTCACCCGCAAAAACTACGTTTCTTGCCGCATTATCGACAATACGTCCGGCTTACAAAATATATTCAATGCATATGTTACTTCACTTCAATAATACATACCACTTTTTATACCTATAGGGGAATTCAACACTAAGTTTCAAAAGTCGTAAAAAGACACCACAAGGATTTTAAAACAATTAAATATTTTTTTGTAAATTATACATGCACTAGAACTGGTACAGAGGGTGCACCACATCAGCCATTTTCATTTGGAAATGACATGACATCTTTGTTATTTCATTTAAACTTACCTATACCTATGTCACTTGAAAATGACATCATTTTACAACTAATTGTTTTTCTATTTCCATCCGAAATGGATCATCTTTTGAAAATTTTATTAAAATGTTTATCACTATTCCTTATTGTATTACACAAAATAGCAAAGAAAAATATATTATTTTGATTTATTTCCTACATATTTCTCACGAAATTTATTCTGACAGTTGTCAATGTTGTTAATCATATACTCAATTTTAAATTAAATGTTTTATATAAAAATTAAAAGCCTACTAAATTATTATTTTTATTAAGTTTTAAGTGCATAATTAGATATTATAGCAATTCCATAAACAAAATTTTAACATTGTACGGCGCTAATCGTTTTTGAGTTATGCGAAAAATACAAAAAAATACTACGAGCAAAGTGCCCTTTTGGCACAGCCGAATAACTGATATATTTTACTGCAAAATAAATGAACAATGAAAATATTTAATTTGCATGTGTTGTGTATATATATTTCATTTTATTATTTTTCTATTTCTGAAAGACATTTCATAATTTATAATGCATTTCAAACCTTTTAGTGGTAGATATAAATATTTTGAGCTATAAAATAGCGAAACGAAAACATTAAATCATTTTATCCATATTCTTTTATTATACCCCACTGTTATATATTCAGCAGGAATACATCAAGAGTTTTAAAATGAGATTTCACATCAATACTTAAAAACAAATCATTTTGGGGTAGTTTCTACAATAATCTGCTTTAAAATAATGTTAAAAACATTGAAAGGATAATTAAATTGTATAAGAATCAGTATTTCTCAACCTTTTTTAAGGCGGAAAATTATAAATAAAACAAAATCTAACTTATAATTATCTTTTTGTTACCCTTATATGAACTTTTTAAAGTAATTTCTTTTATCATTTCTTAATATTAATTTATTTTGTGGTCTTATTTATTTAGGAACCGGTCGACAAGTTGACCAAAAATGTTTATACAAAAATAAAAACTAATTATTAATTATATAATTTTGAAACAAAAAATCGTAGTATTGTAAACACTCATCCAGAAATCAACCGTTCCTACACTTGGTATGTAAATAACTATTACCGCACGTTGCCTTGGAAACATTAGTGTTATTTAGAAATGTAGAAAATAGTATAATTCTTTTTAATTTTAAGTTTTTTATTTCTTTACCTTGATCTCAATTCTTAATGAAAAGTTAGAATGTTGTATTTCTGACCACTATGTAGTTACGCCAATGGATCCACTAGAAGTTCGTTTTGTGATAAAAACTACACATGGTGCTCCATTTATTTCTACTGAGTGTAGTAGTAGAAAATTAGGGTTGAATTATTAATATTAACCAGTGGCGTAGCCAGGGAAGAAGCTAAAATGTTACAACCCCTTTATTTAATGTCCACAGTACGTATACGTTATCAAACTCATACCCCTGTATAATTAATTTAATCTCAGATTTTTTTAATTTAGATTTTTTAAATCAAAAGTTTACACGGGTAATTTGACCCTAAAATTATCTCTCTATTATCTATATGTTTGTAGGCGGGAGATAAAAATATTCATAATATTTTCGAGTATTATTTGCTAACATTAACAAATTTGTATCTTATCTTTGCATCTCTATTGAAAATCTTGTAAGTATAATCTGGTCTTCAATAACGTGTATGTTTCTTTTTCCTTTTTGGAATAATTCCAACTTAACAACATTTTATAATATGACTCTAATTAAGGTAAGAGTGTACTTAATATGTTTTAATTTGGAGTAAACTGGCTGTAGTCCAAATATAATACCAACTGTTTCTTAATTATAGTACACTACTACCTCCATTAAAGAACTAATTTGGCCATTAACATTATGAATGCGTTTAATACCTTTTAACTTTGGCAACATACGTGTAATTTATTTTTCGAATACAAATGTTGTATATGGAGTTTGTGAATCATACATTATTTTTTATTTATTTATTTAATTGATGTATAAAAAAATTTAGGAATTTATCCATTGATTCTACTAGATAAACAACAAGTTGTTGTTTTTCGTAATAATTACATTAATAATGATTAGAAATAAATATTTGAGAATTTATTTCTTGAATTTCCAGACGATTTCGTAATTTTTATTTTTATTTACATATAAATTAAGTAATAATTATTTGTCATTGAAAATTTCGTCATACAAAATACAAATACAAATTTTTGATCAGCAATCTAAAAATATTCCATTTGTTCTCAACAGACAATATAACATTTTAACAAATCTCATTAACCTTTTACCTTTTTAAATTTTTTTATTGAGACGAACACTGTACCCACTATACTGATGTTATTTTATCACAACTAAGATTCATATATAAAAGGGTAGAAAACAATTTCTAAATAGCTTGAATAGTTTATAAATTAGATGTTATACTTGCAAGTTAATGATTTCCTTTAAAATATCGATTAAATTCTTAATGAGAGTAACTTTGCAATTTATAACATATATTACGTGTAGCGGGTATATTAAAGTCTACAAGATTCACTGTGAAAGACAATGTTTGCTGTTGTATTGTAACGTTTATTTATTTGGGTGTAGTGTAAACATAATTAAAACACCAATATTTATATAGCTAAGTTTAATGAACGAATAATAAATTATAAAAAGATAATAAAAATAGGTAATACTACTAATTTTAACAAATATAAAAACTAAGAATATTTATTTAAACATTTAATAATACAAACTACTGCTTTTCTGCTTGGATTTATATACTGGAGCAATTATACTCTCGAATATTCTGTCATTGAGAATTTCTTAAATTACATTATGAAATAACAAGTAACAGATTTTATACAATTTGTCTTCTCAAGGTATCAATCTTTAAGATCCTAGGTATATTATTTACGATAAGACAGGTAAGAAAAAAAAACAAATAAAATTTAAATATTTATTTTAAATTACATATATTGACAGTAAAAGTATCAATGTTTTTTTTTACTTTTCTCTATTGAAATTTTCATTTACTAATTCTTTTACACTTTTAGTAAATACATCCATTACATCTTTCCAATCTAAAGATTCAAGATCAAACCTAAATAACTTTTGATCTTCCGAATTTAAAGATTTCCATAAAGCAGGAACATTCTTGTATTCAAATTCAAAATGTGGTGAGAAAAAGAAATTACCTACTTCAAGTAATTTTCTATTTCTTTTAACTATTCGGGTGATCCTAAATAATAATAAATTATATTTTATTTAAACTGAATAATATTTTACTTACATTGGTCTGTTGGTAACTTTTGTTAAAATATTGTCATTTATATAAGCTGTAAAAATATGGAATAAAAAGTCAAGTTTATTATACCACCATTTCGAATTAGTTGCAATGTATCCAGGCTTCCAGATTATATTTTCTAATGGATATTTCGTATGGACACAACTATCAAGGAATGTTTTTCTATTCATTGAATTCTTCACTGGACTATAATTATATACATCTAACGAATTTTGTCTGAAAAAAATGTATTGATAAAAAAAACAACAAAATTTTATGAACAGGTCTCACCTATTATTACTTATCATATGCCATGGAATTGCAATCATGCAATTAACGACAAAATCTACAGGAACTATATGTGCAACGTATTGGCCATTTGTAAAAATCACTTTAATGAGGCCTGAAGATAGACCTAATCCTACCATTGAAATGCCTTGAAGAGGTCCTATTCCTGGCATCGGTTCCTTATACTTTTGAATTACTATAAATAAAAATTTTATTTCACTGTTCCTTAAAATAATGGTTTAGGACAATATTGTAACATACCTGCAGCAGGTCTGAAAATTGCTACTGGTAAGTTTTCTTTTTCTCTTTCAACTAAAACCTCAGAAACATTTTTAGAGACGAGATACAAATTGGGCCATTTATTTTGTATCAATGGAGATATATATTGTATGAATTTTTCGTCGAAATTATCAACTAAACTCAAAAAAGCTTCTGGTTTATATGACAACTCACAAACTTTTTCTTCTATTGTATTCTTTGCTGCGTTTGACCAGGCAGTAGAAACATGTACAAAAGCCTAAAAAGATCTAATTGTTATTAATAATACTAAATTAAAATTGTGAAATAAATAAACCTTTTACTAACAAATTTTATTTACCTGTAAGTTAGACATTCTTTTAGAAATATCAACTATATTTTGAGTAACTCTAACATTGGAGTTTATAGCGTCTATTAATTTCGCGCTAAATTCGACAGAAGCGGCACAGTGAAACACAATATTAGTTGATTGTGTTACCATATTATAATCTTCATTACATAATCCACAACCTTTTTGTTCTAAATTAGTATTTACAAACAATACTTTGTCTAATACTTTTGAATTTGTTTCTTTGACTCTATCAAACACCTTTAAAAAAATATTAAAACTATAAGATTAAATGCAATGTGTAACTTACTTTATCTTGAAAATATTGTGACATTCGTTGTTCTACGCTTTGATTTTTTGATCGAATTGGAACAATAATCCGTGTTACATCAGGACAAGACCGTAATAATTTTTCTACTAAAAGTTTTCCCACAAATCCAGTACCTCCCGTTACTAAAATAGTTTTGTTGTTATAAAATTGTTGAATTTGTGATCTAACTATCGTTAAGAAAACCATGATGCAAAGTTTTATTAAGTAAACTGTGAAATTACTACCTTATTTATTTATATTTTTAATTTTATATACTAGTACTTTAAGTGGGAGAAAATGACGTTGGCAAATTAATTTACATATTTATTTATTATCTATCATTAAAATGAAGACATCGTTAGATTATTGAAGCTACTAAAAAAACATTTTAGGCATTTATTTTGAAATAATTCTTAGAACTTTTTAAGGTATCTCTGTAGTACAGTGATTCTCAAACTTTTTGATGTGAAGGCATTTCAAATCGATAATATAAAATAAAAAAATTTAAAGACATTTTATTAATCTTAGGAAAACATGTTCTATTGACTTCAGTCGTTCTCGCTTTTTGATTTGACGAAGAAATCTTAGGTCACAATCTCACAAGATGTAGAAAATTGAACTAAAACTCGAAATACTCTGGCATCTAATATTGCAATAATATTCATTCTGAATAAATATTCAAAAGGATATGAATGAAAACTCAAAATATTTCATTTGCAAAGTATCCAGTCAAAACTACCAATAGATGTATCTGGAAAATATTGCAAATCTGTGTTCTTATAACAAGTATTTTAGGTGTTCTTGTAAAAGTCTTTAAAAGTTCTAATTTCTACTGTATTCAGTTCAGCAAGTACATATTTCAGCAATTCACAAAATTCAAGTTTTTTTGTTAAAAAAAGTGAATAGGTAGTTCTACTTTTAATTCGGAAACACGATTCAATATTCTCTTTGGACAACCATTTGATATCAGTTTAAATCCTCAGATCCAAGAATTCTTAAAATACCTACGGTAATAAAAGGCACCCTCTTTGAGAACCACTGGTATATATCTACTGTAATATATATTTTCAAAAATTCCTCATGTTCTGATGAGTTTATTTATACTTAGAAAAATTCTATGATTGCAAGACCATGTTATTGATTTACTTCTCAGATTGTTTTTCTTAGAAAAAATAAATACATTTTTTTTTGTTGCAAAAAGCTGTGTGAAGCTCATATAAAGCTTGAAAATGAACAACAGATATCGTTTAAGAACTTAAAAAACTCTGCAACCATTTTCCTGATGAAAGGAATAATTCTGTGCTGATTTCCACTGCTACTAGAAATTCTGAGAATATTTTGTAAAACTTGTATTTATGTATATATTTGTTAATAAATATAGTAAAAAGAAAACAGAAAATAATTTTTGAGACATCCTAAACATACTAAATTGTAATTTATGCACTAATCTTGTAAATAATACTGTAACAGATGTAAAATAAATAATAAAAATATATAAATATAAAACACATTTTAAAAGTACACATGTGAAGTTTACAGTGACTCAAGGTCATGCTCGTTGTGTTCTTTCTCATTCGTCAGACTTGATGGCGAGATTTTTCACTTGCCAATTAAAACATTCGCGAGTTGCATATAGGTGACGTCACGCTACCACAAAAGCCCTTGTATTTCGGAAGAATCCCCCAATTACACTTTATCACTTTCCTGGTTTTCTTTTTAATTGATTCCTATATCCAAGAGTTCATATTTTAAAATAACTGTACCTCCTTCCAAAGTTATAAACAAGTGTCGTGAACAATGACGAATAATTATCCTTTATTGTTTTTTTAACTGTTAACAATTTAAAAAAATGAGTAAGTAATTTTACTGCTCTTTATCACTTATTTTATGAATAAGAAAATACTTTAGGGAATATTTTATTACTTTTATTTCCAAATTTATCACTATGTATTGTTTGGCAAAACTAATCAATGATTTATATTAGAAATTTTGGGCTAATGTGAAAATTTGATGATTAATAATATTAAGTAGAAATATGTGTTAACTTTCTTATATAATGTTTTGTGTGACAGTTTTATCTGAATACGTATAGTAATAAAAAAGTATAAATAAGTTGTTAAAAAATATAGAACCACTTTAAGTTTTTTTTTGTGTGTAAAGACATCATTATGTTGCAAATAATATTTTTAGTAGCGAGTCTTTTGGTAACTGCACAGGTAAATAATAATTTTATTTATTTTACAGAATATAATTTTTTTATTTATAACAAAACATTTGACTTTAGGGACAATTAACAACTCAAAGCCCGTCTACATTAAACAGCCCTCCTGCATTAAACAACACGACACAATTATTATTACAAAGAATTGGCAATACTTTGATTAATATTAATCAATATGTAACAGAAGTTCTTGAACTATTATTAAAATTATTCAAAGCTGTTTCTGACTTTGTTACCAATTTAAAAACCAACAATGCCACTATTGACATTTCACAACTAACCAAAAATATACAAGAATCTTTCAATCTCGACAATGGAACTTGCTACCAAGACGAGGAATACATTTTCGGACAGTTGGTTTTGAACACAACGATGTCCATCGAAAAATGCGTTGCAAATACCAACGAAAGCATAAGATCCCTTATTCCACAAGTGATCACGTTGCTTACAGGCGTTATCCAGACAGTGAGAAATGTAAGCAGCGGCGTGCAACAGTGTTTCAAGGATAACCCCATGATGATTAGTCTCCCAATGTGCATTATGGAAGAAATTACTTTAATTCAAAATGATGTGCAGGAATTCAAGACTCAGTTGAATGCAACTCTGACAGAAGGAAATGCTGTAGTAACTGGTGTTGTCACTGATATAAGCTGTGTGCAAAATACTGTGACGCGAGCCCAGAAAAGTTTTATAAAAATACTTGGAAATTTTGTAAACTGTATTATTGCTTCTTAAAATGAATGTCTTATACACACCACTTTTATAATTACTTTAACTATTAAATAAATATCAATCTGCAATTCAATTTTATTTACTTATTAATTCCACTTACACTATAAATACAGATCATTTATTTTTATTTTATTAGTTTTAGCTGTTTATTGAGTTGATTTATTATTTTTATTTAAAATACAAACAAGCTATTTGCTTCCGAAGCGTTGAGGGTTTCCAAGAGGACGTATTTTAAAGAAATTTATACTGTCAATGAAAATTTGAGTTAAATAGAATGTAAAGATATAATTATTGCATTTTATAATAATAATTATATCTTTACATTCTATGCATTTTATAATAGTTATTAAGTAGGTACCTACCTATTTATACGTATCTAAGATATTGAAAAGTAAGTAAGATACTTTTATGTAATTTTAAGAAATATTTGTATCCTAAGAATAAAAAAATATCTAGATACTTAAGTATCTTTAACAAATTTGTGTAAGTATCTTTTAAAAGTAGGTATCTAGATATTTTTTAAAAGTATCTTTCCCTGCTCTGGTAAAGACTTTATCTATTACCATCTTACAAATAATCACAATCAAATAAGTAGTCTTTTCAAGAATTATTTCTTACTAACTATGATTGCTCCTCTTCTTTTTTCTTAATTGTACAATAAGCCGGTTTCTTAATTCTACAAATTAAATTATTGAGATCTTGTTTCATATATTGCACTAACAATAATAAAATAATAATCATATCTTCAAAAGAAAGAAAAATTAAATAACATATAAAACAAAACTATTAACTAACAAACAAAAAAATAGGAGAGTGAAATTGTTCCGAACAAACCTGAAAGTGCCACGTTGGAACACAACCGAAACTTCGGTTGGACACTAATATGACTTTTGGTTATCCACAAATTCATAACTATTGCCGTTTCCCTTGTATTCCAATTATATCTATTATAAAGTGTATGTGATCAATTGCATTAAATTGGTGCAATGCAGAGTCATTACTTTGTGGAAATTATATTAATGCATTTGTCTAAATATTACCTGCAATAAAATCAGTACCACATCGTCCCAGATCTGAACTAATAATTAATAGACTATACAAAATATATTTGTTTTATTGTACAAATCTATATACAATTCTTTTATTATAAACTAATATTTTATTCTATTCTTTTCCACGTTTTTAATATTTGAGCAGCTTTCTCTAAATTCTTATTTTCCTATAACATTTAAATATTTTGATTAGGTAGTAAATATATATTATGAAACTTACTTTAATAAAACAAAATCGTACAAAATTTTCTCCTAAATGTTTATTTGTTTCACTGTAAAATGCTGACAATGGAATAATTTGTAATCCTAAATTTTTACTCATCCATTTTGTAAATCGATAATCTTTGTATTTATCTGTTTCACTGTTCAAATCTGCTTTGGAGGCTAGAATTATTTAAATATATTTATTCGTAATTATTTATTATGCAAAAAAAATACCAACCCAACTTGGACCAATCCGCTAGCATAAAATACCCGCCATCAGGTACCATAGGCCTCATTCCTACCTCCCGCAACATACCAGCCACAAAGTCTCTTTTCTTCTCCAGGGTGTCCACCAAACCGGTAAAGTAGGACTGCGGCGTACCGAGTAATTTCTCTTCCCGTTCAAAAGCTCTGGCCAAGGCGTCTTGTAAGGGGGAACAACATGTGTATACGCAGTTCTGGTGCATAACTCGCAGGTTGTGAAGGAGGTTTGAGGGACCAAACGCCCAACCTATTTTCCAACCAGTTGCGCTGAAAGTTTTACCGGCGGAGCCTATTGTGATTGTGCGACACCACATAGACGGAAGGGCTCCTAAAAGCAAATAGAAATGTTGTTTTAATAATGTATGTTCAAGTTCAATAAAATTCAATTAAAATAGTGATACATAAAACTTGTAGTAATTAATTTATATACATGTTCCACGACTTACTAAGTGATACTAGACAAAAAAAATTGATGTGGATACCACATTACTTCCTTGTACGCCTATCAAATTATACACATTTTTTGCTTTTCATTCTACGACTTATCTTTTTTGAGAAAGCGAAAAATCCAAAATTCCTTTGATCATGGTGCCCTTTTGGCATTTTTTGAATATGGGGGCACAACTAGATGTTACAGCAGTCCCCATATACAAAATTTCAACACTCTACGATTAATCGTTTTTGAGTTATGCAATAAATTTAAAAAAAATCATTTCTATTAAAGTACTCTTTTCACACCGAAATTTTTCGCGATTACAATACTTGCTTTACTTCGTACAAGGAAGTAAAAATAAAATACTCATATTTTTTTAATCCGTTAATTATTCATAGTTTACGAGAAAATAATTATTAAAAGTTTTGGGAAAGGGTATTGTAACATCAGTGTGATAGACGCCGAATGGATGCACAAGAAACTCCTCTCACTAACGAGCTCTAAATTTAAAAATAATTCTGGTATTGGTACTTATATCGGTAATAACGATTATCTTATTTAAAATTAATATTATAAATAATATACCTGTATTTCTTACCAATTCGAATGTGTTGTTTTGGTTTGTATATCATCCACTCATAGACTTCATCTGATATACAAAGCACATTCCATTTGATACACAAATCAGCAATTTGCTGAAGTTCTTCTACTGAGAACACTTTTCCTGTAGGATTATGAGGAGTATTCACAATTATCATCTTGGTTTTTGAGTTGAACATTGACTCCAGTTGTGCGAAATCAAGTACCCAGTCAAAGGAACTAGATGCATTTTCTTTCTGAAATCAATTCATTACTTTTAACAACTTGCTACTTTGTACTTATAAATATAGAAGAATATATTTTATAAAAAGAGAAATTAACCTTCGGTTTATTATACTCTCTACTTCCTAGAAATCTTAAGCAATCAACAGCAATAATAGTAAAATTGTCATGTACTATTACTATATAAAAATAGATAGAAAACAAATACAAAGTTTTAAAAGTAAACATTGAATTAATTCAAGGTAGTCACCTCTTCTGCATCTTAATGTTTTAATGTCATAATACCAAGGTAAATGACCGTAAATACATATGTTATAAAAGGCAGTAAAGTTAAATCATCATGTGCATTTCCAAGGACATGTTGAATATTATTTCTCGTAATATTCGATAATACTGCCGACGAAAATAGTGTATACTGTAGTTTTCTGATAATGTAATCATATAATTATTAGTGTTTTTAATCACCTGTTACATGTAACTATAAAGTAAAGAAAATAGTGTAACAAAATTATCCTCAACTTTATATTAAAAGCAATTAAAGCATTTTTTAGGACATTATCATTTAATTGTCGTCAAAATAAATGTAGAAAATATATAAATGAGTGTGAGAGCTACCCTCCATTTGTGTGTATGAATTTAACGTTTTGTTTTCAATCCATACATACATATATCACTGCTTTACTATGACTGCCATCTGTGATTCGATTGTAAATTTTTTCGACTCAAGTAATTCATTTTGTACTGGCATATCTGATTAGTAAATGGCTCAAATAACAGAAACAAAATATTTGAAATTCTTGTAGGATAATAAAATTATTATAAATATTAACAATTACTTACAGGTATTAAGGGTATATACCTTGAGGTTCCGCCAGCCATCTGTATACAATATTGATAGCAATCAAAATATGGTTCCATTAAAATAACTTCATCCCCTTGGTTGATAAAACCTACAATTGCACAATATAAAGCTTCTGATGCACCATTCGCTATCATTATTTCATCCATTGGGTTAATTTCTTTATTCAACAATGGTGAATAAACTTTGGAAAGGATATTAACTAGTCGAGGATGTCCCTGTAAGTATAAATATTTCCTGTTATAGAATTTACAAAATTAGAAAGGTTATAATATTTTATTTTAAGTCCTTCCATGAATATTAATACAATTTAAGTAATTATTTATCATATATTATTGAAAATTAATTATATGAAATTATTTCATATAATGACCTTCAATATTTCATATAGTTTACTTTAACTTAATAACATGTTAACTTACAAATCCTCTTGTATATTGATGTAAAAGTGGATCATCACTTTTGGAAACTTCTTCAAGAGCGTCTGATAAAATTTTTGGTGCAGTAAAATCTGGAGCACCTTGGCCTAAATTTAACGGTTTGTATTTTCTCGCTAGATCTGCGTATTCCATCCTATTAAATTGTATGTACCTAATTATTCATCAAATAATAATATTTGCATCTTACCAAACATTTTCTTCGCATGCCCGCAAATTAGGCGGAAGTCTGAATTTTTCTGGATCCATTTTCAATGATCTGTATAACAGAAAATGAATTATTTATCTGCGAAAATGATTTATATCAAATACTTTGATAACACTATCTTTAAGTAAATATACAAGTGTGGCGAAATAAACATAAATTTTAATGTTTTTACGTTACACGTTCATTGACATCAGATATCAGAAAAATATACGCAGTTCATTTGATGAAACAGCAGTTTTTTTAAAAAAAACAACCATTAGTTATTTAATTAAGAAGAAAAACCACAATCTATTTATAAAGATTTATTGTATAATTGTTTACAGCAAAGTATGTTATTGTTTTAAAGATTTTTCCTAATTTATTATATATAACAAGTTACAATGGGCTTTAGGTTCCAGCAACAATTTGTTTCTGGAACCTAAAGCCCATTGTAACTTGTTATATATATTAGTTGGTTCCCTTATAAATTCATTGTTAAACTAATTTATTATAAGTACATTTCTTACTATTCTAGACAACGTAAAAGTCGGAGAAATAAAATAATATTAAATGTTTTGTTTTATTATATTAGTATCAATAAAAAGGAAATCAACTGTTTTGTAAAAATAACAAACAATATACAAGATAAAAGAAATACTAGAACGAACATTTATATGCTCCAAAATATGCTCTGGTTTCAGTAGGCCAAGAATCAGAGCATTCTGAATACTTGCTCTAATACTTGACCCACTGAAACTAGAGCACAATCAGAGCTTCATTGCTCTAGAATGTGCTCCAGTTTCAGCATGCCTAGAATTAGAACAAACACTTTAGAATACTCTAATTCTTGTCCTACTGAAACCAGAGCAGCTAAATCTGCTCCAGATTATGCTCTGGTATCAGCATGCATATATTAGAACAAACGCTTTAGAATGCTCTCATTTTGGACCCACTGAAACCCGGCGAAGCTGTACCGGCGCCCCGTAGATACCCGGTATATCCTCAAACACGCATTTAAACCGGTCATCTGGATTCCTATTGGCTGATATTCAATCTGTAATTGTGACTACTACAGGGAATTTTAAAATGAAAATTTGTATTACATATGTACTTTCATGCGATGAAATCACTGATAATATAGGTATAATAATTCTTTAAAAGATATAATAATTCTTAAAAATAATAACAATGCAAGGTGTTATTACTGATAAAAAAAAATTCTGCGCTAAGGAATATATCATCTTGGGGACATTGCCCAGATGCCCCCGTGTTGGCGCCCATGTATAAAACTCTTTAGATATTACTTTTCTATTCACTCCTCACTAAAGTTACGTTTAAGAAACAAAATATATTATTTTGTTTTGTATACTTCTGTTTTATTTTCAAGATACTTACCGAAGAACAGAACACCATAATAATTTCAATTTTAATTTACATATATATTTGTTTTACAAATTGATTTCATTACATTTAAAAAATAGTTTTGTTTTAGTAACTATATGAATATATTTCTGATCTCATTCATTATTATATGTAAATTTTTCGTAAAAAAACTTTTACCGTTGAGGTGATCAACTCAGTCAAACACAAACAACTAAAAGATGAAGGAAAAATCCGTTCGTCTGAGATTCTGACTGAATAATAGGATTATAATGTTGATTAGGATCAATTGAATTAAAGTACACATGTGTCCAACACTTCTTACTTACATGGTGGAAGTTAACCTACTGAAGATTTTCAAAACTTTCTTCATTTTCACTAATAAAAGTTTGTGACATTTCAAATAATTTTTATAAACATAAAATAAATTTATTTTATTACAGAATATTGCAGTACTAAGAGGTCAAAATCTAAAAGCATGTAAAGTATATCAATATAAAACTACGATGAATAGTAGAAGGTAAAAAAATGACCTTAAAAACCAGATCTATGTGTGGAATATCATAGTAAGTTAACCAAGATAGCTAAGAAGAATGTAGTTTAGTTCAAATCATCATCGTATTACTACGTACTCTTTGTACGTTTTATAACAGTAACATGCGAATAGATATTTAAAGTCGAATAATATTATACAATGAAGATTTCTACGTTTTATTCGAACATATATTTAATGTCGAATAATATTAAACAATGACGTGAGTGCCATAAAGACATTTATTCTGTAAGGTAAACGGTAAGTTGTTAGAATTTAAAATGGCTAATTATTTTTTAAAAAACGTAATACCTGGTTACATAAAGAAAGTCAAATGTGGTTTAATTGTTTAGGATAGTCATTCAAACTATAAATAAACATAATACATACTACACAAAAGAACTGAATTTAGTTTATTTCCGTGTCATATTATAAACTGTTATTGAGAAAAAAATAAGTTAGTATAGTTTGCTTTTAACATTTGTAGGAAACATTTGATTTCTTGTTCATAAATTGTCATTGACAACTCTCAGAATATATAGGAAATAAATGAAAACAATATCTATTTTTTTACAAGATTTTGAGCGATGAAAATAATTTTGTGTACTGCAGTAAGGAATAGTGATAAACATTTTAATAAAATTTTCAAAAGATCATTTCGAAGATATAAGACGAATGGAAGTTGAAGAATGATTAGCCGTCAAATTATCTCACTTCCAAGCGAAATAAGTTTAAATGAAAAAAACATGACAAACATTATTATTATAATTTATTTTTACAGAATCATAAAACTAATTCACTACAATTTTAGATGATACATTCGACATTGACACTGTATGTTAATTGTGATATTTACTTACGCAATGTTATATTTTTCAAATCCTTTTTTACTTCCTTATTGTAATTGCGAAAATATTTGTTTTCAGATTTCAACTATACATTGTATAGTGATAAACATTTTAATAAAAAAATTTAAATTATAACCATTTCGAAAGGAATTTGGAAGATATGAAACGAATGGAAGTTGAAGAATGATTAGCCGTACAATAATCTCACTTCCATGCGAAATAAATTTAAAGAAGTGCAGTAAAAAATGTATATAATTTTTGTTTTGTCCACATCAGATTTTTTATATGAAAAATAAAATTAAAAATGGATTTGGTTTTTCCACAAATATTTTTTATTTTCATAACGATCGTTTAGTCCTTTCTGGTGTCATTAGACTTGTCTGTCATTGTCTTTAATATTTTTTAATATTCTAAAATGTTCCACTAAGTTACTAAGTACCAACTACAAAGACAAACTCTTTTAATGTTATTTTTTTAAAGTTTATAAGATTTGTAAAGATAGAACCAAAAATAAATAATATTTAGAACTTTGTAATTTTGATCTGAAATACTGGGTTCAAATGAATTTGGAATTTTCTTCTTATATTTCATTTATTTGTTATACACTACCCATTTATTTCAACTACGAGAATTTGATAACACATGTTGTAACAACAATTAAATATAATACAATGATAAAAAATAAAAAATACTGTTATATGTATGTTCATTACTTATAATAGTTAGTCGTTTTTCATAGATAAAAATGATCTATACATACTGTGAAAGTTGTTTTTCTGCATAATACTTGACCGAAAGTGCTATACTGTTTAAATACTTTTTACTTTGTTTAGCAAATGTCAAATTTATTGAGCTATAAAAGAAATGGTTAGAAGGTTAATATCGTCAAGAGATACCCTTCTATTTTCTAACTTGTCATATTGAACTAAATTTATAAACATATATTTCAAGTTAATGTTCACTTTGTGTCCACAAAAGATTTTTTTTATATGAACTAAAAATATAAATATTTATTGTATGTAATTCATCATATACTTGGATAAAACATTACTATATTTTTTAAAAGTTGCTAACAATTACAGTAAATAATTTTATTGTTTACCTTTATTTATGTAAACAATTTTTAATTATTATATCACTATTATTACCCAACTAATGTTTTAATAAAGTCAGTTGCGTTAAATAACAGTGATCCATTTTATATCTCCATGTGATTTGACAATGAACTGTGTAGAGTGAGTGCAACTAATTACTGAATTCAAGGTACGTAAAATAATTTTCGCTTTCCGCGGTGTAATATCGTACGCTGTTTAACACAACGTCAGTTCTCGGTGTTGGAATATATGGGAAACATGCCTCAGCATAAGTTACTAATTGTGTAAAAACCCAGTGCTACAATTTGTCAAAATAAATATTGTTTTCATTGTTCCTATCAACTATTGCGAGTAAGTGAATTTATATTTTTATTTTCAAAAATAAATTATGAATTATTGTTTTTTAAATTTGTGTAATAGACTGAAGAATAAGTACAAATAAATTAATTTTCAAATTGTAACCAGCTACTCACGTAGTGTATTCTGCACAACAGCTCTGAATGCCTACATTAAAACAAGTTTAGGTAATATAAATACATAATTAAATTATTATTTATTTTAATGGAATAATAAATTGTTTAATAACTTATTGAGTTATATAAATAACCTGCATAAAAATATTTGTAAACAATAAAACACCAGTAAAATATGTCTGCTATTACAATATTTATTAGGGTAATAAAAATATTCACAATTTTTTTGTTTTAGATAAATGAAACGTAACAAGAATTTGACATAGTATTACGAATGTGAAACAACAAAAACAACAATGGTTTTTAAACTAACAGCAGAACAATTGCATTTAAATGCATTTTACGGAGTATTTCTACAAGTTTTTTTATCATTTGCAGGTAATTTTACATTTAATGTTATTTTAATGATTGTATAGCTTGAAAATTATTTTAACTAGCATTAAAATTTCATGCTTTATTTTTATTTTAAATCAATCACTTTCATTTCACAAAACATGACATAGATTAAGTAATTAAATGTTGTTTTACAATACCAACATTGCACGTGATATGAAACGTTCAATTTAGAATGATATGTGGATGACATTATTCTCTTTGTAACTGTTTTTATACTTTAAAAAAGTTGATATGGTTTCATAATTTAAAAATAATTATAAAATGTACCTAAAGTACTAAATTTATTTATCATCTTTTTAATATATAATATATATGTACATGTAATTTTGAGATACCTTAGGTTGATAACCTGTTGAATTTTATCAAGTAATACAAATAAAAGTAGCGAAATTCTTGTCCTTGGCCTTGTACCAAAAAAGAGTCAAGGAACCTGTACAATGCAAGAAATAAATATCGAATCACAGTCGTAACATAAAATTCAGTTTCTATTTCAAATTAAAAAATATATACGTGTTATTCTGTTTTAACTTAAAAACCTAAAAAGGAACAAGTGATTTGTTAGTTTAATACAAGATATTTCAAGTTACAAAAATTTTTTCCATATAACTTCCTCTTTCTATATCGAACAGTGTACACTCCAAACTAGTTGATAATTCTGCGAAATTTTAAATGTATGAATAAATTTATGTCACTCAATCTTGTTAATGTTGACATAAAAAATACAAATAAAAACTTTCATGAAATTCTTTTTGTCCTACTTATTTAAGAAACGTACAGTCATACAATCAAAGTAAATTTAATACTATAATATAATGTTATATCACACATTTTGAGTTAACTTATATTTGTTCTACTTTCTAATTTTTGTGTCGAATAGATTTTAATACTTTTAGAAAAACAAATATATTTTGAATGTGTCGCATAATTTTGTAACTGTTGAAAGGATATGTCTTTTCAGCGGACTTAGAATTAGAGCAAGCACTTTTCAGTGCTCTAATTCTTGACCCACTGAAAACAGAGCACAATCCAGAGAAGTTAAATCTGCTCCAGAATGTGCTCTGGTACCAGTAGGTTAAGAATTAGAGCAAACACTTGTAAGTGCTCTAATTCTTGACCCACTGAAACAAGAGCACAATCAGAGCTTTATTGCTAAATCTGCTCCAGAATGTGCTCTGGTTTCAGCAGATTAAGAATTAGAGCACACGCTGAAGTGTGCTCTAATTCCCGGTCGGCTGAACTAGATTACCTTCAAGGCATGAGGTGCCCTGGAAGGCGGTCTAGTCAGACCACTAGGCGGGGCGGAGGCCCTCTACCGTCCCGGCGCTCCGCACAGCAGGACTGAGTGCTAGCGTCTCAGGATCCCCGGTGTATCCTTACACGCGCATTGAAACCGGTCATCTGGATTCCTATTGGCTGATATTCAAACTGTAATTGTGGCTGTACTAGTGGGAATTTTAAAATGAAAATTTATATACATAGGCACTTTGATGCGAGGATTTCACTGATAATATATTAAAGGGTGTAACTAATACCCATTTCAGGGTAATAGTCAATTACTAAAAAATGGAAGGAAGTACAATTATTCTTTAAAATTATAACAATTCAAGGCTTTATTACTGATGAAAAAAAAATGGTACGTTAAGGGAAATGTCTCCTCACAGTCTAAAAATTAAAAACATACTACATTACAGAAGAATTAAATTTTATACTTTTTCGAACATGACTGTTGGAAAATCCAATTTAAGAATAATTCCCGCAATTTAATAATAATTGCCTCTTATTAACATGATATTGTTTTTGTTTAGTATCCTTGACAACAATGTCAGACGCCATTAGTATAGGATGGACATCCACCAAGATAGAAGAAATGACCAGTAACAATTCAACAATGAAAATATCTCTAGAACAAGCATCTTTAATTGGAACATTGCCAATGTATACTTATCCATTTATAATGCCCCTTGCAACATATAGTGCGAACCGTATAGGCAGAAAATGGACCATCATTTGGGGAGCAGCGTTAACGAGTATATCATGGGTGGTGTTAAGTTCAGTAGAGAAGATAGAATATATTTATGCAGGGGTAGCCCTACGAGGTCTTGGAAGTTTTGTTGCTTATTCAGTACCGTCAACTTACGTGGCTGAAATATCCCAACCTAATATCAGAGGATTTCTAGGGACTTTTATCCCTATAAGCATGAATTTTGGAATATTAATGTCTTACATATTGGTAGCTAGTACATCGTTGACTATTTTAGGGATGATTGGATTAATAATTATTCTTTTATTGTTTCCCTTGTATATCTGGGCACCGGAATCTCCATATTGTTTATTTATGATGGATAAACAAGAAGAAGCAAAGGAATCTTTGAGAAAGTTTAGAAATACTGATGATAATCAACAAGAATTAAATGATATTAAAGCAACTGTTGAAAAAAATAATCAAGAAAAAAGTTCAATCAAAGAATTTTTAACGGATAAAGTATGTTTAAGAGCTACTTTTAGAGTAGTAGCTGTGATAGTACTACAACAGCTATCAGGAATTGATGCAATTTTATTATTTTTAAATGTAATTTTAACTTCGTTCGGTAGTGACATGTCTAGTAGTTCTTCGGCAGTTATTTTCGGTGTGGCTAAGTTTGCTTCTTGTGCAGTTTCTTTAGTTTTAATGGACAAACTTGGCAGAAGATCACTTTTAATGTTTTCTTGTTTAGTTGCTTCTATTGCGCTTGCATTACTCGGTACGTATTTTTATTTGAAAGATGTTGCCATGGTAGACATTTCTTCAGTATCATGGCTTCCATTGACAATTTTGATTATTTACATCTTAGGTTACAATGTTGGAATTGGAACTGTTCCCTTCATTTTATCAAGTGAATTGTATCCGACTAAATATAAGGCTTTAGGTTTAACTGCCCTTCAAATTGTGTATTGCATTTCAATGATTTCTGTTTGTCAATTATTTGCAGTTATGAAAGAGGCTTTAGGATTTCACACAACGTTTTGGATTTTATCTGGTTTTACACTACTTGGCATACTGTTTACTTATGTTTATATCTTTGAAACGAAAGGCAAAACTTTTAAAGAAATTCTTATTAAGTTAGACAGTTAAATTGAGAAATATTTTTGTGATACTTGTTAAAATGGCGGTTCCAAGAGAACCATTTTTTTTATAATTTCATTTTAAATTTTGAGGGTCACTTAAGACTTAGTGAAAATTCGATGAAACTGTTTATATTAATAAGTGAGTTACAGACTCCCAAAGTTTAAAATAATCAATGTGATGTCACCGATATGGATTTTCTTGTTAAACTGTTTTTTTTTTTCGTGGACCAAAATGTTCTTCAATAAAAACATTCGCGGTCTTTTAAAGTCCCTAATCAAAATATTGATGCAATTCTTATAGATGACGTCACGCTATAACAAAAAGCCCCCTATTTTGGAAGCAATTTCTCTAAATTCAATTGAGCTAGAATTCCCTATTTCTAATATATATGAAAATTAAAATGTGTTTTAGTATTTTTATAAAAAAAAAACAACCTTGAATTAACGAAATGGTATGTAAATACAGGAAGTAGTTTTATGTATAAATTAAGATATGATATGAAGGGTACTTCTTTTAAAATAAAACAAAAGTGACTTTTTTTAATTACATATTTATGCACGATGTGACGTCAAATCCCCATAACTTAAATATTTTCCAGCAAATAGTCTTCCAATATTTATTATAAGTTATTTAAAACCTATTATCATTGTGATATAAAAGTGTACATATTATAATGTATAAAATTACATACTTACATTTAGACAATAATACTCAGAAATCTATTTTTATGTTTTTAGATACTATGTGATATGTTTATATAGAATATTTCAGAAAAGTTTTATAAATTTAAAATTGTAATCTTTAAATTTGTGAAGTATTATATTGTACTCCAGTATTATAAATAATTTTATGCTTGTAATATAAAATAAAAACGTATAATAATGACATTATTAAATATTTTTTGGAAGGACAAATGATTGTTTTTATTCACACCTTAATCATTTTCTTGCCTTGAGAAAGATATTTATTTGTAATTTACATATTAATGATATAGTAAGGTAATTTATTATTGAATTATTAATTCTGTGGTATAAATATCAAAATATTTTTCATTAGTAATTACTATCTTACAACGATATAATTTTATTTACCGTAATTTTGTGCAAGTACTTAAGTAATCAACAAGATAAAACTATTTTCCATAATGACGTCAAAAGAAATATTAATATTTTTTATAGGCCTATATTTTTCGAAAAGTGCGGTGTTAAATGAAAATAATAAAGAAAATTTATTATTAGAATGTACGATAAATATATTACATACGATAAACACAGAATTTATATACATATACAATTCAGAACATATTTTTTTAAATAACCATTCGTTGTTTAACATAAAACCTGCAACAATATTTAATATAAAGAACGATCCAAATAATTTATTAATCAAAAAGAAATATAAACTACATTTAATTATGACAGATAATATAAAAGATTTAGATTATGTACTAAATATAATGTATGGAACACCAATTTGGAACCCAAGATCAAAATATATTATCACTTTTTATGGTGATTACAACAAAGACATTATTAAATTAGTTTGGTCAAAATTTATTATAAATATTATAATTATTTATTTACAAAACAATGAAACTACGATTGTCACATATTTTCCATACGAAGAATTCAGCAAAGATTGTGGTAATCAACCAAAAATAAAACAAATCAAGTCATGTCAAGCAACTATGGAAGAACTGTACCCAAACAAAATACCTTCAGACTTCCAAGGGTGTCAATTTAAAATAAGTGTCAATATACATGACGTAGCTGTAAAGAAACCATTATCCGACGAAGAAGATGCTGAAAAAGTTGGGCAAGAAGTGGTTCTATTCAACATTATTGCTAAACGTTTAAATTTTACTAAACACATCAGAGCAATGAAAAATGGCTTCAGCAATAAATTGTCAAATGGAACATACTTTGGTGTTTTAAAATATATTATGGAAGATAATTACGACATTGCTTTTGGAAATTTATTTCCAAATGTATCTCTTTTACTAGATGTAGACACTTCTAGATTTTTTAGACAAATTCATATTACTTTTGTTGTACCAGCAGCTTTGTTAAAAGATCCTTGGGAAAGCTTAATCAATATATTTAATTTATGGGTTTGGATTATTTTATTAGTATCAACTTTATTATTTACTGTTTCTTTATGGATAATAAGTAAATATAAAAAATTGAAACAATTTGTACAACTAACATTTTGTTTGTTGTACACCTTAAGAATTTTGTTTTTAAATTCTGTCAAATTTCCTCCAATGTTTGTTCTAAGGTTCTTGATTTTTTTTTGGGTAACATCAACTCTTTTGATAACAACAGCGTACCAGTCACAACTAGTTAGTTTTCTACTTACACCTAGATATATGCACCAGGTATCAAATAAAAAAGAACTAGTGGAATCTAACCTCAATATAATTATGATACAAGATTTTTATGAAAGGTTTAACCAATCAGGTCAACATATTGACAAAGAAATAGCCAAATTATCTACTATAGTATCAATGGCTGGCTTTTCGGCATATACAACAAATTTTCACGAAAACACTGCTTTTATGGCTGAAATGAATAGTGCTAGATACACTTCGGAAACAAATAAGAATTTTTCGTATCCAGATGGAAAATCTAAAATTTATTGTTTCAAAGAAGCTATGTTCGGAAATCCTATTTCTGTGATAGTAAGAAAAGGATTTCCACTTTTAGACATACTAGATAAATACATTTCAAGATTTGAAACGGGAGGTTTTTTGAAAAAATGGCTAAAAGATGCCTCGAAAACTAAACGAGTAGTCACAGAAAATACTCAACAAGAAAAACTAAAAATTATTCACTTATTAGGTGCTTTCTTCATACTTTGTACGGGATTAATTTTAGCTGTAATTATATTTTTATTTGAACACATTTATTATTTGTGTAAATATAAAAAAATAAATAAAAAGTAAATAAAAAATGTCTTTGTTATTATTTTTATATAATCTTCACATTATGTACAAAATATTTGATGTTTCTAAAAATATTTTTCATGTAATTAAATAATTAAATTATTGTATAATAAATCAAATATTAAATAAAATTACATATTATCTTGTCAAACATACAATATATATTTTACATTGATAAATGACAATGTAAAAATTACTGAAATTAAATTCACATTTTTTGCAAAAAGTAATTTATTTAAATAAAATATGAAAATCATGTCTACAAAAACATAAAAATACAACTAATTTTCTTTCAGAGAAATTATATTGAATTGTAACCCACAAGAATATTATTTTGTTAATACATTTGTACAATTATAAAACAATTTTGCCGAAAAAAAATAATTCTGTTAATTCTTTTGGGAATATATTACTTATATTATTTCACCGAACTAATTTCTAAAACAAATATATTTTTCCTTCAAAATAACCATGTCAAGTTCAACTTTATTTTATTTATTCATAAACTTAATTTTTTCTTCTGGTTTCTTTTGTATTACAAATGAATTTTTTGTGAAAGAATATATGCATCCAGAAATAAGTTGTATTATAAATATAGTACCAAACAATTATCTACTAATTTACAATTCTAAAAATAATATAAGTGTAGATATAAATTATATCTTAAAGCATACAAACTCAGTAACAATAATTAATTTAAATTCTCTGTTTGAAACAATAAGTGAAAATAAATATATGACAAATTTATTAATAATAGAAAATAAAATAGATTTTGTAAAATATTTTTACATAACAAAAGGTAAAAGTATGTATAATGTAAGAGCAAAATATATTGTTTTATATTATGGATCAGAAAATATTGAAGAAATATTAACAGAAGCTTGGAAGAGATATATTTTAGATATAATAGTTATTAATTCAACAAATATATACACATATTTTCCATATAATAATAGCGAATGTAGTGAAAATATTAAAGCATCAAAAATAGATCAATGTAATCTACAAGAATTTTTTCCAAATAAAATTCCTTTGAAAATGAACGGATGTGTAACTAGAATAACAGCAAATATAGCCCCGCCATTTGTAAAACAAACATTAATGGACGACAATGCTTTAAAAGTAGGATTAGAAATGCCTATAATCAACAATTTATTACAATCAATCAACTTATCACGAAATATATCGTCAATGAGGAATGGATTTGGAAATAAGTTGCCAAATGGCAGTTATACAGGAATTTTAAAGCTTTTAGAAGAAAATAAAACTGATATTGTACTTGGAGGTCTGTTTCCAAATGGTTCTTACTTTAACGATTTTGATGTTGTTAATTTTTATTCACAAGTATCTTTTGCTTGGATGGTACCGGCTGCTCAAGAAAAAGAACCCTGGACGAATGTTGTTAGTATTTTTGGATCGTTTACTTGGTTTTCCATTTGGACATGTCTTACTCTTTTTTCATTTACTCTTTGGATTGTACGAAAACATCATATAGACATACATGAATATAAAGAATTATCTTCATGTTTGTTGTATTGTCTCATGATACTTTTAAGTGGTTCAGTGAAATTACCAAAAACTATTTTATTTAGATCAACAATCATTTTATATTCTATACCAGCACTTCTTTTGGCAACATGTTACCAATCACAGTTAGTAACTTTTCTATTGACCACGCGTTACCAACATCAAATTTCCACTAAAGAAGAGTTACTAAAGTCTCCATTAAGTATTACATTGATTGGAGACCAATATAGCAGACTTACAAGTTCGGAAAGTAAAGTTGATTTAGAATTATCAAAAAAGGCAGAAGTGGTACCTTTTGATATATATTTTAAAACCAGAGATGACCCTCCACAAGAAAAAGCAATGATGGTAAATGAAGTTACAATGAAATACGTAATAGCTAGACAATTAAATAAAAATCTAACAAGAAATGATGGAAGTTTGAAGATATTTATCTTCAAAGAAAGTGAATTTGGTAACCCCATTTCTATGATAGTAAGAAAAGGGTATCCTTTCTTAGAAAGGTTTGACAAAATGGTTCTTTATTTGAAAGCAGGAGGATTTATAGATAAATGGCACAAAGACAGCCAATCTCAAACAAGTCAAATGACAACAAATTCAGAACCTGTTATTTTTGGATTTAATCATTTATTATTTCCATTTTTTGTTTTAGCTGCAGGATTATCTTTGTCTTTTTTAATTTTTATTGTTGAAATGTTACTTTATAATTGTAAATAATAAAATGAATTGCGTATTTGAGAAAAAACATTTAATAGTTTTATAACGAAAAATTATATTTTGTCCGCTCTATAGTAATGAAAACATCGACTATGTTAAGTGATGTCAATTGTATGTACCATTTTTCATGTCGTACACTGTACACTTGTAGACAGAGCTGGGAAAGATACTTTTAAAAAATATCTAGATACTTTTAAAAGATACTTACATAAATTTTTTAAAGAAACGTAAGCATCTAGAAACTTTTTATTCTAAGTATCTTAAGATACAAATATTTCTTAAAAATCTTAGATATTTCCAAATATCTTAGATACGTATAAATAGGTATGTACAGTGCGTTCAAGATAACTTGGCATGTCAGGGCAATTCTTATTATCTCTGCGGTTAAGGGAAAGTAATAAAATCCATATAGGTGTACCAATATAGAATATAAAGTTTAAGAAAATTACGAATATTATTACTATACTTACGATGTTGATCTATTTGTATTAAATTTAATTTATTATAATAAATTTTATTTCTGTATATTAATATTTCTTATTAAAAATTAGAATTTTACCGGTCTGTTTTATGTAAAAATAATTTTAAATGACAATATAATAGATTAATCGCTTAACTAGAAATAAATTACATAATTTTTTTATTATTTACTCTTGTGTTACAACTAAATAAATAATATATATTTTCATTAAATACTCATTATGAATTAAAAAAAATTAAAATAAAATATTATTTAAGCAACATTATTGCGTAGTTTTTTAAGTATGAATCTAAAAATGTATACAGTATTATTAATGTTAATAAAATTTATTATCACTCATTCTGCAATAAATACATTAGAAGAAATAAATGAACAAATATGTATACCAAAATTATTAACAACATTAAATAAAGATTTAATTATAATTTTTAACTCAACAAATATAAATTATTACGAGAATTCTTTAGCTTTATTTATTTTTCAAATGAAACCAAATGTAATAATAGATATAAATAAGAATTTCAGTACATTACTGAAATTTTATAATTCAGAATATCAGTATATGTATGTGATATTTATATTATATTTAAATGAATTAGAAAACTTATTTAAACAAATGTATCACAACGAAATATGGAACCCCAAATCGAAATATGTTATTATTTATTTTGGGAATGATACAACCGGTATATTTGAAATGGCTTGGTTAAAATACGTTATTAACATCAATATTTTACACAATAATAAAATCATAACATATTTTCCCTATAAAAATATGACAAGAAATATACCATGTGGAGGAAATATTAACCCAGAAATAATTTTCAACTGTCAAGAAGATAATATAATCGACAATTTGTTCCCAAATAAAATACCACATAATCTAAGCGGTTGTATTTTTAAAATAATGGCCGGTAAGATTTTACCATTTGTTAAAGATCCGTTTCATGTTAAGGAAAACGCAGCAAAAGCTGGATTGGAAGTAACATTAGTAAACACATTTGCAAAGTACATGAACATGACACGAAATGTATCTATCAGTACGAAAAACATATTTGGAAACAGAAATTATAATGGAACGTACAGTGGAATTTTGTCTTATGCCGCAGAAGGAGATCAAGATTTAGTATTTGGAGTTTTATTTCCTAATCAAACTTATTTAGAACTAGAAGCTACAAGATTTCATGCACAACTTTATATTTCATGGGTTGTACCAACAGCTATACCAGAAAAACAATGGAAGAGTTTAATAGCGATTTTTACTTCACAAGTTTGGCTATATGTCTTTTTGATTTTGATAATTGTAACTATGTTCATTTGGATAAATAGTTTATATTATTCAGATTTATATAAAGAACTATCACTATGTATTTTATACACCCTATATATTACGTTATTGGGTTCTGTACCTCAACCGAAAACATATATAACTCGAATTTTAATTTTCTCATGGGTATTATGTTCATTATTAATAGTAACTGCATATCAATCAAAACTTGTAAGTTTTTTATTTACACCTAGAATCATGAAACAAGTTTCTACTAAAGAAGAATTAATAGAATCTTCGATTAAAATTCTTATAAGTGGTGATTACTATAATAAATTTATAAACTCAGGATTTGAAATCGATAGAAAAATATGTAATCAAGCAAAAATTTTATCTAATGAAATCCACACAAAACTTCGAGAGACATTTCAAGAAAATAGTGCGTTTTTAATAAACAGACATACAATGATGTATGCAATTGCAAATAGCAATAATTTTACAAATTCTGATGGAAGTTCTAAAGTTTATATATTTAAAAAACCAGAATTCGAAAATCCAGTTACAATGTTCGTAAGAAAAGGATATCCACTGCTAGAAAAATATAATAATTTATTAAGTAAACTGGAAGCAAGTGGTATAAAAAGAAAATGGGATAAAGATGGACTTTTTTTCTTTCCCAGAGATATTGAAGAAACAGGACCACAAAAATTACAAATTAACCATTTATTAATCGCATTCTTCATTCTCACTGTTGGTTTAATTTTATCATGTATTATATTTTTTGTTGAATTTATGGTAGGCAAAAAATCAACAAAAAATGAAGTACCTATTCTTACATAAAAAATAATATTGCTATTATATTTTGTTCTTTTCTTTTTTCAAATTATTTCACAATTTGACTTGAACTTTTATATTGGCGATATTTGATCCACATTTTGAGCATCCCTTTTCCCGCAATACATAAGTGTTTTGTTTGTTGTAAATTCTTTACTGTAGTGACATCTATTATAGAATATAAAGACTTTGACATTTCTAACCAATAAACCATTGGCAGCAACTGTCAAACTTGTCGCACGTGTTTTTATATTTATATTATTAACAATTAATTTGTATGAATAATTATTGAAAAGTAATAAAGAAAATCAACAAAAATGGCAGAAAGTGCAGGATTTCACGTGGAGCGTATGATTCCAGAATTGGAACAAATTCGAAGACTGAATTTGTTTACAACAGAAGAATTAACGTAAGTTTACAAACTTTATAATTTATTGGATAATACAATTTTATTTTACAGAGAAATTATTAAACGACGAAAAGACTTTGAGCATAAAATAGAGCGTTCTAAAAAGGAGAAACAAGATTATTTAACGTATATTAATTACGAAGTTAAACTGTTACGAATGATTAAATTACGGAGAGATAAGTTTCGTATATTTGAGAAAAAAGATGAAATAGAATATGCAGTTACAAAACGAGTGACAAAATTATATAAAATGGCTTTAGCTTATTTCAAAGCAGACGTAAAATTGTGGATGTCTTACATAAATTTTTGCACACAAACACGATTTGTTAATGCAGTTTCAGACGCATTTAAACAAATGTTACAAGTTCATGGCGATAAAGTTCATTTGTGGAAATACGCAGCCAGGTGGGAATTAGAAGAGTTGAATAATATTGATGGTGCTTTAAATGTTTTAAAGCAAGGAATCCACCATCATCCAGACTCGAAAGAGTTGTATACAGAAGCATTTAAACTTGAGTTGGAATCTGTTTCACAACAGAATAAAAACACCAAAAATATAGATGAAATTGAAAGTAATAGTGAAAGAAGTGTACTCAGAGCTGATGTTATGTTCAGAACATCTGTTAAAGCTATTGGAGATGATGTTGAATATATCATTTCTTTATTAGAAATTGCTACTTCTTTTGATTTTACAAACATCTTACAGAGAAATATTGTAGAGTATCTTATTCAAAATTGTTGGAAAAGTGAAATAATGTGGCATACAATGGCTGTACGAGAATTAAACGGTTTACACTATGACGAAAACAAACAAAATAAATCCAGAATACAACTTTGTATAACAGTTTATAAATCTGCAATACAAGTTGTTCCAACGAGTTTAATGTGGGAAAAATATTTAGACACACTTATAGATCTTTACCGAGATAAAAATAAGAAAAAAAATATTAAAGACATTCTCTTAAAAGTGCTACAAGATGGATACAACGCAGGATTTTTGTTGGAAAAACACTACAAAATCTGGGTGGAAATGGAAGAAAATATTCAAAGACAATTAGAAATATTAATTATGGCTACAACAGCCCTTACAAGTTCTGTAAACTTATGGATAATGCGTCTTCAACTTTACATTTCGCTCGAACAAGAAGACGAATTATATTCAATAGCAAAAGAAGCCATAAACATTTTAAAAGAGAAATCTTTACCCGTGTACAAAATCCTAATTCAATATAAAAGTTTAAAAGTAAATAACTTCCTAGAAATGAAAGCCATATTTGAAGAGGGAATTCTAAGAGAACCAGAAGTTGCTTCCGAGTTAAAACCTATGTACATAGAATGGTTATGTGTAGCGAAAAACATTAAAGTCGCGAGACAAGAATACGACAAAATTGCCTACTATTTCCCTTATTCCGTGGAACTGCACAAAAAAATGATTCAACTTGAAATGGGACGAATTGGTTCTGTCTGCGTAAATGCAATCAGAAATGTTCATAGACTTGCATGTCAGCAGTTTGGAAAAGATAGAACTGATGTGTGGTTGGATTACATTAAATTTGAACTAACTGCCAGTCCTAGATTAATTCCAGATGTTTACAATAACGCGAAAAATACTTTAAATGAAAATCTTGTTAGTACTTTTATGTCTGAATATGCCTTGTTAAATACATGTTCAGAATAATTCTATTTTTTTCTGTATAAGTTTTTTACAATAAATAACTTTATCACAAATTGTTTTATTTATTCACATAAACTATATATGGAACAATATAATAGTACAAGAAATGGTACAATATCTTGTACCACAAATTGTTAGATTTTGACGAAGTATTGTACGAAAATTGAATTTTCAGTTTTCAGAATAATTTTTACTTGTTATACAGTTTTATTTTTAACTATTTGTCATCTTTTGTTTTATGAGAATAATTTATTCATCCATCTTATAACCGTTGCTGTAGTAGCATTTATCAACCACAACAACAATATAATCAACATTTAAACAACTAAAGTCAACATTTATCAATGATAAATTGGTACAACAATGATAACTTAATTACTTACGCCATTTTCAAATCGTATTGTGATTGAAGTGAAAGTCAAGTGTCATCTTGACACGTATATAACCTACTACCGCAATGTCAAAACACTTCAAAACTTCCTGTGAAAAAGTTCCAAGTGCATATCAAAATTCAATAAAATGTAGTTATTGAATTAAAAATTTGTTATTAAACTATAATATGGTAATAGGTCATGCTATTATGATAAGAGTGATATACAAAGCGATTATTCATCATTTTCTAAAAAGCAAAAATGCCATTAAAACCACATTTATACATCACCAATATTAACAATAGGGCGAAGTATAAATTAAAACAGACGTTGAAATAATCAAACAAAACCACCATGTCGCAAGACATATTCAGTTTCAAAACATTTGTCCACGCATTGGCGGGATCTTTGGTAATAATAAAATTAAATTATAATAACAATGTAATAACATACCATATTATTGTAGGGTGGTGTGATTTCTATGGCAACATTTTACCCATTTGAAACTGTACGTTCTAGGATCCAAGGTAACTTTTAACTAACATTAGATAATATTTTTTGATCGGCTTTTGTTTCAATAGTTGAAGATACAAACAAATATCAACACAAATCAACCTTCGCAGTTATTTGCGAATTTATGGAAAATGAGGGCTTGTAAGTATTAAAAAAATGATGTAAATATGATTTTATTAACTATTTGCTTTCAGCTCGTCGTTGTATAGAGGTATGACACCTGTATTATTAACAATGAGTACTTCAAATTTTGTTTATTTCTACACATTTCACGGTCTCAAGTCTACATTTTCTGAATCAGTCAGTAATGATTTACTCATAGGTATAATTGCCGGTATGGTAAATGTATTTGCTACAACACCGTTATGGGTTGTAAATAGTCGTTTGAAAATGAATGGTGTCGGAATAAGAACAGCTTATTCCGGTCTTATTGATGGTGTATTACATATTGCTAGATATGAAGGAGTTCATAAACTTTGGTCAGGCTTAGCAGCATCCCTAGTTCTGGTTTCAAACCCAGCTATACAGTTTATGGTATATGAGACTTTAAAAAGACAGCTATTAGTAAACTTAAACCCAAATGACATTCATTCTTTTGTTTATTTTTCACTAGGCGCTATTGCCAAAACAATTGCTACTGTTCTCACTTATCCTTTACAAGTTGTTCAAACTCGGCAACGGTATGGAATTAAGGAAAATTATAATTTATCGCCAAATGCTGGTACAATAGAATTGTTATTTTATTTATTGAAAAGACAGGGTTTCAAAGGTTTGTTTACAGGTTTAGAAGCTAAGCTACTGCAGACTGTCTTAACAGCAGCTTTAATGTTTCTCACTTATGAGAAAATAGCTAATTTTGTATTCACTTTACTCTTAGCCAAAAAATAAATAAAGTTTATTGTAGATATAGATAATTTATACATTCCACCGCTACATAGATAGAAAAGGCTGTTTCATGTTATCGAGAGTTATATAAAGTTTCATAATAGTTTTAAAGGAAAAACTATCCTAAATTCGATTTACATGTAATGTAAAATAAAGTGTGTACATAGATATTTGATATTTAAAATGTTATACACTTGTTGAAATGATTCAAACTTCTTGTATTGTGTATTATGATAAATAAAATTTATACATTTTAAATAAATGTTTTTAATAATTACTTACATGATTCTGAAGACTAAAAAATATTCCTAAAATTTTAATGGAATTTCTAAAATCTGGCAACATCTGTAGCTTTGATAAATAACCATATCAAGAAATAAATATATGTACAATATTTTTTATTAAACTTAATTTTTATTATAAAATTAATTATTAACTATCATGTACATGGTACTATAACTTTACAATATATAACAAAAACAACATTTCAGTTAGTTAAAAAAAATATAATTTGAGTTAAGACAATTTATTTAAAGTATATAACTGATATATAGATCTGCTTATTACAGGTCCAATAGATTTTTTTAACGGTCCATATGAAATGGTAGATAAGAGCTTTTCGCCTTGAGTTCCTAACCGGTTATATTCTAACTTAAGTAACTTTGGCGTTGGATATTTCTCTGCAATTGCCAAAGCTTTTTCCACTGATACTCCTTTTAACTGTAAGAGTTGACGCACAAATACATCTTTCACTTTAAACTTTTTGATTTTAGATGCTCCTTTATTGAAATCCTTAAATGTCATTAACGATATTAAATCTTCAGTGATGTTTGACTGTGAAAGATTTTCTTTGGGGCAGCTCACTACAGTTTTCTCCTAAAATTTTACAAACAGTAGTATTTAATTTTTCTGCTCGTTGGACGGATTTTTTTTATATTACCTCATAAATGTGTTTCAACATTAAGGTAAATCCAGATAAGTACTGCATAGAATGGCGATGATTTTCAGTAAATTTCACGTGAAATTTATCTTGTATTAAAGTATTTGTAGCGCCTTGCATTAAAGACGACAAAGGCAGGACAGTACGGTTGTTATTTCCATAACTTTCAACTAAGTATAAAAGATTTTGTATCCCGCATTGCTTTAATCGGAATTTTTGTTCGTGGAATCGTCCATCCTTGATACTATGTCCTAAATCATCCATACGTTTCCGTTCTGCAATGTACGGCAAGATGAGTTCTTGTTTGCTGGTTCTTTCACGACAAATCCAAGTGAAATCTCCAACTTTTAAATGTCGTACTTCAAAATTCACGTTTAAATGTTGTAATTCGGATATTGTCTCGTCGTCAGCAGGGTTGCGAGTTCCACTGTCATGAAAATTAAGATGGAAAAATGATTATTCTATTATTTTTTTGAATATAAAATATTTTAAATTCAAAGCCTATTACAACATGAATTTCATTATTTTTAATAATCACTTAATAAAAAACTAGCTGACATTGTTACAATTTTTAATTATGAATCACTTTTTGAATTTAAAATTAAGTCTGCAGCAATAATTAAGCTGCTACATTCTGTACTTACCCAGTAGTTTCTTGTGTATCAACTAATAAAATTACATCAAAAGTTTTTGGTGCAAAAATAATTGTATCGATGACTGACGAAGTTTGGCTTGATGTTATTGTTTCTATATCACTACATTCAGGAGTTGAATTCTTACAATTACTTGAACTAGAAGTTTTAATTTCTTTAGATTCTGTACGTTTATTTCTTACATTAGAATTTTTGTTGATATTATTTAAGGGCTGTGAACTTTGCTGATTAACATCAGAATCTATAATCACAACATTACTTTGGGTTGTAACATTGTTTTGTTTTTCACTGCTTGTATTTAATATGTTTGTTTGTTCTACAAATTTATTTAAATCATTTTCTGGTGTAGAGTCTTCAATTTCTATTAGTTTAAGAGCAAGAACTTCTCCTTCATCGGTCAAACTAAATTTAAATGGAGAACCTGTACGTAAAACATATCCTTTAGATATGAGTGTACTCATTGAAGACCAGGCTGTATAATAAGACCCAGGATCAGGTTTTGTAAAAGATTTATCACAGAGAAAACGTCCAAATTTTATAATCTCCTCTTTTGATAATGAACCAGAATAGCCCATTTCTTGACTTTTTTTCATTAATGTTATCAGTATAGCATAAGCTCCTGATCTTTTAGCTGGTTGATATGTTTTGTTTGTTTTAGGAGATTTTGTACCTTTTTTTGTTTTACTTATTTTTGCAGTGGGAGACTTAATTGGTGTATTTTTCTCTGTATTAATGTCATTTTGATTAATATTTCCATTGCTTGCTTTATATTCTCGTAATTTTTTATCCAACATGCTACATAATGTACTACCAAAACCTTTTAAAATAAGACAGTCTTTTCCAGATTCCAATGGAAGAGGATATTTTCTTAATGTTTTAAGAGCATTACTGAAAGTATATTGCATTTTCGAATCATTTTCTTTTGCCTGATCTCGCCATTCACTTAGCCATTTATCAAATAAAGGATTTGCAGTTTTTTGTTTTACTGTTACTCGTTTTGGCGACATAGTTTATATTTATTTAAAAGAATCGAAAAACTCAATACTATGATACATAATAAACATAACAATTTAAATTGCTGTCACTTGTTTTTGACATCATTTTACAGTTCTATCAACATACACATTATTAACACCCAAGCACTGTATTTTTAAAAATAATTGAAGTAAAATAAAAAAGATATTGTAATACTATAAAAAACTATTTAACCATTTCTTAAATTAAATTTTTTATTAAAATAAAAGTAAATATCTATTCCTTTTTTATAAGAAGTCCAATTAAATTACAGAGGCGGAACCAGCTTTGTTCTGAGTAGAGCCATACATTTTTACGTTTTATTTCATACTGTATCACATTTTTTAATTTTAGCCAAGGGTTTGATTTTGTTACTTTGAAAATTATTAAGAAAGTGAAATAAAAATCTTAGTTGTCATTGGAAAACTTAAGAAGAAAACCGCTGTTGAAATTATGACCCCATCGGCCTGCCTGCAGCTACGCTCCTGAACTATTCGCAGAGTACCAACATTACATCAAAATACACTAACTAAAAGTTAGCAAACAAATGTCATATTTTGTGTGTTAGTGCTACATCCGCAAATTTTTGTGTATTATTTCAGATTATATTAGAATTATACATACTTTTTACATTTTAAACTATATTGTCGAGTTATAACTCGCAAATAAATTCGTCTTGATTATTTTTATTTACCGTAACCATGGATAATTTAGAACAAAATATCATGGATAAATCCATGAGATCAGTCTTCGGTAGGTTTATTCTTTATAAATATTTATAATGTGTAAAAATAACATAATTTTTTTAGTGGGAAACATTCCCTACGAAGCAACGGAAGAAAAACTGAAAGACATATTTAGTGAAGTTGGACAAGTTCTATCATTTAAGTAAATTTTATATTACAGCTCTGTAATGGTAATTTTATATTTCTGTATATTTTTAGATTAGTATTTGACAGGGAGACTGGTAAACCGAAAGGTTATGGCTTTTGTGAATACCGGGATCAAGAAACAGCCCTCAGTGCTATGCGTAATCTTAACGGATATGAAATTGGTGGTAGATCATTACGTGTAGACAATGCATGTACAGAGAAATCTCGCATGGAAATGCAGAATCTCATGCAACAACCAGCCGTGGAAAATCCCTACGGCGATCCTATCCAAGCTGACAAAGCTCCAGAAGCTATAAGCAAGGCTGTAGCGTCTTTACCACCAGAGCAAATGTTTGAGTTAATGAAACAAATGAAACTTTGTGTGCAAGTAAGTTCTCAAGGAAAAAAATCAGGTTTTTTTTATAAAATGTACTGATTTTAGAACAACCCAACAGAAGCTCGGACAATGTTATTACAAAATCCACAACTAGCTTACGCTTTACTGCAAGCACAGGTTGTAATGAGAATTGTGGATCCCCAAACTGCTTGTGTAAGAATATTTCTTTCTTATCATTAGTTTCGATTTATAATATAAGGGCTGGTTTGTTGTTAGGCAATGCTACATAAAGCTAACCAGCCGCCGCCTCTGTTGGCACCGACTGACAAGCCAATCCCGAGTTCGGTGCCCATTAATATCCCGAGTACGACGGTACCAACGCCAGTGCCTCCTCCGGGGCCCAGAACTGATTTCTCCACAGTGGCTGCAGCTATTTCCAGCCAAACACCAGTTTTTGCAGGTATTTTATTTATATTTTAATTGACCACAACTTCCAAGCAACTTCTAAGACTTTCATGAAACTTCCAAGACTTTTATGAAACTTTCAAGACTTTCATGAAACTTCCAAGACGTTCATGTAACTTCCAAGACTTTCATATAGCTTCCAAGACTTATGTCATTTCCAAGACTTTCTTGTAACTTCCAAAACTTCCATGTAACTTCCACGACTTTCAGAGCTTTATTTATAAGTTAATTTATAATTACTTTGTTTATTTTTTCGATATTTTAATGAACACAAAACTGACTCCATACACGATGAATATACACTTTACATTCATAGATTATTTGTACTACGTAACCAGATTCGACACTCGTGAATTTTGCCGGGTAAATTTAGAACAGCGCAGGTTGTTTGCGCATGACGTTTTTCGCTTATAAAATGACCGGTTTTTAGTTTTCTGCTATCATATTTAAAATGAGTAAGTGTAAAAGTCATTATGCTGTGATAGTCTGAAGCAATAAAATCTTAAATTTTGTTTAAATTTAATAAAAAAAAAACTCTACCTGATTTGAATTTGTAATTTAAAAATAGAAACTCGACTATATGCGTACACTGGCGACATCTAGTACTGTTTTGAAGTAGTGAATCATTTCACTAAAAACAACGTTAAATTAATTGAAATTTCATTTAAAACATATTAGCGAAATGTATTCCAAATAGTGAATTCGCAAACTTCCGTTAAAGTCTAAAAATGTAAAATCGGTATAACAATATCACACAACACATGTTCATATTCACCGTTAAACTGAATATGAGGTTTGTGATATTTGTAGCTCAAGATGTAGATTTGCGCTCCATAGATCCACGGCCGTTGGATCCCCGGTTAGCGCGCGGCGGTATCGGAGACCAGGACATGCGCACAGCTGCTCTACAGACACAACCCGCGGTCTCTACCTTGGCTTTCCCAACCGGACCCACCGACGCGTAAGTATTGTTAAACACATCCACCGTGTCTGTTCTATATGTGTTCTTTTCTCTCAGTGCTGCTAAGTTGGACATTGCAAATATCCTTTCAGAAAGGTTCGTGATAATTCTATTATTAGTTCATTACAGATATATGGTATTTGGAGCTGTAGTTTTGTTGAGACATCATCATACTGTTTTATTTATTTATTTATTTTTTATTACAACTAACTATTAATGGTAAATTATTTGTTAGTTTATACAATTAGGACATAATTACCTTGCTTACTTTTGTCTATGCAAACAAAATTTTAATATTTTGAAACCGGTAAAAAATTGTCACAATTAACAATTTATAAAATATTATTTACAAAGTTGAATTATGATAAAAAACAGTAAGCATGAACCCAGTTTTATTAAATCATTAATAGTTACAATATTTTAATTTTGCATGTGAATCCATAGTTTTTATTATTTTACATCATATGTTCGTTCTACAACAGACATAATTATCACATACTTGTATTTCAGAGTTCAAATTTTAACTCGTCTTAGGAAATATAAAAATTTATTAAATTGGTGCGATTATTAACATTGTAAATGTTAAATTTAGAATGTTTATTTGTGATAAAATGTCGTGTAATATATCGTATAATCATGTATACGATAAATTGTTGTTTAGTTTATTACAAGCAGGGCATGTAACCGAAAAAAATACTGGTTAACGGTTAACCCATTTTGAAAACGTTATAAAAAAAAACGGTTTTAGTTCGAAAACCGCTTTTTAAAAATTGGAAACCGGTTAATACAAATCCAACATATAAAAAATATTTAAAAATTTTTTGCTCTAAATGATGTTATAAAAATAAAGGTTAATGTTCGCTAAAACCGGTTTATTTATTTTTTGTTAACGGTTACCGGTATTTTTGGTCTTAAAAATATCGGTTAAAATTACAGTTAAAGTTCGCAAATTTTGTTGAATATATCGGTTATAGCTTTTTGTTAACCGGTTTTTATTAACCGGTTACATGGCCTAATTACAAGTATATTAAATACTATTTATTTTTATTGAAGTATTTTTGTATGTCTTATAGTTTTGGACGAGATCCTCGCAGCAATTTAAATTCATTTAATAATGACCCACGACAAAGACCTTTAGATCCCCGTCAGCAAAAACCAATAAGTAAGTATTTCATTTTAAAATATTAAACTATTTATACGTTTTTTGTTCTGTGATAAGTATGTCGTGTAGTATATACCTTATTTTTTTTTATTATAAAGCAGAAATATATGAATAAATGTAATATTTTAGCAGCTGCGGCCCCAATAGCCGTGCCCCCTCGACCCGTGGTGCCGCCCCAACCGGTCCCCATGCCCCGCGTGGCCGGCATGTCCCCCAACATTGGGGCCACGGGAGCTTCGGATCAAGAAAAGGTTTGTCTTTTAATACAGCTATTTAAATCAAATCTAATGTTAATTTAATTTCAGGCTGCTTTAATCATGCAAGTGTTGCAACTGTCTGATGAACAGATAGCCATGTTACCCCCCGAACAGCGCACAAGTATTCTGGTTCTCAAGGAACAAATAGCAAAGAGTACCCAACGTTGAACGCGTACGATATTAATGTTTTTAATATGTAAACTTTAAATTGCTATTAAATTTCACTTATAAAAGTAATGTGTCGTATTTATTACCCTCTACCAAAATATTTATAAATAAAATGAAAGAAACTAAATATCAAAAATAAAATATAATGTATCTTTCGTAGTTAGTTTGTGAAATATCTATCAGTGTTAGTGGGAAAAGTTTTTTAGGAAGATGTGTTTAAAAGTGAATTGAATAAAATAATAAATCATTTAAAATTTTAATCAATTGAGTATATTTAACATTTTTATAATACATTTATTTTCTAATATCACTAATATAGCTATACAATTATAAAAACTAAAATATTTTATTTACACAATGTACACATAAACTACTAATGACAATGAGTATAAATAGAGAATGTAAATGAATCAGTCTTTAGAAAGGATGAATGGGTGTGGAATTATTTAATCGACTTCTTCAATGGTGGGTCCAGATCTGTTGTTGAAGTTGCCGAAGCCTCCAGCTTGTTGGCCACAGGAAGTGTTACCAGGACCAGCAGCTCCTCCTTGGTGCAACCTCGTCATGACCGGAGAACAGACTCGCTGCAACTCCTGCAGACGGTGCTCGTACTCCTCGACCTCGGCCAGCGCGTTGCCGTCCAGCCACTGCAGCGCGGCGTCACACTCGCGGCTTAGCAGCGCGCGGTCCTCCGCTCCCAGCCGCGCCCCGGCTTCATCCAGCGCCTGCCGCACGCCGAACACGTAGCCCTCCAGCTGGTTGCGAGCCGCCACGCGCCGCCGCTGCTGCTCGTCCTGCTCGCGGAAGCGCTCCGCCTCGCCCAGCATGCGCTCGATGTCGGCCTGCGACAGGCGGCCCTTGTCGTTCTGGATGGTGATGTGGCGGCTGTTGCCCGAGCCCGTCTCCTTCGCAGACACGTTCAGGATGCCGTTGGCGTCCAGGTCCAGCGTCACCTCCACCTTCGGCACGCCCCTAGGCGCGGGCGGGATGCCTGTCAGGTCGAACGTGCCCAGCAGGTTGTTGTCTCGCGTCATGGCCCTCTCGCCCTCGAACACCTGGATGGTCACTGCGGGCTGGTTGTCCGCGTACGTGGTGAACGTCTGCGTCTGCTTGCACGGGATGCGACTGTTCCTCTCGATGATCTTAGTCATGACGCCGCCCGCTGTCTCGATGCCCAGCGACAGCGGCGCCACGTCCACCAGCAGCACGTCCTGGATCTTGGAGCTGCTCTCGCCGCTGAGGATGGCTGCCTGCACGGCGGCTCCGTACGCCACCGCCTCGTCCGGGTTGATGGACAGGTTGAGCGCCTTGCCGCAGAAGAAGTTCTGCAGCAGCGCCTGGATCTTGGGGATTCTCGTAGAGCCACCAACCAGCACGACGTCGTGGATGGCGCCCTTGTCCATCTTGGCGTCGGCCAGCGCCTTCTCCACGGGCAGCAGAGTGCCCCGGAACAAGTCGGAGCACAGCTCTTCGAAGCGCGCGCGGGACACCTTGGTGTAGAAGTCCACGCCCTCGCACAAGGCGTCGATCTCGATGCTGGCCTCCGAGCTGGACGACAGCGTCCTCTTGGCGCGCTCCGCCGCGGTGCGCAGGCGACGCAGAGCTCTGGCGTTGCTGCGCAAGTCTCTCTTGTGCTTGCGCTGGAACTCGTCGGCCAGGTGGCTCACCAGCCGGTTGTCGAAGTCCTCGCCGCCCAGGTGCGTGTCTCCCGCGGTGGCGCGCACCTCGAACAGCGAGCCCTCGTCGATGGTGAGGATGGACACGTCGAACGTGCCGCCGCCCAGGTCGAAGATCAGCACGTTGCGCTCTCCCTTCAGGTTCTTGTCCAGGCCGTAGGCGAGCGCGGCGGCCGTGGGTTCGTTGATGATGCGCAGCACGTTGAGGCCGGCGATGGCGCCCGCGTCCTTGGTGGCCTGGCGCTGCGCGTCGTTGAAGTAGGCGGGCACGGTGATCACGGCGTCTCGCACGCTGCCCCCCAGGTACGCCTCGGCTGTCTCCTTCATCTTGCCCAGCACCATGGCGCTGATTTCCTCCGGCGCGAACGTCTTGCTTTCCCCGCGGTGCTGCACGCGGATCTTGGGCTTGCCGCCCGAGCTCACCACGCTGAAGGGCCAGTGCTTCATGTCCGCTTGGATCTTGGGGTCGTCGAACGCGCGCCCGATGAGGCGCTTGGCGTCGAACACGGTGTTGTTGGGGTTCATGGCCGCCTGGTTCTTGGCGGCGTCGCCGATCAGCCTCTCCGACTCCGTGAACGCCACGTAGCTCGGCGTCGTGCGGTTGCCTTGGTCGTTGGCGATGATCTCCACTTTCCCGTGTTGCCACACGCCCACGCAAGAGTACGTGGTGCCCAGGTCAATTCCGATTGCTTTTCCCATTTCTTCTATTTTCTCTTCTCACAACACAACAAATGCAATACAATAATATTCGTTTTGTGATAGTAATTCACAGTAGAGTTCGCTTGAGATCGCTCTGTTCTCTCTCTGTTCGCTACGATTGATTCAAATAGACTGGCGTTGGCGCTCGCTTCTCGGGTTTATATAGGACGGCGCCAAGCTTCGCGATTGTTCTCGAAGGTTTCGCGAACACTACTAACTCCCATGTCTAGAAACTTCTCGATCGTGTATTTTCGGCTGCTTTCGATCAATATAATCACATCGACATTCTCGAAGTATTCTAGCATGTTCAATACATTCTTTAAATAAACATTGCAAAAAAATGTAAATAAACAAATACCTCCTCCATATTTTCTCTATATCATTATAACATAAAATTAATAACATGGCATATTTCATTACGATTTTTTCAATAAATGTTTAATTTTTGTATTACAAGTATTATTCCATCTATTGGAAATTGTTTATATCATATAAATATAAATTAATCATATATCAATGTTTGAAATTAAATTTTATTAACTTTCCAAAATATTCTAGAAAATTATAAGTTAAAAAAAATAACAATGGATGTTTCTAGAACATTCTGGAAAACAAATAAACCTATAACAATTCTTGTACGGAAGTTGTGTAAATAAATAAATTGAATTTCCAAATATTCCCAAAGTGTTAAAAATATATGTTCAATTTATTTGTTTTCTAGAATGTTCTGGAAACATCCATTGTTATCCGTTTTAAAATATTCCTAAACTATACGGCTTTCTACAATATTTTGGAATGTTAATAAAATTTTATTTCAAACATATGGAAATGGATGGAAGTTTCTGGAACATTCTGGAAATAAATCATTTGAATTTCCAAATATTTCCTTATTCTTTTTCAAGCATGTACAATACCTTCATTAAATAAACATTGCAAAAAAATGTCTTTATATCATTGTAACATAATAGCCTATTTCATTAAGATTTTTTTTCAATAAATGTTCAATTTTTATGTTACAAGTATTATTCCATTCGTTGGAAATTGTTTATATCATATAAACATAAATTAATCATATGTCAATGTTTGAATTCTGGAAAACAAATAAAATGAATTTATTTTTTTACCACCTTGGGAATATTTGAAAATTTAATTTTTCCAGAATGTTCTAGATACATGCATACAGGAATTGTTATACGTTCCTTAAATTAATATGAATTCTATATCACCCACCTTCAAAATATTTGGAAATTAAATTTATTTTATTTCCAGAATGGTCTAGAAATTTCCATAGAGAAATTACTATCCGTTCTTTAAATTAAAATGATTATGGGAATATTTAGAAATTCAATTTATTTTATTTTCAGAATGTTCTAGAAACTTCCATAGAGAAATTATTATCCGTTCTTTAAATTAAAATGAATATGAGAATATTTGGAAATTCAATTTATTTTATTTCCAGAACGTTCTAGAAACTTCCATAGAGAAATTATTATCCGTTCTTTAAATTAAAATTAATTAGGGAATATTTGGAAATTCAATTTATTTTATTTCCAGAATGTTCTAGAAACTTCCAGACAGAAATTATTATCCGTTCATTAAATTAAAATGAATATGGGAATATTTGGAAATTCAATTTATTTTATTTCCAGAATGTTCTAGAAATTTCCATAGAGAAATTATTATCCGTTCTTTAAATTAAAATGAATTAGGGACTATTTGGAAATTCAATTTATTTTATTTCCAGAATGTTCTAGAAACATCCATTGTTATTTTTTTTAACTTATAATTTTCTAGAATATTTTGGAAAGTTAATAAAATTTAATTTCAAACATTGATATATGATTAATTTATATTTATATGATATAAACAATTTCCAATAGATGGAATAATACTTGTAATACAAAAATTAAACATTTATTGAAAAAATCGTAATGAAATATGCCATGTTATTAATTTTATGTTATAATGATATAGAGAAAATATGGAGGAGGTATTTGTTTATTTACATTTTTTTGCAATGTTTATTTAAAGAATGTATTGAACATGCTAGAATACTTCGAGAATGTCGATGTGATTATATTGATCGAAAGCAGCCGAAAATACACGATCGAGAAGTTTCTAGACATGGGAGTTAGTAGTGTTCGCGAAACCTTCGAGAACAATCGCGAAGCTTGGCGCCGTCCTATATAAACCCGAGAAGCGAGCGCCAACGCCAGTCTATTTGAATCAATCGTAGCGAACAGAGAGAGAACAGAGCGATCTCAAGCGAACTCTACTGTGAATTACTATCACAAAACGAATATTATTGTATTGCATTTGTTGTGTTGTGAGAAGAGAAAATAGAAGAAATGGGAAAAGCAATCGGAATTGACCTGGGCACCACGTACTCTTGCGTGGGCGTGTGGCAACACGGGAAAGTGGAGATCATCGCCAACGACCAAGGCAACCGCACGACGCCGAGCTACGTGGCGTTCACGGAGTCGGAGAGGCTGATCGGCGACGCCGCCAAGAACCAGGCGGCCATGAACCCCAACAACACCGTGTTCGACGCCAAGCGCCTCATCGGGCGCGCGTTCGACGACCCCAAGATCCAAGCGGACATGAAGCACTGGCCCTTCAGCGTGGTGAGCTCGGGCGGCAAGCCCAAGATCCGCGTGCAGCACCGCGGGGAAAGCAAGACGTTCGCGCCGGAGGAAATCAGCGCCATGGTGCTGGGCAAGATGAAGGAGACAGCCGAGGCGTACCTGGGGGGCAGCGTGCGAGACGCCGTGATCACCGTGCCCGCCTACTTCAACGACGCGCAGCGCCAGGCCACCAAGGACGCGGGCGCCATCGCCGGCCTCAACGTGCTGCGCATCATCAACGAACCCACGGCCGCCGCGCTCGCCTACGGCCTGGACAAGAACCTGAAGGGAGAGCGCAACGTGCTGATCTTCGACCTGGGCGGCGGCACGTTCGACGTGTCCATCCTCACCATCGACGAGGGCTCGCTGTTCGAGGTGCGCGCCACCGCGGGAGACACGCACCTGGGCGGCGAGGACTTCGACAACCGGCTGGTGAGCCACCTGGCCGACGAGTTCCAGCGCAAGCACAAGAGAGACTTGCGCAGCAACGCCAGAGCTCTGCGTCGCCTGCGCACCGCGGCGGAGCGCGCCAAGAGGACGCTGTCGTCCAGCTCGGAGGCCAGCATCGAGATCGACGCCTTGTGCGAGGGCGTGGACTTCTACACCAAGGTGTCCCGCGCGCGCTTCGAAGAGCTGTGCTCCGACTTGTTCCGGGGCACTCTGCTGCCCGTGGAGAAGGCGCTGGCCGACGCCAAGATGGACAAGGGCGCCATCCACGACGTCGTGCTGGTTGGTGGCTCTACGAGAATCCCCAAGATCCAGGCGCTGCTGCAGAACTTCTTCTGCGGCAAGGCGCTCAACCTGTCCATCAACCCGGACGAGGCGGTGGCGTACGGAGCCGCCGTGCAGGCAGCCATCCTCAGCGGCGAGAGCAGCTCCAAGATCCAGGACGTGCTGCTGGTGGACGTGGCGCCGCTGTCGCTGGGCATCGAGACAGCGGGCGGCGTCATGACTAAGATCATCGAGAGGAACAGTCGCATCCCGTGCAAGCAGACGCAGACGTTCACCACGTACGCGGACAACCAGCCCGCAGTGACCATCCAGGTGTTCGAGGGCGAGAGGGCCATGACGCGAGACAACAACCTGCTGGGCACGTTCGACCTGACAGGCATCCCGCCCGCGCCTAGGGGCGTGCCGAAGGTGGAGGTGACGCTGGACCTGGACGCCAACGGCATCCTGAACGTGTCTGCGAAGGAGACGGGCTCGGGCAACAGCCGCCACATCACCATCCAGAACGACAAGGGCCGCCTGTCGCAGGCCGACATCGAGCGCATGCTGGGCGAGGCGGAGCGCTTCCGCGAGCAGGACGAGCAGCAGCGGCGGCGCGTGGCGGCTCGCAACCAGCTGGAGGGCTACGTGTTCGGCGTGCGGCAGGCGCTGGATGAAGCCGGGGCGCGGCTGGGAGCGGAGGACCGCGCGCTGCTAAGCCGCGAGTGTGACGCCGCGCTGCAGTGGCTGGACGGCAACGCGCTGGCCGAGGTCGAGGAGTACGAGCACCGTCTGCAGGAGTTGCAGCGAGTCTGTTCTCCGGTCATGACGAGGTTGCACCAAGGAGGAGCTGCTGGTCCTGGTAACACTTCCTGTGGCCAACAAGCTGGAGGCTTCGGCAACTTCAACAACAGATCTGGACCCACCATTGAAGAAGTCGATTAAATAATTCCACACCCATTCATCCTTTCTAAAGACTGATTCATTTACATTCTCTATTTATACTCATTGTCATTAGTAGTTTATGTGTACATTGTGTAAATAAAATATTTTAGTTTTTATAATTGTATAGCTATATTAGTGATATTAGAAAATAAATGTATTATAAAAATGTTAAATATACTCAATTGATTAAAATTTTAAATGATTTATTATTTCATTCAATTTACTTTTAAACATATTTTACTAAAAAACTTTTCCCATCTAGATATTTCACAACTTAAATACAAAAGACAAAAAATATTTAAATAAAGTTTTAACAAACTAACTACGAAAGATTAATCAAATTTGATTCAAAGATAGTCAAAACGGATATTTCAGTTAAAATCTAAAAATTGAAATTTTTCGTACAAGTAAAAAATAATTTGAAAAATATGTAACATTGCGAAAGTAAATATCACAATTAAAATAGAGTGCCAATGTTGAATGTATCATGTATTTATGATTCCGTAAAAATAAATTAAAATATTATAATGTTTTATGCTCATTAGTTTCTAATTTCCCGGTATATATAGTTTTGGTCACGTTTTGGTAACTTTTTTCTTTTGGAAAATAATTGTACTCATAATTTAATGTAAAATATTATTTTTTAAAATTATAACCGAATTATTATCAAGGAATTAACTTGTTATAAAGTGAACCACTTAAACTATGCGTTGTGATTTATAATTATTATATTATTATTTAACGAATTTTGGGGAATTTGTTTTCTTGGGTTGTCAGCACTACGCGCAGCTGTCATATGATTTTTGGATCATATGATAGAGGTTGTGGCTGTAATCGTTTTAAATTAACATTGCAGGATTTCTGCACATATTAACAAAATGTTGAAAGTTACAGTATATTTAATATCATTTATAGTTGCAGGTTTGTAAAACATTGATAATAGTTTGAATTACATTTATATTTAGCTTTTAATAATATTGATTCGCCCATCCCACTTCTAAGCGTGAAGTTTTCAATAAGTATTGTTTTATTTAGCTCTGGCTGCTGGCGATCTGATTATTATGAGCCACCCAAAAAGTATTTCTTTCAAAGGACATGAACATATAGAAGAAAGCACATTGAAAGAAATGTATTCCGCAGCTCTGGGTTTTACAGTCGAACAGGTATTTTTCATTTCTATCATTTATCGCAAGATAGTACGTTGCTGTTTATGTTACAGAGTAGTAGCTGGTCAGGAATGTACTTAGTTGATCCGTTTCACTTGGCGGAATGTGTAGTAAATGTGGTGGTTGATGGAGTTAGTGACATTGGCTCAGAAATAGGTCATCACTTCCCCATGCACACAAATGAAGATGAGGAAAATACCTGGATTTCTTTAGAAAAGCGCATTCTTGATCGATTCCCCAGTGGAAATAGCAATCTAGTTCGAGTTAATCTCAATGAAGGACCTGACGCTGTAAGTTCAACAAAAATTATGTAATATTTCTTACCAATTTATTGTTTTAAATTTTTATTTTATCAATTTGTTACAATTTGGTTACTATAGGTGCATTTTTTTACACAAATTATCATATCACTTCAACTAATTTACTTATTGTGATTGTTCTTTTCGTTAGAAATCGATTGTGGTGAAGTGATAAATCGCTTTAATTAGAATTACTTCCATTAAACAGTTTGTCATACTTTTCCCTAATTTTCTTGGAGTTTGGGAGTCAATTTTACCCCATTCTTCTACCATAAATGTAGTAGTTCTTTTATATTCTTTAAGCGTCTTGTTTTACACATTTTTGAAGGCGTTTTTATTGTTGTCTACAATTGTACAATAACTATTCTAGCAGTTTACATGTAGTATGTTTGGGGTTTGCCTTGTTGAAAGATATAAGATTCCCTTGAACCCAATTTTTCAGCACATTCCAAATTCTCTTTTAAAATATTCAAATAACCCGAATTTCCATCAATAAAATATAAGTTTCCACCCTTTCTGCACTCATATTTCCATATTTCACTGTTGGGCATATTATTTTTGTTTTCATTTGTTCACTCTTCATTTTCCAAACAATAATTAGTCAATCTGAACCAAAAAGGTTTATTTTGGTTCATTTGAAGCAATTACTGAGTTCCAGAATGTTTCAAACTAGTTTAAATATTTCAAAAACAAAGCGCAAAGATGTGTTTACAGAGACTAGTTGATTTTACTTCTAAAAACTATCATTTCCATTTTCTTAAAAAATATAAATGAAGTAAAAAGAATGATCCTAATGAAATAAATTTAAAATTTCAGATCGCGGATTACAAAATTTTAAACCAAGTCAAAGCCAATTCTCAAATCAAACCAAAATACCTGAAACCAACTACAGACGAAGATCAAAACTTCTTGAACGAATTAAACCTTCTGAACAACATCATCGCCCAAATCGAATCAGGAGTAGTGAAGAAGGACAACACGCGTGATTTGTTCTGGTTTGTGTTGACCGGCCTTCACGCCGTGTCGGACCTACACGGGGACAACTCATCCGAGACCATCGAGGCTAAACAGCTGTTGGTACAAACCCTGGACAAGCTCAACGAAGCTTTCAAGAAAGCTTATGGCGGTTATGCCCTGATTACAGTCACGACTAGCGATGCGAGTCACACTAGATTTGCCAGAAGTTTGAAGGAGGAACCCACCACCGGAGAGGTAAGAACAACGTTTATGTTTGTATTATTTATTACAGCAAAATTTATAGAAAAATAGGAAAAACAAAAAAACCTAAATTTCGATTCTTCATCTCGAAAATTTTATTTTCTTTTATTTTTTGGGCTTAAGTAGATATTGATGCGCTGATTACAAATTTTCAAACAGAATTCAATTATCTCTTCCCGTTCTTGAGATATTTGACTTCAAATTTATACCTAAAAAATTAGGTTTTTTAGGTATACCCCTTAAATGGTTAGGTTTACGACTTTGGCGACCTCACCATTCGATTCTACGGGCAAAATTACTTAAGTGTACCAATTTTCAGATTTTTATCTCAACAGATAGAATTTCTAGAAGGAAAAAACTGAAAATGGCCAAAAATCGAAAAAAACGACTGATCAACCCCTTACGATTTTTCTCGATTTTTGCCATTTTTGTTTTTTCGCTCTAAAAATTGTATATGTTGGAATAAAAATCTAAAAATTGGTACACTTATGTAATTTTGCACGTAGAATCGATTGGTGTGGTCGCCGAAGTCGTAAACCTAACCATTTAAGGGGTATACCTAAAAAAACAGTTTTTTTAGGTATTGCCAAAACTCAACTTTGAACACGAATATCTCGAGAACGGGAAGAGATAATTAAATTCGGTTTGAAAATTTGAAATCAGCGCAGCGAGTTCTACCAATGTAGACTATTTCTCAAAGTCATAATTTTGGGCACAAAAATGTGTGTTTTTGGGATATTTCGGGTTTGTCAACACCATTCTTGGTTTAATACTGTTGTTCGGTTTGTTTTAACTCTACACAACTTTGATATGGGGTTGTAGGTTTTGAAAATTAATAAAAATTAGATAATAAAGCGACAAAATAAAATCGAAAAGGCGTAACAGGATTAGTTTTGAAATCAGCGCATCGATATTTACTTAAGTCAACGTAAAAACAGAAAAACCGATTTCTTAGGGACAATATGTTCCCTTTGCTTTGTAATATGCAATATAGTAAACTTTTGTAATTTGTTTTCAGACCGTAGACAACTTAAACATTGCAAAAGTGTACAACCCGAATTATCCAATAATCTTCAACATCATCTTGTGGTTCGGTGTAGCAATGTTCTTCTCATTACTGGCCATCTCTATGTTCATTGGCAACATGGATCCTGGCAGAGATTCTATTATCTACAGAATGACAAGCAACCGTATGAAGAAAGATAACTAGAGAGTTATTTGTATTTTGATCCCATAGAGATTCACTTCAAAGTAGAATTATTTCATTCAACAACTTTCATTCCTATCTCGTGTCGAAATTATTCATTTGTATTATTTGGAATTGTATATTTATGTACATTTAATAAATAAGAACTAACTTTGGAGTTGTACATATTAATTTATAATACAAGAATTTTTGGAAGTAGTAGAAAATCTGGTGTTGGATTTCATTCAAACTGTAAATGTCTTGTTATTGTTATTTTCGTTAAGTATGTATGAAAAGTGTAATTATAAACTATTACTGTATTAGTCAATAAAACATAAAATTTATTTAATATCTATTTTAAACTTTTATATTTTTAATTTCTGAAATGTCTCGCATAATTTTTATTTTGTTGAATAGGGTAAGTATAGTATATTGTGTATGTATTACTTGGGATGCCGACGCCGAACAGATGCACTAATTAAATTAATGGTCAAGCTTAATAGAAATAATAATTAATTGGCTTTAATTTTTATACAAAACATTACATTTCAATGCTGTAATTTTGTTTGTTTTTTATAATTATCATTAAGTGGATGTAGATTGCAATAATTATTGTTTTACGATATATAAATAAATATTATTAATATAAAAGTTTAATTATTCCGCCTTCCTTAACCTTAAATGCTTAATAAGGAGACGTGGTTTCCTATTGGTTAGTGGCCAAATAACCACAAAATGGGTGTGTGCTCTTGATCATCTGTCTTGTGTAATATTTTAATTAAAAGTTTTAAGATATTTTAAAGTAAGTATTTTAGTTAAATATACAATTATATTATATTCTTTTGTACAATTGGCTTATATGCATGTAGAAACTATGGTGCTTTTGCGTACAAGTGCTTGTTTGTTTTTTTCAGTTTTCTTGATATTTTGGAATTTTCAACTTCTTTTGAAGATTCTTCATGTCTCCAATCCCTATGCCTGGGTAAGCATGTCATTTTTGCCATCTGCTTTCATATCTAATCTATATTTGGCTTACGGTTTAATGTAAATATGTAAAAAACTTATATCTGTAGATATGTTATCTCAACCATTTAAAATCAACATTATGGTTTAATTATAAGGAAAATATAATAGAGTTTTACAATAATCTGTACTGTTTTTTCTCAGTAGGTATATACTACTGAGTTTAATACCATTCGATTCTACTACTGTATTTCCTCCAGAATTGTTGATTCTCAATTGGACAAAACAAACATTATATCTGACAATATTAATTACTGATATTCAAACTACTTTTAACATGAGTACTTCCTACAGAGGTTTTTCTTTAAAGAAAATAATTAATCTGATACTTCTTGTTTAGCACATTTGTATCAATTTGATCACCCTTAATTTTGCGAATTAAAAAAAAATATACAATTTCAGGGCGTCAATTTATGTAGTTATGTTTTCTTGAATGCCTGTATATAAAATCAAGCCTGTATTCTCAGATTCTGACTGACCTAGATAGTTTTAGAACTTTTGGTTCTGGTTAAATCAAATGTCCGCTGACTGGATATTAATAAATTCTTCTGTTAATTTCTGTACACTTGAATTTCTATCATTTGTTTTCTTAACCATTTCATCACCAGTTTAAAATTCTTTGAAGTTCTCATTCAATATATTTATTTAATGTTCAGTTATTATTATTCAAGGTGTTTTACAAACACTGTTATAAAAGCAGGGTACAAGTTTTATTGGAAACTAAAAATGAACGACAACCGATTTAACATTTTTTTTACCGAATAATAACGAACGATCAGGCGTCCGCATTCTGTGTTTAATAGATTATTAATGATTATTTTAAAATTCAAAAAGTTAGCATTGTTGGTATATCTATATTTGATCATTTTATCTTATCTTTTTATTTAGTTGAGCCTTTAAAGTAAAGAGTTCATACATATAGTCATCATATTGTACGCATGAATTTTGTATAGTTTGTTGTAAAAATTAATATAATGACTGAAAAATTTCCTTTGATCGTACCGCAATTACAGACGTTACAACACAGTGATTTGTATAGAAGGAGAGCTAAATCACGAAATAATTTGGACGATAATGATGATAATGATTATGATAACACGAATTCTGTTGTATTTGACAAACCGGATGATGAAGATTATAAAAAATATTTAAGGAAACATTATAAACTTGACAATGTGGTTGTACAAGATACAAAACGGAAATCATTTAGGTCAGTAGTTATTCTAATTCTTAAATGAAATCATAAAAATAAATCAGAAATAATAGTAACATATTCGTAAATAATTTAACCAGTAATGATGCAAATGATTGTCTGTTGATTGAATTTAAAACACACTTGTATTCAGACAGACATGTAGATATAAATAAAAAATCTTGACCTTTGTTAGTTAGGTAAAAGAGGTGTGGGATCTTTCTAAAAGTAATGAGGAATCAATTTTGTTTTAAATACTAAAGATCCTATTTGAAATATCTGTACAAAGATATTTGTGGGTGTGTGTATTTACGAATTTGGGGAGATTCTGGGTAGGAAATTTAAATTTAAACCTTTTGTATGCTGGAAAAATGATTAGTTATTGGTTAGATTTATTCAACTGGATGTGGTTTTTGAAACAGATAAAAAATTACTAATTGCATGGTCTTTAGAGTAAGTTGATAATAATATAAATTTCAAATTAGATTTGATTTTAGTGTGTCAGTTAAAGGTATGTTGTAAATAAGTTAAAAAGGTCATTTAACCGAGAGTACAGCGTTTAATTTTTCGAACATTTGAAATTTTGTATGTACTTATTTGTTATTTTAGGTAGTATTGAGTGGTTTTTGTTCTGAATTAATTTTTTTTTTATAATTAATTATAATATTTTAATGTGTATTTTTTACAAGCAATGAAGTTATTTTAAATAAAAGTTGTATACACTGTGTGCAACGAAATGTGAAACATAGGACTTTAATACGGGATTTCAAAAAATTGCAGACTCTCTTGATAGATTTAGAGCAAAACTACAAGAGTACAAAGTTGTATTTGTGTCTCACTTTGTACACTTTCCAGCATTACCGGCGGCATGTCGCTGGACAGCATGGTGTGCTCCCGCTGTGGAGACGGCTTCGAGCCGCATGAGAAGATCGTGAACTCCACGGGGGAGCTGTGGCACCAGCAGTGCTTCGTGTGCGCGCAGTGCTTCCGCCCGTTCCCCGAGGGCGTGTTCTACGAGTTCGAGGGGCGCAAGTACTGCGAGCACGACTTCCACGTACTGTTCGCCCCGTGCTGCGGCCGCTGTGGAGAGTTTGTCATCGGCAGGGTCATCAAGGCCATGAATGCCAACTGGCATCCTAAGTGTTTCCGCTGTGAGGACTGCAGCTCTGAGTTGGCTGATGCAGGGTTTATAAGGAATGCTGGACGGGCTTTGTGTCATGAGTGTAATGCAAGGTACATGTTTAACTCACAAAATAAAACAATTTTTAAAATTTTGGTTTCAAAACCATTTTTATAAATCTGTGGATGAACGTTTTTGAAAATAAACAATAGCTTAGCTACAGCTTCTTTTTATAAAACAATTCAGGTACAGCTAGAGTTATTTTAAATTTAAAGTAGTTGAGCTACAGATACCAACTGTTTCTGAAATTTACAGCTACTTTTGAAATGAAATATATGAGACAATATATAGTACAAGAATTGGTACAATACATAGTACAAGGAATGGTACAATATATAGTACAAGAAATGGTACAATATATAGTACAAGAAATGGTACAATATATAGTACAAGAAATGGTACAATATATAGTACAAGAAATGGTACAATATATAGTACAAGAAATGGTACAATATATAGTACAAGAAATGGTACAATATATAGTACAAGAAATGGTACAGTAAATAGTACAAGAAATGGTACAATAAATAGTACAAGAAATGGTACAATATATAGTACAAGAAATGGTACAATATCTTATAATATATATAACTACAATTTATATATTTTCAGAGCCAAAGCCGTTGGTTTGGGCAAGTACGTGTGCCACAAGTGCCACGGGTTGATAGACGACAACAAGCCGCTGAAGTTCCGTGGCGAGGTGTACCACCCGTACCACTTCAACTGCACGGCGTGCCACGTGGAGCTGGACGACACGGCGCGGGAGGTGCGCTCCCGGCCCGGCTTCGCCTCCAACGACATGAACGAGCTGTACTGCCTGCGCTGCCACGACAAGATGGGGATTCCCATCTGCGGCGCTTGTAGGAGGCCCATCGAGGAGAGGGTGGTTACGGCCCTTGGAAAACATTGGCATGTCGAGGTGAGAAATGTCCAAACAATGGAAATAAGGAAGGAGAAATCGGTTAAAAAATTATCATCTGAAATGAATATTCATAATTTCTGTAATACCTTCAGAAAAACACAGATGCCTTTTCAATTATAAACTTGCCTAATACTGACAAAGAGACTACCTACTTTTTTGACTCTAATAAAATGTAAATTGTAAAAACTGCCATGAATTAAATATATTCAAATACAAATAGATAATACAGATTTAAAAAAATATCAAAAATATTTCGCGTTAATTAATATTAAAATAAAGGCTAATGTTTGTTAAAACCGGTTTATTTTTTTGGGTTAACAGTTATTGGTATTTTTGGCCTTAAAAATATCGGTTAAAGTTGGCAATTTTCGTTCAAAATATCGGTTACTGGTTTTGTTAACCGGTTACATACCCTGATTACACGTTTATTTTTATGTACAAAATAGTATTTAATATTTATATAAATAATATAATTATTTGTTGTAGCACTTTGTTTGTGCCAAATGTGAAAAACCTTTCTTCGGACATCGTCATTACGAGAAGAAAGGCCTTGCTTATTGTGAGACCCACTATCATCAACTTTTTGGAAATCTTTGCTTCGTTTGCAACCAAGTTATTGCTGGAGATGGTAAGTAAAATTCTTAAAAACTAAAATTTACTTTCGAAGAATTACAATCTTGAAGATTAATACATTATAGAAAACGAATTATCAGAATAAATTAATAAATTGCAATACTTATATTATTTCAAACATGACTAGCTATTGTTAAGAACATCTTTATTTTGCGCTATCGCAACTATTGGTGAGAAACTGAATAATTAGTTTAAAAATATGTAACGTGTTTTCAGTTTTTACCGCGATGAATAAGGCGTGGTGCGTCCACCACTTCGCGTGCTCGGTGTGTGACCAGAAGATGAACCAGAAGACCAAGTTCTACGAGTTTGACTTGAAGCCGGTGTGTAAGAAGTGCTATGAGAAGTTTCCTGGGGAACTGCGCCGTCGTCTCCGGCGACAACACGAGGCGCAGCCCAAGAAAATACCTGCGTAGACACCCACCACTGTATGTACACCTGTCTCCTCTCTACTGCCATGTCGTATTTAAATAAACTACGTTTTAATTGGAGTGGTCATCTGTTATACATTTTGTAGTGATACTAGGAAAACAATATTAAATTTATCAAAATTGAAAATGTTATATCTGAATGTAATTATATATTTAAATAATATCTATAACACGCATTTTTTTTTTTAAAGAAAAAGGCCTTCGAATATTATGGATATTTGGTTTGTCACAAGAATTTAGTAATTTAGTGAACACTTATCACGACTTGGTAATTATTTAGAGTCCGTAAAAACGTACAAAAACTTTAAGAAAATAACGACTGAAACAAAATTAAATTATACTGACTGAAACAAAATTAAATTATACTACTTTTCAAAATTTTAGTGTTAACTTGTACTAGAGTTAGTAGTAGTTTCTGGACATCTTTATCTAACATTTTTTTACAATTTAGAGTGTACCAAAAATGGTGCAAGATCTTGTCCAATTATTATGTCCTGTTGCACCAACAAGGCTAAAATTTTAAGCGACACAAAAAAATCTAATCAAATTTTAACAGCAGTGTGAAATATTAGTATGTTTACTACTTAATTATTATTTTTAAAATTATACGCGACCATTAAATGTGATTAAAATTTCGTATTGAAATACCCTTTTCTATTATCAGTTCAGTTCAAAATAGTTTATTATTCTTTCATAATGAAATGCGACTTATAAATAAGTATGTAATTACATGATTAATACAGAAATGTATTTCGAAATAAATGCATTTTTAATGTATAGCTTGAGGGAAGTTTTCCTAGAATCATAACTGTGGTTTTATTCTGTGGTCTGAACTTTGAATTTATAATGAAATGCATGTATTTGTTAGTATTAGCAATTCTTTCAAAACATTTACTAAGAAATAGTAATGGTGCTCTATCGTAAACGTGATGTATCTGCAAATTTTTTAGTTTATTATTTCAAGGTAATTACTAATGATATCTATTAGTAAAAAATAATATTTAATGTGTTTTAACGTTAACAAAAACGTAACTTTTGTACCGGCAATATAAAGAAAAGTTAAAATTTACACTTAGCCTTAAAAAGGCCATTGTAATTAAAATCTATTTTATTTAAAGTGTTAGAATATAGTGACACGTAATACAAAGTATATTAATTTATCTCAACAAAATGTTTTAATTTTTTTAATGTACTATAGGTACATAAATAATATAATAATGTTTATAGAGTTTGCCTAATATAGAGTAATATTTTTTATGTATTTTTAAAATGATATGCCTTTAGGTCAGTGCCTTTATAAACTAGACATGTAATTGTAAACAATGTTATTTATTAATAATTATGTTTTGCTCTTAGATAACACAATATTTTAATCATAATGATTCATAGTTATTTATAAAATTTTCGGTTTTATTCGATTCTTGTTGTGTTCGATTATTTTGTGTTTGATAAAAACGTCATTCCGTACATTGAATATTTACATAATTCCGAAAAGAGATAAGATACAGTAATGTTCGTTACTGTAACTTTTAATTCAATCACTAACGTTACACGCATAAGATTTAACAGGGAATGTATTGCACAATTAATAAACGATTTCAAGTAATCCATAAGTTTTTGTTACTTATCTATCATTTAGTTATCTTAATCAAATAGGTGGGTCTTCCGATAAAAGATAAGTGATTCAGTATGCACTAGATTAAAGTGATTTTACGATATTATGTGTTGGTTTTGTGAAGAATAATAATGGTGAGATTATTCATAGGAAATTATTGAATTCAAAATGTTGCAAAATAATAAACCGTATCATCAAATGGAACAGACTACTGCTAATACAAGGTAATTTAATTAACATTGTGTACTTATTCAACAATTTTTTTTTATTCTGTTTTGTATAATAAGCGGGAACTAACGTAACATTCTATAGTTAGCCAAATGTCAGATTAATCCGGCAATTTTAAAATTATATTTGTTGACTACTGCATTTTTCATTAGTTATTCATTCCTTTTTTGGGTAAGAGTTAAAATAATACATTTTTAATTAAACATTCTTTATAACACATGTAGTAAAATATTAAAATGAGTACCTATTAGCGGATCTTTCTGTTATTTTTTGTAATCATGAAACATTAGTATCTAAAATATGTGATCCAATTTTTTTATGCATTTCGTTAACTATAATTATTTTATTGAATATATTTTTAAAAGTATATGTCTGTTCTCAACTATTTTAAAATATTTTATTAAAATAGAATATTATAAATATATAATACCATTGACTAAATAGTTAAGTAAACGTTAAATTTATCTATTTCATTTATTTCCATTTATGATATAGAGCTTTTTTAAAGATTGTTGAATGATATATTTTTTTTCTGCCGACTTATAGATAAGCTGCTGTTTTTGTGTAAATTTCTTGTTTAGTTTTTGATATTTCTGTAATTATTCTTATTTATAAAGAACTGATTAGTTTATTGTAATAATTTGACACCCGGTAATACTATTTTGCTAGATCTTATCAACTAATCTAGATAATCTAGACGAGAATATTAATACAAATATTTTTTTATTTATTGCTGTAAATATTTAAAGAAATTTATTTTTCTAGTTTAACATTTAATCTATTATATAAGTAAGGCAATAATGTTACTTTTAGTTTACTATTTTCACAATTCATTTTATATTAATAACAATTATTTATGCTTATATGTATAAATAATAAAAATTCATTCAGAATAGTGTATTACACATTTATTATTATTTATTTATTTAAAGTTGATGTGTAATTTAAGGTTTATTACATATTTTTATATTTTTGTTTTAGTTTAACCGGTAGTGTATCCGAATCCGTTCCATTTCGCCAAAAACGGCGGAGTCGCCATGTACTTTCTGCATATATTCCAAATCACAGGTTTTCCAGATACTATAATGCATTACAATCTTTAAAACCTGTTCGATGGACACGGTACATACTTTAGTTAAAAGTATTACGTTACACAAACTTATAAATGGTGTTTTAGGAGTGAAGACTTATCAATTCAAAATGCAGGTTTATTTTCCAACATGACGTTCCATTGGATTTTTACTTATTTGTGGCAAAGTTGGACTCATGCTGAAATTCAAATCCCTTCATGTCCTCGAACTGAGTCATGTACAGTTAATTCGCCCAGGTAAGTTCGCAATTTTCGTTTAATATATCGGTTATCGGTTTTTATTAACCGGTTTTTTTTACAAGTCCTGTTTCCTACCGAATTTTATATGTAAAATATTATTTCTAGATTAAATGGTTTACTAGATGACCAAATGATAAAACAAGGGCAAAATAATTTATCAATATTTTCTGTAGTTTGGCGGTTTATAAGAACAAGAACCATGTTTGCCTGTGTTTTATATATTTTAGGATCACTCACATCTATTGTAGGTCTGGTGAGTTCAATTTACCTATTTTTCAAGTTTTGTTTCTATCAAAATTGTTGGAATTTAGCTTCATGATATAATAATATTATTGTTGTATCGTTGTTTATAGATATATATTCTGCCAAAAATGTTACAAACTTGTGGAAACATCGAAGTATATACCTGGATGTTAGCATTAGTATGTACAGAATTAATTTCATGTTTTCTTACATCTTGCAGTAACGCTATAAATATAAGGTACGATAAAAAATAAATTTCAAAATGTGTGAATAATTTTAGTTATTTTTTAGAACGGCAATTAGATTAAGATCAGCCTGTTTTTCATCGTTGTATCGACAAGTGATGGTTATGTCTTTAACTTATAAAATATCTAGTTGGCAGGTAATTCAATATTTATGTTCCTTTATTAATTTTAATTTCAGAAATCCGTGTAATATTGGATTCAGAATCGAATTTAACCGTAAATATTTCAAAATAGTGTCGCATTCATAATAAATTCTTTGTAAATAACAACCAAAATCAAACTATTTTTTGTCAATACTATGTAAAAGTTTGTAAAATGTTATATACTGTTATAGTATATATAATATTGTATTTATTATTTTTACAGTTGTCGAGTTTTCTGCTGTCTGATGGGCAACATATTCAAGATATGGTTACAACATTTCCCAATTTAATTTGCACACCAGTTATTCTAACTCTTTGTATGTTATTTGCTGGTCTGCATTTAAAACTTTGGGGCTTTTTGACTGTCGTTATTATTCTCTTTTTGTTTCCCATTTTTGTAAGATTATTTTAGAATTATTAGTTGTACATTATTTATAATTCGTATTTATTTTCAGATTTTAATAGCAATTTTATCCAAAAATTTACTACACAAAGCTACTTTCTTTTCTGATCAAAGAATAAAATTATTGGAGGATTTTATTACAAATAATATTTATGTAAAATTTTTTAAACAAGATGATTGGTTCCAAAATAATATAACAGGTATTTGTTAATATTAGTTAATAATTAAGAAAGTTGTATTTGCTACAATAATACAAAGATAAATGAAGTCTTCCATATTTATTTTTATGTATTTAAAAATCAAAATTTTATTATTAAGTATTATTTTTCTAGAACAACGTATTAATGAAGTAAAAAATATGAAGAAAGCTGGATTATATGACAATATTTGTTTGTCTTTCATTTTGTTGCAACCTTTCTTATCTTTGACTGCACTTTACGCTGCTTATAACGAAATGCACGCGGGACAAGATTTAGCTCAGGTAAATATAGTTAAATTCATTTTATTTTCATCAAATATGATGAAAATCTTAACTTCTAAATAACTTTGTACATGTAAGTTTCGTTGTTTTCTCTTATAGACTCATAGAAAGTTTCTTTGGTCTTTTCTTTTCTCATGTATTTAATTTTTTCAGTTTGCAGCTGTTTGTATAATTCTTCTGATTCATGTGAAACAATCACTGGATAATTTCTGGCATGGATTAAGTAATTTTATAAAAGGTTTGGCAGCTTTGAATAAATTTAAGGTATTAATTCAGCAATATTTTTAATGTACATTAATATAACAATTTGTTTTAAGAATTTAATGATATGTGAGACTGTTAATTTTACAAACGAAAGACCAAGGCAAACCAATCTCGCTATAGATATTGAAGGAGCTAATTTTCAATGGATGAAACAAGCAACATTAGATATTAATAGTTCGCAAAGTAATATGTATGTATATCATGTGTTTTAATTTCACAACATTCATAATACGGTTTAATTATTATTACAGATTATGCTCTCCGAAATCAGATTTTGTGTCCCTTGGAAAGAAAGTAGCAGTTCACGATATTCTACATAATATAAACATAGCAGTTGAACAAGTAAGTGTGTATCTGATTTATTAATCATATTTATAAATTCATAGGCATATTTTCTATTGCAACTTATAAATAAAAATAATGCAAATTTATATATATTCCCAATTAGGGTGTTATACAATTAATTTTAATTTGTGAAACGGATAATAATTCCTATACAGAACTTTCTAGAACATTCTGGAAAACTAATCAATTAATTTTTATTTATTCCCAATTAGAGACTTATACGATTAACTTTAATTTGTGAAACGGATAACAATTCCTACATAAAACTTTCTAGAGCATTCTGGAAAACGAATCAATTACATTTCCAATTATTTGCAATTAAAGAGTTATACAATAAATTTTAATTTGTGAAATGGATCATAATTCCTATATAGAGCTTTCTAGAACATTCTGGAAAAATTATCAATTAAATTTTCATATATTCCCAATTAGAGTCTTATACGATTACTTTTAATTTGTGATACGCATAACAAGTCCTATATAGAACTTTCTAGAACATTCTGGAAAACTAATCAATTAAATTTTCATATAATTCTAAATAGGGTGTTATACGATTAATTTTAATTTGTGAAATGGATAACAATTCTTATATGGATCTTTCTAGAACATTCTGGAAAACGAATCAATTCAATTTCTATATATTCTTAATTAGGGTGTTATACGATTAATTATAATTTGTGAAATGGATAACAATTCTTGTATGGATCTTTCTAGAACATTCTGGAAAATAAATAATAAATTATTAGATATTCCCAATAAGGGTGTTATACATTTATTTTTATTTTGAGAAACATGTAACAATTCCTATATAGATCTTTCTAGAATATTCTGGAAAATGAATCAATTAAATTTCCATATATTCGCATTTAGGGTGTTATACCATTAATTTAATTTTGTGAAACGGTTAATAATTCCCATGTAGAACTTTCTAGAACATTCTGGAAAACAAATCTACTAAAGTTCCATATATTCTCAATTAGTGTGTGAAACAAACGGATAACAATTCCAGTATGATCTTTCTGCAACATTCTGGAAAACAGATAAACTAAATTTCCAATTATACGTAAATAGGGTGTAAAACGGATATTATTTCCTATACAGCTTTCCAGAACATTCTGGAAAACATAAAAATTAATTTGCCACATAATCCTAAGCGAAATGTTATACGAATTATTTTAATTATGGAAACGGTAAGTTATTTGGACTTTTCTAGAATATTCTGGAAAACGAATTGAATTTCCAAATATTTTAAAGTAGAGGGTGTTATACAATTCTTTTTAATTTATGAAAAGGACAAAGAAAAATATTAAAATAGTCGTAATTATTTATACATATATTATGTATGATTTTTATTTATACATTGTAAAACATGCTAGAATACTTCGAGAATGTAGATGTGATTATATTGATCGAAAGCAGCCGACAATACACGATCGAGAGCGTTCTAGACATGGGAGTTAGTAGTGTTCGCGAAACCTACGAGAACAATCGCGAAGCTCGACGCCGTCGTATATATACCCGAGAAGCGAGCGCCAACGCCAGTCTATTTGAATCAATCGCAGCGAACAGAGAGAGAACAGAGCGATTTCAAGCGAATATCAGACATACTCTGCAGTGAATTACTATCTCAAAACAAATTGTATTGCATTTGTTGTGTTGTGAGAAGAGAAAATAGAAGAAATGGGAAAAGCAATCGGAATTGACCTGGGCACCACGTACTCTTGCGTGGGCGTGTGGCAACACGGGAAAGTGGAGATCATCGCCAACGACCAAGGCAACCGCACGACGCCGAGCTACGTGGCGTTCACGGAGTCGGAGAGGCTGATCGGCGACGCCGCCAAGAACCAGGCGGCCATGAACCCCAACAACACCGTGTTCGACGCCAAGCGCCTCATCGGGCGCGCGTTCGACGACCCCAAGATCCAAGCGGACATGAAGCACTGGCCCTTCAGCGTGGTGAGCTCGGGCGGCAAGCCCAAGATCCGCGTGCAGCACCGCGGGGAAAGCAAGACGTTCGCGCCGGAGGAAATCAGCGCCATGGTGCTGGGCAAGATGAAGGAGACAGCCGAGGCGTACCTGGGGGGCAGCGTGCGAGACGCCGTGATCACCGTGCCCGCCTACTTCAACGACGCGCAGCGCCAGGCCACCAAGGACGCGGGCGCCATCGCCGGCCTCAACGTGCTGCGCATCATCAACGAACCCACGGCCGCCGCGCTCGCCTACGGCCTGGACAAGAACCTGAAGGGAGAGCGCAACGTGCTGATCTTCGACCTGGGCGGCGGCACGTTCGACGTGTCCATCCTCACCATCGACGAGGGCTCGCTGTTCGAGGTGCGCGCCACCGCGGGAGACACGCACCTGGGCGGCGAGGACTTCGACAACCGGCTGGTGAGCCACCTGGCCGACGAGTTCCAGCGCAAGCACAAGAGAGACTTGCGCAGCAACGCCAGAGCTCTGCGTCGCCTGCGCACCGCGGCGGAGCGCGCCAAGAGGACGCTGTCGTCCAGCTCGGAGGCCAGCATCGAGATCGACGCCTTGTGCGAGGGCGTGGACTTCTACACCAAGGTGTCCCGCGCGCGCTTCGAAGAGCTGTGCTCCGACTTGTTCCGGGGCACTCTGCTGCCCGTGGAGAAGGCGCTGGCCGACGCCAAGATGGACAAGGGCGCCATCCACGACGTCGTGCTGGTTGGTGGCTCTACGAGAATCCCCAAGATCCAGGCGCTGCTGCAGAACTTCTTCTGCGGCAAGGCGCTCAACCTGTCCATCAACCCGGACGAGGCGGTGGCGTACGGAGCCGCCGTGCAGGCAGCCATCCTCAGCGGCGAGAGCAGCTCCAAGATCCAGGACGTGCTGCTGGTGGACGTGGCGCCGCTGTCGCTGGGCATCGAGACAGCGGGCGGCGTCATGACTAAGATCATCGAGAGGAACAGTCGCATCCCGTGCAAGCAGACGCAGACGTTCACCACGTACGCGGACAACCAGCCCGCAGTGACCATCCAGGTGTTCGAGGGCGAGAGGGCCATGACGCGAGACAACAACCTGCTGGGCACGTTCGACCTGACAGGCATCCCGCCCGCGCCTAGGGGCGTGCCGAAGGTGGAGGTGACGCTGGACCTGGACGCCAACGGCATCCTGAACGTGTCTGCGAAGGAGACGGGCTCGGGCAACAGCCGCCACATCACCATCCAGAACGACAAGGGCCGCCTGTCGCAGGCCGACATCGAGCGCATGCTGGGCGAGGCGGAGCGCTTCCGCGAGCAGGACGAGCAGCAGCGGCGGCGCGTGGCGGCTCGCAACCAGCTGGAGGGCTACGTGTTCGGCGTGCGGCAGGCGCTGGATGAAGCCGGGGCGCGGCTGGGAGCGGAGGACCGCGCGCTGCTAAGCCGCGAGTGTGACGCCGCGCTGCAGTGGCTGGACGGCAACGCGCTGGCCGAGGTCGAGGAGTACGAGCACCGTCTGCAGGAGTTGCAGCGAGTCTGTTCTCCGGTCATGACGAGGTTGCACCAAGGAGGAGCTGCTGGTCCTGGTAACACTTCCTGTGGCCAACAAGCTGGAGGCTTCGGCAACTTCAACAACAGATCTGGACCCACCATTGAAGAAGTCGATTAAATAACTCCACACATCCATCCTTTGTAAAGACTGATTCATTTACATTCTCTATTTATACTCATTGTCATTAGTAGTATATGTGTACATTATGTAAATAAAATATTTTAGTTTTTATAATATGTTTAAACAATTGTATTCCTATATTAGTGATATTATTAGAAAATAACTGTATTATATGAATGTTAAATATACTTAATTGTTTAATAATTTAAATGATTTATTGTTTCATTCAATTTATTTTTAAGCACATCTTCTTAAAGAACTTTCACCGTTAACAGTGCCATATATTTCATAAATTAACTAGACATAAAATACATTCTGTAAATAATATGTATTTATGTATTTATCAATTTGTTTTGAATGCATATTATGTAATCGTGTTTTATATTATTATTATGTATATTAAATAGTATTGTACAAAAAGTCTTAAATAAATAAGATTCCATAAAAATATAGTTTAATTTTTCCAATAACAATATATAGTCCCAATTCCAATATAAGTCGAATTATATCAAATATTTTGAGTATATTCAGTTTTAAATCGGAATATTTATATTGTTAAAACGAGAAAAAAGTAATAATAAATAAATGTTGCTTATTTCATGTTGAATTGCACCATGTAATAAGTTGCCTATTTTTTATGTTTTAGGGACAGTTAATAGGTATATGTGGGCCACCAGGAAGTGGAAAATCATCTTTGTTGTTAGCTGTTATGGGTTTGCTTCTGCAGTCTGCAGGTAGAAGAAGAATTAATGGCTACTGCGCCTATATAAATCAAAATCCAATCATATTTCAAGATTCGCTAAGAAATAATATTTTATTTGATAGTGAATTTGATTCACAGAAGTATAACATTCTAAAGGTGTAATGATTAAATATTAATTTGTAATATTTGTAGATATTTCCGAGTAACAATGTATTGCGAACTACAGGACTTTATTTCTAAATTGCCTGCACAAGATGATACAATTATTTTGTCTGAACTACTGCCATTAGAAATAAAACAACGGATTATTCTTGCAAGAGCACTTTACCATGAAGGGTGAGAATATATTATATATTTTCCTATAAATTTAAATATATGATGAGACCTTATTTAGTAAAAAAATATACTTGAGAATTAAACTTATTTCTTTTTAATTTATTTAATACGTTAAAGTTTTGACTAGGCAATATTTAACTATTTTAAAGTAATATCAATAATAAAATTTTCTATGGCAATAATTTAGTCCCCATGTAACACTTAAATCTACTTTTTTGAAATTTCTATGGCTGAAATCTGAAAATTGGACACATTGTAATAATAATGAATCGGAAGTATATGTCAAATTTACTTTATTTATTACAATATAATATTGGACTGAAATTTATTCGATAAAGCATTTTTAATATATTTTGTTTTATAGGGACATATATTTATTAGATGAACCATTAAGTGCCTTGGATCATCGGAATGCTTCTAGAGTATTTGATATTTGTGTTCTGAAATCTTTACAAGAGAAGACAGTATTATTAGTTACTGATAACATTGAAGTAAGTGTATTTAAATATTTATAGATCTAGAAACTTTTCTAGGGAGAAATATTTTCGGGTTTACTCAAAAATACAGCATCAGCGGCTTTGGGAATTACTTCCTCTCTTGATACTACGTACATAAACTATTTTTCTAAGTAATATTCATGACGGGAATATCGGATTCCTGACAATTACAATTTTCACCTTTGATTATTCGAATAATATATACATAATTTGATCAACATTATATTTTTTTAGTTTCTTCAACAATGTGATAAAATTTATATGATGCATCAAGGCAGAATAATATTACAAGGACAACATGATAAACTTTTAAACTATAATGCAGACTATACGGCCTTTATCACGTATTTACTAAAACAAAGAAACGCGTGCAGGTAATTTTTAATATTTATTACGAATAAAATTTTCTTAAATAAATTATGGGATATTTATCTACGTAAACTGCAAATATCTGTACTGGAATATCACGTAAATCTATTTCATTAATAATTTTAGCTTGCTTCAGTTTTTAGTAAACTTTTTCGCTTACTTAAAATAGTTAAGTTAAAGGAAAGTTAAGTTAAAGAATTTTCATTTACTTTACTATTTTAGTTTAATTTAGGTGTGTGAAGGAAAAGCAATTTATTGAAATATTTTTTTTGTTTTAGAGAAAAATCAAACTTTTTAGAAGTATCGACAGAAATTCCATTGAGCTTTGAGAGATCACGCAGTCATTCTACGTGTTACAGTATTTTTGATTCCACGGAATCTTTATGTCCAGATGTAGTAGACAGTTACAATACTGGAGGTACTATAATATAATATAAACTACAAAATTACTGTATGTAAAATTCTTAACTTCTGTTTTTGTTTTAGAGAATAGATTACAAAATACTGACGCTATAAAATCTTATTTATTAAATTTTGGATGTTGTTCTATAATAACATTATTTTTAGGACAAATTTTAAATGTAACAATTGTGTCGTTTCTACCTCTTTACTTCTTTTTCTCACTTGAGGTAAAGATCATATAAAACTTAAACTCGAATAAAATTTTATTTTGATTTAGTTTGTTAATGTATTTTTATTTTGTAGAGAATAATGAATTTTAATACACATTTATACATATATTCAGGAATATTTTTATGGATGTTAGTTTTTGGAATAATTACGAATTATTTTTTTAACAATGTAAGTTTACATGAGTATTATTTTTTAATATTTTTGTTATAACTTGTTTTTATTTTACAGAAAATGTTTGCAGCTTCTATTAGAATTCATAATGACATATTACAAAAATTATATAAAGCTACATTTTCATTCTTTCGAGACAAGTCTTTTACTATCATATCTACAATTTCAATTCAGCAACAATTAAGTAAGCGTTATACAAATATGATTCATTGAAATGTTAAAAATTTGTTTGAAAAAATTGAAATAACTATTCTATACTTACAAAAAACAAAAGCAAATATAAAAGAAATTGTATTTTTTAGCTGACATCGAGATACCTCGACTTATTTACAACATTTTCTTAAATTTCTTTATTGCGATTATAACTTCTGTTGTTATATTTTTTGCCTCTCCTTGGAATTTTATTCCTGTTACAATTGTGTTCGCAATGATGATTATTTGTACAAGTTTTACAAGGTATGTAAAAATGACTTATATACGATAGATTCTATGTATTTTTGTTTTATAGGAGAGCTCTTGTGCCATTCAATCAGTTCGGTATGGAATTCACTGACTTGATTTACACTCAAATAATGACAGTATTAAAGGCACAACCGATAATCCAAGCATATAATAAAGTCAATTATTTCTCAAGGAGGTATGTTCTTCATTTTCAAATATAAATTTAGTATTAAAGCACTCGTATGGGTTATAAACAAATTTGTTTCGATACTGGTAAAATAGAAAAATAAATAGGTCTGTTCTCTCGTTTCTTTTTATGCAAAAAATTTTTGCTTCGATTAAGATACTGAGACTATTTTTAATTAAAATTTATTAACAATACGTATTAACTGATTTAAACCAGTTTCGCATTTCTATAAATCTTTTGAACTAATTTTAATATAAAATTTTTACAGTTTACATGCCAATTACAATAAATATATGGTTTATTTATACATTATACATGCTGCAAAAGGTTGGCTAAGTATTTTGCTGCACTGCCTTACAGGTAAAAAAAATAGCAAATGTGGAATATATTTTAGTAATGATTATTATTTTAGTTTTACTTTTGGCTTGTGTGGGATTCATGTCTCTAGGCACCCATCCAGAATGTACCCTTAGTGGTTTTAATCTTTTCCGTGATACAAGTGCTACAATTAGTGCAAATGAAGATGCTACAGTAACAAAATGTGATGACAGTGGTTACAGCACGTCTGTCAAAGCTTGTATAGTACTTACAATTGTATGTACTTTACAAGCATCTTATGCGTTACAGAGATGTTTGTCACTTTATTTAAATGCTGGATTAGCGTTTAATATGTTATCAAAAGTACAATCATTTAAAGCGGTACGTATAAAAAAAATATTATTTAAGAAAATATGTAATCCCCTTAGATCATATATCACTATGAATTCTATGTATTAATTGAAGGACTTTATTTTGTAGAGTATAACTGAAGAAGAAACAGAAGATGAAAAAGACAATAAAATAGAATTGGAAGAAAAAGCATATAGTATTAAATTTGTAAAAGCTACGGTAAAACAAGCAGAGCTTCATGTAATAAATGAATTGTCTTTAAACATTAAAGAAAACGAAAAAATGGGTATTATTATAATAAGCAATTAAAGAAATAAAATTAATTAACATTTCTTGTAGGTTTCTATGGATTATCCAGCGCAGAAAGAAAAGCTATTATTGCTTTAATGTATAAACTAATAGATGTATCTAGTGGCAATATTCTTATTGGTAAAAAGAATATTTCTAAAATTTCATTGAATAATCTTCGATCACTAGTTCATGTAATTCCTGCCGAACCATATCTATTTAACTTATCAATTAGGTAAGGTTTCCGTAAAATTTAATTATTAATGTATTTAATGTGTCTATTTTTTCAGGAAAATTTTAACAGTAAAAAATGGAATATTAGATGATCCTAGTGAAGTTCTAAAAAAATTTGTGTTATTTGAACGAATAAGTTATTTAAATAAAAAATTAGATTCAGTAGCAGATCATCTACTAAACACTGAAGAAAAACATTTGCTTTGTTTAGCACAAGCCTACATTAAACAAAGTCCTGTAAGTATTCAAAAGTGATATGCATCTACAATCATTATATAAAACTTATTTTGTTTAAGATTATAATCATAGAAGATTTTGTAAGTGGATCAAATTTTGAATACATCATAACTACACATTTGAAACAGTTGTTTCCCCAGTCTACCATATTAATATTTGCCAATGATGTTAATAGTTTACGAGAATGTGATTCCATTACAATTGTTGAAGATGGAAAGGTATTTTTTACAATATGTAATTATTCATATGGATAGGTATTTATCATTCCATATTTTTTTTAGGTTGTACATACCAATAATGCAAAACATGTTATAATTAATTTTTCAAAACAATTAAGAGTGTATGAAACTTCAGCAGTGGAAACTAGTTTTTAAACATTTATACATTTTTGTACTATAAGCTGTACATATTTATATTATATTTGTAAGTGTGAATGTTAACAAATAAATTTAACTAGATAAATTGTATAATAAGGTAATTAATAGTTTTAAATGTAACCGATTTTGATATTAATAATTCAAAATGTCTAACAGACTTCAGAAAAAGGTAAAACTGAAATATTTCATATTTGTTTGTTTTTGAAATCATTTTTCATAATATAAATTGCACAGTTATTAAATAAAGAGTACTGCAAAGAAAATATGACAAAAAGATATATATAATTTTCACTTTTGTTTTACAAATTGTAAGGCCTTAGAGTGTTTTATACTATACTTAAATATTATTTTTTGGGGAAAAATGACAGAAAATTAAAAAGCTCTTCCCAAAACAAAGAAACCAAAAAACAAAAACAAAAGCAAGATTAGATACTACAGGTCAGAGTTTTTGATTTTCTTGCGGAAAACAAATATTTGCTGAAAATAAAATATTCTCAAACCAATTTATACTCATTATTATTTTACCATAGTCATTAAAGTACATATTTAAATGTAATTTATAATTATACGACTTTGAAATAAATAAAATCTAAATTTAATCTTTGAGTTGCCATGAACAAATGACGAATACAAACAATTATTATATATATTCTCCCAATATTTAATATTATGTTTTAATAACAATAAAGATTACAATTGATTATATGAAAAAGTTTTATCTCAAGGGATGCAACAATCACATCACGAAATGCAAACATGTTGCGAAATATTAGGCGCAAATTTTTGTCAACAGTATTTTCAATACGAAATTATTCTTTAATTTTGAATTAAACTATCATTTTTACATTGAAGATACAATAGTTTATTTGTCATGAAATAACAGGAAATGTTTCAATGATTGAAGCATGAAGGTTTTGAGTCATTTTCTGAACTTCAGACTGCAGATAAATTACCACCACCTGGAGTTCGAGTTGGAAATGAGTGGAGTGAGCGCTCATGACAAACCAGCATTGTTTGTCAGTTGATATGACTCGTTCTTAGCAGACAGTCGCAAGTTTTATCTAAAACTTTGAATGAATAGTTATGTGAACTGAGTGTAGTGAAATTTGTGTAAATAGATTTTTAATAAAATTGTTCCAGTTAAATAGGTAAATATAACCTTATTTCTCATGAAATCAAGTAGAAATATTCTAAATCTGACAGTTGTATAGCTTCTTAAATCTATAATTTTCTGGAAATATTGTTGCGAATATTATTTGTACGTATTGTGAAAGCAATTGTTTTAACAATATTGTGTTAAACTTTGAAATATAATCAAATACCGACTAGGGGGTAGTTACTAAATAATTATATTTGTATAATACATAAAATGGTGTAAATATAAATAAAATTGGAATTTATAATATTTTTATAATTACAGTTTTAATTTTTAATTGAATTTTCATTCACAACATTAATACAGTGAAGTGAATGTTGTGGTTTTTTCTTTCGTTAGTTAACATGAGGTGATTCCTAATGAATCATATTACTACAACGCTTCGTGAACATGTGATATTTGCATTTATATGTATGCATGTCGGCATAACAATGCAAATATAAATTGCAGATTTGAAAAGTTCACAGGTACATATTTGACGTCATAAACTTATTTGATAGGGAAAAACATTACTGGCAATTAACTAATTACTTTTTTATTATTATTGTTTGCGCTATTTACGAAAGTATACAGCAAGGTCGAAATTATGTACTATAGTTTACTATAGGTATTCTTATTAGAAAAACAGTTGCATGTGGGATCTATTTTTGCACATTCATTCCATTTTCATTGTTTTCCTTCTTTTTTTTTTAAATGTTACTAATTGAAAATTAATTTACGTTATAATTTACATTGTACAAATATTATCAGGAAATAATTGCAATAAAAATAAAAATATATTACTAGTTTTACGCAAAACTTAAATAAAATTTCGTTATCAACGTAATATTCTTGTGCAAATAAACTTTTTTTTTCAATGCTTGAATTAATTACTATATTGTAGTACGAAAATTATTAATCACTATTCATATTTACATTTTGTATTTATAGATAATTATAAAAAAATTAACATTGATAACTTTATATTACGTAATTGTGTATATAACTAGCAAAAACATAAATTTAATAAATTATTAGTTCTGTGACGTATTGGTTAATATAATTTTCTTTATTTCTGAAATGGAATCCATGAAAAAGATCAATCAATAGATCAGAAAACCACGAAAAGGATTTCTTCATTTTTTACTTGTCTCGGTTTTTGTTAATTTAGTTGACGTCCTTGGAAAGAAACAGAAATGTTCTTACGATCTTACGTCTGTAGGTATTTTTATTTGTTGAAATATTTTGTTTATGATCTTTTTTTAAATAAAGAAAAAATATTTAAAGAGTATATTTCATAAGTTTATGATCAAACTATTAATTTTATGATATGTACATGGCACATATTTATTATTCTTATCAAGTTTTAATTTTCTAGTGTAAACAGGGTGTGACGTATGTAACTTATTTTTTTAGAATATCTTATTATTCATTATTATTTCCTAGTATTTTTTTTCTGTTGTTATGGAGGGAACGTCCAGCTTATAGTATACCTAGTGAATAAAAATGTTTTTCTATTTAAAATAATTCATATTACAATGACCCTGTGAACCTTATTAAAAAAAATTGATGTGGAAATCACATGACTTCCTTACTTACTGTATATTAGTAAGGAAAATATATATTTATTTAAATTTCAATCGCATTTTTTTCAATATTTTTATTACATAAGGATATAAAACTAAGACATGGTTGAATTAAAAAAAAATATTGGAATATGCAAAAACTTTTATCAAGAATATATTTTTTTCGTAAAATAAAATTAACTACTTTTGTTTTAATTGTTTTGAAAATTGCAAAACTAAAGCCTGAAGAGCTATTGTAAAGTCGACGAAAATTTATTTCAAATTCACATATTTTTGTAGGTAGCGTATGAGAACATGAAATTTTTTTGCCAATTTAATTTAATCATTGGTCAACCGTATATTACCTCTGATCTCTGAACTGAATAATCAGATCTCCATTGCAACAATTAACCTGAAGTAAGAGTTAAATTAGTGCAATTGTTACCGAGTGACCTCACGCTGTGATTTTTGCTGATCTTTTAACTTTCAGATAACTGATAGTGCATAACTCTCCAATGATACACAAGTTTAAAGTCCTGTCCTTTAGTGATCTATCATCGTATCACACTTATGCGTGTGTATTCGATCTGATAATAATTATATCTTAGATTATGCCATTCGTATCTTTAAATGTTTTATTGTTACTCATAGTATGTCAAAGTCAATTATAATTCTTGTCATTTAAAATAAAATACAAATACGACTGTGTGAGTTCTTTCAATTATTAATCAAAGACTTGTTTATTATCTGTAATTATAAATATTTTTGTTTCAAATGCTATATACCTTAGAAGTCTTATAAGATTCATATAATCTATAATTTTAAAGATTTCTGTTACAAAAACATTTTAAAATGTATATAAAAATTTCATATTGAGTATTAATTAAATGCGATTTCGATATATAATTTTTTTCACAATATTTGAGTTTATAATGTAAGCGTTGAAAAATCCAATTTATCCGATCTCGTAACTTTTATGATTTTCGAGATTCCAATGGTTGTAATGAATATTAGGTACTTGAAAAAATAGTTTATGTATGTAGGAATAACAAGGAAAGTAATTTCCAAAGACGCTGATTCTATATTTTTGCGTAAACCTGAAAATATTTGAAAATATCGAATTTTCAGCTCGAAAATTTTCAAATTTTACAAAATTTTGTTTGTAATACTTTTTTAAAGAATTAGTTACGCTGATACCAAATTTACAAACAGAATTTAATTATCTCTTTTCGTTTCGGAGATATTTGCTCTCAAAGTTGTACCTCAAAAAAGTGTGTTTTTTGAGTATATTTCAAAAATGAGTAGAGATACAATCTCAACTACTTTACCATTCGATTCTACGGGAAAAGTTACATAAAGAAATGTTTTGCCCACATATATGTTCTTTGGAACGATTAGGTGCAAAATAAGAAAAACGAAAAAACCTAAATTTCAATTTTTCGCCTCAAAACTTTTTGTCACCAAAATTTATAATTTTCTAGACTTAAGTAGACATCGATGTGCTGATTTCAAATTTTCAAACAGAATTCAATTATCTCTTCCCGTTCTCGAGATATTTGACTTCAAAGTTATACCTAAAAAATTAGGTTTTTTAGGTTTACCACTTTAAGGGTTAGGTTTACGACTTCGGCGACCGCACCAATCGATTCTTCGGGTAAAATTACATAAGTGTACCAATTTTCAGATTTTTATTCCAACGGATACAAGTTTTAGAAAGGAAAAACTGAAAATGGCCAAAATCGAGAAAAATCGTAAGGGGTTCATCAGGCATTTTTTTCGATTTTGGCCATTTTCGTTTTTCCTTTCTACAAATTGTATCCTTTGGAATAAAAATCTAAAAATTGGTATACTTATGTAATTTTGCCCGTAGAATCGATTGGTGAGGTCGCCCAAGTCGTAAACCTAACCCTTAAAGGGTTATACCTAAAAAACCTGTTTTTTTAGATATTGCAAAAACTCAACTTTGAATGCAAATACCTCGAGAACGGTAAGAGATAATTGAATTCTGTCTGAAAATTTGGAATCAGCGTATCGATATCTACTTAAGTCCAGAAAATGAAAAGTTTTGGAAACAAAAAGTTCCTCAGAGAAATTTTGAAATTTAGGTTTTTTCGATTTTCTCATTTTTCACCTAATCGTTCCAAAGAACGTATATGCGGAGAAAACATTTCTTTATGTAACTTTTCCTGTAGAATCGATTGGTATAAACGTTAAGATTGTATCTCTACCCATTTTAGAGATACAGCCAAAAAATACACTTTTTTGAGGTGCAACTTTGACAGCAAATATCTCGGGAACGAAAGGAGATAATTAAATTCGGTTTGAATATTTGAAATCAGCGCGTCGAGATCTATCAATGCACACTATTTCCCAAAATCAAAATTTTTGTCACAAAAATGAATATTTTTGGGATATTTCGCGTTTATCAACACAAATTTTGGTTTAATACTGTAGTTTGGTTTGTTTTAACTGTACAAAACTTTAATATGGGGTTATAGGTTTTGAGAATTATTAAAAGTTAGATAATAAAGCGACAAAATAAAATAGGAATGCAAGTTTTGAAATCAGAGACAAATTTCAAGCATATAGTTACGGGCAAAAGCTAAATAAAGAATGATTATACATAATAAGAATCTAATATTTGCAGGAATATATCTCGAGTATCCCACGTAATTATTAGTCAGTAGAGCAAATTGAAGTAGGAAAACATATAGTAAACTTACTATTTAACTTACCATGTACATAGTTTTATTGACAGTATAATAGCAGTAATTAGAAAAGCAATTGAAAATTAAATTATGTTGTCATATGTCAGATTCTGAGTTTTGCATTACGTTTTACGTAGTATGTGAAGTTATATAAAATCTGTCTCAAGAAGAATCCAATAAGATATTTTGATGTATTCAAAGTTCCACACGGAATCATTGCTATACAGGTTGATGTAAAACGAGAGAATCAAACACAATAGTTTGTTGGAGAGGTCATTGGGAGTAAAAAAATGTCATATGAATATACATAGGTTCTCTTTATAAACTACCGTATAATCACGAATTGTATTAATTGCATATACCTTTCGTATGTATCATAAAGTTTTTGTTTCCAAGGCAAACTGGTTCCTCGTATTCTCGTATCTTACACTAAAACTTCTAATTTGAAGAATTTAATAAACTACATAAAATAGTCATAAACATATTACATATATACCTCATTTATAACAAGATATTAGTTATCAATGTTATACAAACTATAATAATGAAGCAGATTTGGAGAAACTTTTTCATCTTAAAATTCTAAAATTTTGTATAGTTACAGAACTTTCAGAAATTATGTTTTAAAGGAAGATTAATCCACAGAAACAATTAGTAGTTAATGATAATTGTTTTTATTTTTCTTTGCGTTTCGCCAGCAGAGCTTCCAATTTCCATTCCTCACTAAGTTGTTCACAGAATCTTAAACTATCTGACAAATATAATATACACAGTGAATACAAAAAACCTTGACAGGGAATTAACACGGGGTATCAGTTTCTTGTTATTAGCTTATGTCTAGCTAAATAAAATAGGGAATGTGCTCTGGTTTCAGCACGGCAAGAAGTAAAGCAAGCACCCACTGAAACCAGAGCCAAAACTGCTCCAGAATGTGCTCTGGTTTCAGCAGGCCAATTAGAGCACACATTGAAGCGTGCTCTAATTTCCGACCGGCTGAACTAGATCACCTTCAGGTCATAAAATACCCTAGAAGGCAATTCAGGGCTTTATTACTGATGTAAAAAATGCTGCCAAAAAGAAGGCGAAATAATTCAATTCTCAAATCACTCGGTAGAGCATTAACACAATTTTCTATTAGAACAAAGTAGTACTAAATTTTAACATATACTCTATACATACATACTCTATAATTAATCTTTGACCATATCTAATTATCATTAATTATGAGTCAATAAAAGTTATATAAAAATGTTAAGCACCATTAGGGATAAATAGCAAAAAAATACTTTTAGTACTTATTCAAGGTTTCACATTTTTACAAACACTTCCACAATCTGCAGACGAATGTTAACATAATGTTAATAAACACTTAGAATTATCACCTCATTCATAAAAATATATTGATATAAGTACTAGAATAATATTTATTTATTGCAATATTTGTTTTTCTCTTCATCAATTTTAAATTGTCAACTTATTAATAATTAATTATTACAAAAATTATATTATTTGTTATGCAGAGTGCTTTCCTAATTATTTTAAGAAAAAAAGCTTCAAATAACAGTTGTAGAATTAGGTATGTAAATTACGTAAATCACCCCAAAAATATTTTAATTGTAATAAAATATTTTATAATAATTGTAATTTTATTGTTGGTTTGTGAAGGTATGACATAAAAGCAGAATAAGATATGCAGATGTATTATACGTGCAAATTTCCTCCTTTTATTTTGTTTGCGGGTTAGTAATCATTTCTGCATTACTGCATTCAGTTGTAAGTTTATGCAAAGTTAAATAGAAGCATACGTTGATTTCGTATAAGAATGCAGGAATCTTAAGTAGCATCAGCGTCAGCGAAACTTTCTTGTGATAGTTAAACATGTATAACAAGGAGAGATCGATTGAGGAACTTTTCTCTTACTCACTTACCTTATTTTTACATAACAACATGTCAAACACACAATTATTATTTATGCGTAAATTGCTGTTTTTCTGTGTGAAACAAAACACGAACTAAATCTGTTTATTTAATACCTGAAACGCTGATTAAATTGATACGTATAATTCAAGTGTAATACTACATGTACTACAAATAAATAAATATATAAAAATGTTGATGTTTAATAATTATTTATATATTAAGGTCGTAATTAAAATATTTTAGCACGAGCTGTAATCTTGATTATACTACACACGTCATTTTCACGTAATCAGAATGCTTCATTTGATGGCTGTAGGTAGTTTTTAATTGAAGAAATTTGATAAAACCGCAGTATCAAAGTCATGGTTATATTTAACAAATATTTTATGTTTGAAATGTTGTCATTCGTGAAATAATCAAGCATATATAATCTCGTATATAATTCAAGCTATGAATTTAATAGTTAAAATTTACGTATAATTTCTGCAAACTCCTGACAACTCGGGTCAAAAATCTTAAATCGCTCCAGCTTCACTGTTGTAATCTAAATGTCATTTTGATTCTCGTTTTTCTATTACTTATCTATATCTTCATCAAAGATATATTGCATATGTACTAATATTTGTGTTTATTATTTACAGATCCACTATGAACTTAATAAAAATTATATTTTTAATTTATTGCACAATAACTTTAACAAATGCAAATGACGAAGAAATAAAAGTAGGCTTGGATTTATTTAACATGGATGTTGAAGATAAATGTAATGATTTAACTACAGTACAAAAACAGTTCATTCTTAATCCAACAAATAATTCAATAAACCAGGTATTATATACGTAAAACAAATAAGATTTAATGTTTTAGTACATAAGATTTTTTAGATAACAGAAATAGAAAAAGAAATAGGTAACTTCGTTAAGGATGAATCAAAGAGGCTGCGAGATACCCACAATGTGTCTGGTACTGAAATGACAGAAGAGGTGCAAAGGCGATGGACCATTGCATCGAACATGGGGGACGCTGAACTGCCAGAACAAAGTTGGAATCAGGTAAACTCAACTATTTCCTTTAAAACTTTGTTTACATCTACAATATCATACAGGCTGGTCGTTCTAAGAGGATAACCATTGGTTAAATTGGGGCAAGAACTGCAAAAAACTGATTTTGGCAAATTTACTTTCTGACATAACTTTCTTGTCTTCAAAATTTTTGTAACTCGAATACTTTTCGAGAAATATCTCAAGCTCAAATTTTTAACATTTCTTCCATATTTTCTATCATGTCACAATTGATAATAAATATTTTAGAAGTACATTGGAATGATATGTTTGGTTGAAGAAGTTTACAAAAGTTTTCATTACAAATTCTTTAGTACCAGGTTACATTCCACATTTATCTTATCACCATCCCTTGGTGTGTAACGTTGCTTTTACTTGCTTTCACTTTTAAAATTTCGTTGCAAGATTCCTACATATTTTGTCCAACTTTGCAACTTTGTGTAAAAATTTTCAAATTCCATTGTAGAAGCCCTGATTAAGTTCAATATCTACAGTGGTTTTATTAACGGATATTAAGGATAAATATTTTTAAATAGCATTTAGCAATTTTTGGAGCATGACATCTTTGTTTTGTATATCATAAGGACACTTTGAAATACAATAATTATGTCTACTTGTTAGTGTTGTGCAGTCTTTGATTGTAATTGAAATTATTTTATTTTCAGCTAATCTATTACAAAAATTCCAAAGAAGAATTACGAATAAATTTGAAAATACCTTGTCTCAATAAGACTGACAATTGCATGCTCAATAGAAACGGTAAGAAAATTCATAATATTTTTAGTTACGTGCTATTATACTTTATTTATATTTTTTTTAGATATAACAAATATTTTATCTACATCACGTGATGCCAAAGAATTAAAAAATGTATGGGTTTCTGTTCAAGATATTTATGCTAATAGTAAAGCAGAAGAATATCAGGATATTTTGAAACTTGTACATAAGTCTGCTGAAGTTAACGGTGAGTGTAGTAATACAATAATTAGTACCATATTCAATTTAATTTTTATTTAAATTACAAACATATTTATTACTGTTTAATGTGTTTTAACAACTGTTATGATTGTTATAGGCATGGAAAGTTCTACAAAATATTGGGAACATTTAACAGAATTGCCGGATGCGTACCAGCAAGCAAGTAATTTATGGGACGCAATAGAACCGCTGTACAATAAATTCCATTCATTCGTCAAGAAAAGATTGGAAAAACATTACAGTGAAATTACTGATTCTGAAAGCATACCTGTCTATTTATTAGGTAAGTTTAGTAAATCTGCATAAATACAAAATTATAATTTATAGATTTCCTAAATCGTAATTCTGTACTTGAGAACATCAAATTTCACGAGATAAGATTATGTTTACATATAAATGTGTCATAATAAATGAAAGTTCAGATTTTATCAAAAAAAGTAGAACAAAGTCACGTTTATATGTGGATAAAATATATAAATGCAAATATTTACATCCATAATGTGGCAACGTCTTTTTATCACAATACTGTAAATTAATGTGTCCTAAGATTTATTTTTTAATTATGCATTTTCATTAAATTTTATTTATAGATTAAGAAATAACAAACGTTGTTTTTTTAGTACCTATTTTTATTTTAATCTGAAACTTTTAATGTTTAATGTTTTTTTTGCTCTTTTTATTTCAGGATCTGAATTTGGAGAAGACTGGAGTAACATTGCACCACTTGTATTACCGCATAGATATTTATATGATGAAATTACATCTATGTTAAATTTTGATGTAAGTAAAGCATACAATTCTCATATATTGGTACAATTAATAATTTCATTTTATATTTTAGAAAATTGGTGGTAAAAAAGTTTACGAAATTGCTGATCAATTTACTTCCAGTATGGGTTTAGAAAAAGCTGGGAAAAAATTCTGGGAGAATAGTATGTTTAATCACAGCTGTCCAAGTCATTTATTAACATATTGTTCAGATAAATATACTTCGTAAGTAATAAATTCATAATGTTTTATCTCACTTTTTAATATTAGTTGTTTTATTAAAATAACAACCATATGTTCTTGCATTAAACTTATCTTACAAAAACATATTAGTTTGTGTGAATTAAAAAAATCTGATAATATTAAAGGCCTGAATTGTTATTATTTCATGGAACTATCATTCGTCCTTCCATTTTTAAGTAACTGACTACTACCCTAAAACAGGTGTGAGTTACACCCTTAAAAATATTACCAGTGAATTACTCGCATCAAAGTACCTATGTATACAAATTTTCATTTTAAAATTCTCACTAGTACGGGCCACAATTAGAAATTGAATATCAGCCAATAGAAATCCACATGACCGGTTTCAATGCGCGTGTGAGGATATACCGGGGATCCTGAGACGCTAGCACTCAGTCCCGCTGTGCGGGGCGCCGGGGCGGTAGTAGGCCTTCGGGTCTCCTCCCCGCCTGGTGGTCTAGCTAGACCTCCTTCCAGGGCATCTCATGCCCTGAAGGTGATCTAGTTCAGCCGGCCGGGAATTGGAGCTCGCTTTAGCGTGTGCTCTAATTCTAGGTCTGCTGAAACCAGAGCACATTCTGGAGCAGTTTTATCTGCTCTGGATTGTATTCTGATTTCAGTGGGTCAAGAATTAGAGCACTCAGAAGTATTTGCTCTACTTCTTGACCTGCTGAAACTAGAGCACATTCTGGAGCAGATTTAGCTGCTCTGGATTGTGTTCTGGTTTTAGTGGGTCAAGAATTAGAGCACTCAGAAATGTTTACTCTAATTCTGGGTCTGCTAAAACCAGAGCACATTCTGGAGCAGATTTAGCTGCTCTGGATTGTGTTCTGGTTTTAGTGGGTCAAGAATTAGAGCACTCAGAAGTGTTTGCTCTAATTCTAGCTCTGCTAAAAACCAGAGCACATTCTGCAGCAATTTAAGGTGCTCTGGTTTCAATGGATCAAAAATTAGAGTATTGTGAATTGCTTGTTCTATTTCTTGGTCTACTAAAACAAGAGTAGTTTTGTTTGAATGGGTCAAGAATTAGAGCATTTTAAAGTGTTCGTGTAGTATTTCTTTTTTATTGTAATTTATGTTTTGATTTCGGTCATTGTAAGAAATTTTGCCCTCAAGAACTCACTTTAAGCTGTAAGTCCCTTGCAGATGTTGTAAGATTTTTTTGATTTTAGTGTGATAACATGCAATGGCACGGGTTGGAAAGAATATTTAGATGCTCATGAAGATATGATTCGTGTTGCGCTCAACAAGGATTATGCTGCAACTGCTCTCAATGCTTATAGAATTTCAGGTAAATTTTATATCGTTCTTAACTCATTTGATTTGTTTTGGAAATGAAATAAAAAATATTATTTTTGTAGCCAATGCAACATTATTATCTTTGTACTATGATAGAATTATTACATTACAGCTCTGGACGAAGGTATGGCGAGTTTAAGCACTATACTCTCCGTAAAGAATCTGCCCCAAGCAGGTATCGTTCCCGAAAGCATTTTTGAAGAAGAGAGCACCAATGAAAATCAAATGACAGCCCTTATGCTTACAGCTTTACGCATATTACCAAAGCTTCCGTATTATTTCCTTGCGGATAAATGGAGATTGGAACATTTAAATGGAGAAAATACAGAGGAACAGACTAAATCCTGGTGGGAATTAAGGTACAATATTTCTTCAGATTTGAGTATACCGTATTTTTAAATATATTTAAATACGTATCCTTAAAGGGGTTCTTTTTAAAATATATCTAATTTACTAAGATGAATTATTTATATTTACAGACAGTCAGTTCAACGTGTAAGTGGTGTTTCTGATACTGAACCTGATTTCTTAGGAGATTCTTATATAACATCTAATAAGCCATATATCGGCAAATTTTTGGGCCTAATACTACAATTTCAAATACTGGAATTTATTAATTCTGAAAATGAAGGTGGACTAAATATTTTAACTTTTATATCTCAGGATAAACATATAAAGTAAGTAAAATATTTATTATTTACAATCAAATAAATTCACTTATTATTGTGCTATTTTTTAGAGAAATGTTAAAACAGAGAAGTAGCCATTCGTGGGCAGACGCAGTTAGGAACAATATTTACTATGACGTGGATGCAGACGCGTTATTAACTTATTTTAAACCTCTTGAAGAATACATGGATTATGCTCCAGTAGAACAAATCACTCAAACTGTCATTCCTAAAACAACATCAACAACGTCGACCACTACTACAACTACAACCACAACAACTACCACTACGCCTAAACCACCGAAACCACTTAGTTTTAACGATCATGATACTATTTCCCAATTACCAAAGGATGAACCTCGGCAAACACAGAGGAGACCAGCTGTTGAAGAGGTTTGTAAAAATATATATTAAAAAAAATTAATGATACAGTGCAGAAAAATATTATTTTGGAGAAGGAGTTTCATAATTGTTATTTTATTTTGCGTGCAGGAAATTTGGGGCACGACTTTTATTTACAAAAAGTACTGAAAAGTTTCTGGAAAGTTAACAGCGACTAAAGCTGAGATGTTTTGGAATTATCTTCTTTTCTACTAAATTAAATTCATATTTGTTTTTAGACTGTTAAAGTTTCAGTAGTTCTTTTCCGGATTGGAATTTGTGGAAAGTTTCTCCGTTTGTACTAGACATTATGACGTGTTCTTTATTCTATTTGTATCTATTTTGCGCTTTTTTATTCCCATTCTATATTCAAAAATTGTTTGATACTAATATGACGTCAAACTATCTACAGTATCTACATTTTTTCTGTCAATTTCTAACTATTATTTTTCTTGATAGAATTTTCCTCGTAAACGTTGCAAATTATTCTCATCTCTGAATTCAATAAAACAATAAATGATATAGTAACAATAATATATTCCAAGCATACTTTTTTTGTAAAAACTTTTGATTGTAATCAAAAGTTTTGCAGTATATGCATCAAATTTGTAAATAGTTAATTCACCTTTCTTCAATTTTTTAAAAATATATTAAATCAATTTAAAGGAGATGAATTAAATTTTAAAAATTACACTTCGAATTGACTGATTTTGAATTTGATTAATTCATGTCATTGATATGAATAGTTTAAATAGAAGTTATATTAAAATTCGTTCAGCTAAATTAACTTTACACGTGCCCATACTGATTGACCGACAGGCATCACGTTAAAAGTATTTAGAACGTATGAAATGACCTTAATTGGTGAGCATCCGTTCAAATCTCAAAATTTTAAAATTGGTATGATTACAATACTACTTCATATTAAATGTGGCAGCTAATTAAAACCTTTATATCCGTAAGCCATATGATCTATGATATAAACAAATGGTATTTTCTAACAGATTCTTTACAAACCCATGTTTATTGCGCCTTTTTAACATTTTTAATATTCGTGGTCCTTATATCACCCTCAAAAAAATATATATTCCTATCAACAAAAACAATGATTTTTTACGATTTTATTTAGCCTAAGAAAGCAGCCAATATTCCCCTTGAGCCTATGGAACCCCCAACAGAAGCCCACACCACAGCGACGTGGGTGGGTGCCACCGTGGGTGTTGGCTGCCTCGCCGTCCTAATCGGCATCTTCGCACGAAAGCGCTTTAAGAGAAAACCCCTGCCTCATAACAGGAGGCACGAGGTGTGAGACTGCTAGTGACTAAACATCACTTATTTATTTATCTCGGCACATCAACTAAATATTAAACTTCACAAGAACTGATTATAGGTCCAAAATTTTATAAAGTCTTCCGTAAAATATTAGTAAACTTTTGTACCGAAAGTTACCATCTTATGACCAAGTTTTTACAATACAATTTATGAAATTTTTCGATAAATCTAAATTTATATCGATGTACGTACGTACTATAATTTTTATTTACATTTTCTGTTTTATCTTAAGGTGAGCAAGTATAGATAGCTATGTTAGTATGTTATTAATTTATTTATTTAGTAAAATTAGGAAAAATTGTTTGAACACATTTTATGTAAAAATTTATAATACATTTTTATTTTGTACTATATGTTTTATTATTATGGTACCAACCTTGCATCATGTTTAATGCTTTATGCTTTGCACTCCCATATTTGCTTTGCTTTTTAATAATAATATGTATTAAAATATACACATAAGGTAATCTTCAAAATGGCATATTTTAAATTTGTGAAAACTAGTTCTACATTTCCAAAACTTTTACAAATAAAGAAACCTTGACATAAGGAATTAATATGGGAAACATTTACCTTAGCGTAGAATTTTTTACATCAGTAATAAAGCAATGAATTATTGAAAAATTCCGAAACGTTCGTGGAACAAAAGTACTCTGTAATCTTTGGTACGGTCAAATAATTTACTGAAATTTTTATGTTCTTAGTAGTTTTAATGTTTTCTGTTAATAATGACATTTCTTATGTAATCACATATAAAATATTTTCTTAAAAAAATCTTTACAAACGAAACAAATACATAAAATTTATTAAATAAAATTTTCTTATGTGTAATTCTACAACATTTATTTAAATATAGATTGAAACATGTGTAAGAAAGAATTCTTATTATATATTTATATAATAAATAAATTACAAAATATTTCAAATACTGTATTAAATACAAGTAAACATAAGTACAAAATATAAAGTTATAAATAACAGCTTAGTAACTATTAAATATTGCCATTTTGTTTTTTATATTCTTAAAATTTAAAGACTTATTTATTTTTGATTTTGTTATATAATTTAATCTAATTTTAAAATAACATATACTTATAGCCTTAATTAAATGGCCTATGTGATATTCCAAAGGTCCATGCACCAAGCAATGCTGTTTTAAATTAGAAAATATATTTGTATTTATAAAATGAAATAATATTTCAGCAGATAAATAAGGTACTATGTCCTCCCTTTCAAATAAACTATTATCTTTTAATTTTCGTCGTAAAATTTTTTCACATTGCACACATATATTTACAACATCCTCAGAAGGATAAATTAATTTAGACGTAATATTTACTGTTACTAAACAATACTTTTTTTCTCTTATATCAAAATCATATAAATACAATGCGTTAACACATTCTTCGCATGTTAATTGTTGACTTAACATGCGAGCAACGAAACCAGACATATATACAATAATACATTCAGAAAACTCACAAATTGAATCGACATGCTGTAAATAACCCTCTTCGAAATTGATCTCTTCTTCGTAGTTTAATCTATCGACAAGACGATCACGTCCACTTGTTTGATTGATTATTATCACAGAACTAGATGCATTTAATGCAGGAACCTCTTCTAGTGGAGTACAGTGTCCGAAATTATTATGTAATAATATTTTCTTATACGATAAAATGAATTCTCGGGCTGTTGGATTATTATTGTTTTTTCCATTTGTTTTAATAATGCTAAACAATTGCTCGGTATGGTCTTGATTAAATTTACATGTAGGAATGTACAGTAATAATTGTTTTCCAATACATACGTCGTGAAATAAATGTGTTAAGCTTTCAATGTATATTAAAATTCCTGAAAAATAATTAAAATAATACACATCAACTCGAATATAACTAAAGATATTTTGCTTTTACATTAATAATGATTTCAGAATTTTATTAATTAATTGTGAAAAACAAATAAAATTGAGTAGTAGAACTTACCAAGAAATCCTGTTCTGCTTGTAGTCGTCAAAATAGCTTTTTTTTGCCTGGAAGTTTTCAGTCCTTTTATAAAGATATTTATTTCATTTAAAAATGAAAATATTTCTACAAAATTATTGAGATTGATTGGTTTCTTATAACCAATTTGTTGAAGATTTCTTGAATTGCAAATATCAAATAATATATTCATTTTATATATAAAATCAACAGTTGCTTCACAATCTGCAAATTTTTCAAGTTTTAACCCATTGCAGCAAACATTCAACGCATCAGCTACAAATTCACTAAATACTTTTTGCTTGTGAAAATGTTGCAAATGTATTTTATTTTTTACATATAATTCTTTCTCTTCTTGTAATTTTTGAAGATTCTCGATGTATTTCCAAGATATAGTCGAACCATCGTGTGTAAGTATTGTTTTAAGGTCTTCAAATGAATTTCTAATTAACTTTAACATCCGACATGGGTCGGGAAAAATATAAATTTTATTATTTTCATATTCAAACCACGTTGCCATTATTTTAGACGGATCTAGTTGACATCCTAATATTTTTGCCATAGCAAAATTCGCAGGCGCGTCATCAAAGATTAGGCCAACTATTTTAATATTGTGAATTGTAGCTATGGTTAAACATTGTTTAACTAAATTGCTTCTTTTCGCTCCGTCAATTCCTTCTGTTAGGAAGTAACCTAAAGGTATTTTCCAATTGTCGTTTACGGCAACTAAAAGAAAAACTAACGCGTCTTTTGCTACAGATTGATTTTCTTTAGTTCCTAAACCAATATCGACGTAGCCGTAATGTTGATTCTCGTCGTATTCAACTCTTCTTGTTAAGGCTATTTCGTCAATTACTAATGAAAATAATATTTCATTCGGTGCCACTTCTAGTTTAGCTTTTACCGCCTTGAATGATTCCGAAGTGAAGCCAGGTTTTCCATCTGTTACTTCGTACCATTTGGATATCGTTCTTGAGTGAGGTAGACACGAATTAAATTCTTTTCTTATGTAACAATAGGCAGGCGGTGAATAAAAATGTAAACATCTAGCAAAATTTCTTAATTCTGGCGAATACATTTTCGGTTTATATCCATTTTTTGTTAAAATTAACTTCCGTCTAAGTATTTGCTGATTTGAACCTGAAATATTTTTCAGTACTTCTTCGATTTCTTCATTGATAAAATTTTTCGTTTTTAATTCTTTTAAAACAACATCTAAATTTGCTACTCTTTTAGCTTGCCTGTTTGATTTTTCTTGTAAACTTTTAATTTGTTTTTTATACATTGATAACTTATATTTAAAGTTTCTTATTAATGAAGCTTTTGACGAGGAAAAAGTACGGTTTCTTTGTGGAACTGGACTTAATGAAGCAGGTGTAGACATCACATGCATAGGTGTTTCAGGAATTATTTCAATAGGTTCTGGTTCTTCAGCTTTAATTGAAAGTGGATCAAGAAGTCTAATTGGAGAAATGTCTATTGAAGTTGAAGGGTGTTCTTCAATTGTTAATAATTCTGCAGATACTTTTTGTACCGGGTAAAACTAAAAATAATTGTACTCAAGTTACTTCACATTATTCTCTCATCAATATTATAAAAATTTAAGGAATCTATTTTTAATGATTCAGTAATAAAGCCCTGAATTGTTATTATTTTATGGAACTATCATTCGTCCTTCCATTTTTAAGTAACTGACTACTACCCTAAAGTACATATGTATACAAATTTTCATTTTAAAATATCCACTAATACGGCCACAATTACAAATTGAATCTCAGCCAATAGGAATCCAGATGACCGGTTTCAATGCGCGTGTGTGGATATACCGCGGATCCTGAGACGCTAGCACTCAGTCCCGCTGTGCGGGGCGCCGGGGCGGTAGTGGGCCTCCGGGCCTCCGCCCCGTCTGGTGGTCTGGCTAGACCGCCTTCCAGGGCGTCTTGTGCCCTGAAGGTGGTCTAGTTCAGCCGGCCGAGAATTGGAGCACGCTTCAGCGTGTGCTCTAATTCTTGGCCTACTGAAACCAGAGCATATTCTGGAGCATATTTAGCTGCTCTGGATTGTGCTCTGGTTTTAGTAGGTCAAAAATTAAAGCACTCAGAAGTGTTTGCTCTAATTCTAGGCCTGCTGAAACTAGAACATATTCTGGAGCAGATTTAGCTGCTTTGGATTGTGCTCTGGTTTTAGTGGGTCAAGAATGCCGTTTTTGTTTGTTGTTATGTATATAATTATTAGAATTTGCATTATTTGTTGTCACGGAAACCAAAATATTATCACTTATCAATACAAACAACAATAAAAAAGAGTTACCGAACGAATGTAACGTTTGTTAAACAATCAGTATTTAGCGCTTTTTTTTACAAAATAGAACTGAATTGCAGTTGTCCAATTAGTATTTTTGTTATTTTATTTATAATTGTATTATTCAACATATTAAATTTAGGCCGTATCAAGTTCACTAACAAAAGGTCTATTACTTTTAAAAATAAATGTACATACATTAAATCAAATTTAAGTTCTGTTATATTGAGAAAAATACGTACTTCTGAGACGTTACTGGAAGATGAAGACTCAATGAGCACTGAATCTTCAATCGAATCTACAAGTACCATTTTATTCTGTACAGGTACTTGTACGTAGCTTTCGGCTGGGGCAGTTCTCCACCTTCCATGGCGCTTGATAGAGCCACCAACATCCACTAGAATAGTGGCGGAGGAGCGTCGAAAACAATGCCCGGTGTATGAATTCGGGTCTTTCAAATTGAGAAAAGCTGCAATCTGTTTTGGTACCATTGCAATCTTGTTAACACCAACTGGTTGCTTTGTGCACTTTTCTTGCTGATAGTTGAGGAAAAATCGAGTTTGGTCGAGGACTGGAGGTCGGAGAGACGCATATTTTTTGAAAATTTCGTAAAATTTGCCTGTGATAGTAAATACGCGTTGCTTTTTTGTTCTGGTGTCTGGTATATTAATAACAGCAGCTGAACCTAAGTCTTCGATGTTATTTATTTTTAATTGTGATAATTCTTGTTTTCTACATGCACCAGATATTCCAATTATTAAGATCACCTACGAAATATAAAATAAAAATTGTAAGTGCAACAATTTTTTAACTTACTTTTGATAGCAAATATTTGTTATCAGGAGCTTCATTGAGGAATTTATGTATCTCGTATGGTGTTAGTGTTTTTGATTTTTTTGGATTGTATCCACTTGACATTTTTTTTAAAAAAGCTTTTAACTTTGTATAGTGCGCTATATTTATTCTTTGATGAATGCATAAAGTACTTCTCAACATTGAATATATTGTCCAGAGAGAATTAGGCGAAAGTTTTTTAGATTGCTCATGAAAATATGATAACATAACTTGTTCTGAAAACGTTGATGATACGTCTTTTTCCTTACACCAATTCATAAACTGATTATATGCAAATTCATATCTATCTCTAGATTTTTTTGGCAATATATTCAAAGTACTGGCATCTGCCACTTGTACAATTGGCGGTGAACCGTCATTCCAATTCCCCATCTCATCCTCTGAGGAATCCATCGTGTTGTTGACCTGTGAAATATACAATAGTGATGCAAAACAAATGATCTGTCGCCGCTACATGAAAAAGCTGACGTTTAAGGTTAAGTGCAGTGATAGCAGTAACGGCAACTGTAATTTACAGTAATACTACAATCAAATTATTAGTTTCTTGTCCGTACATTTTTATTTATTCTACTCCTTTACCTTTTGTTGAAGTTACAACTGTTTTGTTATATAATTACAGCTATGCGTTATTTTACATATGCATATATTAACAAAACATAAACATATGTATTGTTCCACTTTCTGTAGTTATTTACGAGGTTGTTATGGCTACTTTCTGTGGGGTCTCCTGTAAAACCTAACGGCGAATAGCAAAACTAGAATTTCCCTGCCATCTACTAACAATTTGAGTTAAACGTTGCCGCCATTTACATTTTGAAAATGAAAGTTAAAACATTTAAAAGTTTAATCGATTTTAAAATAAACATCAAATTTTAACATTTTTTTGTGTAACTGACAACATAATACAGATATAAATATTGTTTAAATACTTATACATGAATTACCAATAATTTCGCAATAGAGTACCTTTCTTACAAAATAAAATTTTCCATTATTTTTTATTGAGTAATAATTCAACTATATAGAATTTATAATTTCTTTCGTCTTCAGATATACACAAAGTCACAGACATCGTAAAAAAATTAATCAAATTGTAAAAGTCTAATATATATTATTTATGATACAATCAATAATTTTCTTCTCCATGTACCTGGAAGTAAAAATATTAAATAAGGGAAGGTAATGTGCTACTATAAATTTGTATAATTTTATATTTTAAATTAAAAAATACATTTATGTATATTTCTAAAGTATTACAACAAAACTACATTTTTTAGTGTTTAGTTAATTAATATAGACATTATTTTTCCGCTTCTGAATTACATTGATCGCTTTTTCGTAACTTTTGCTTTCGCTTACTTCGTTGTTGACGAGTTTTATTTTTTCGCTTTAATCTAGATTCTTTATTGTTTTGTTGCTGGACACTTAAGTTATACTTGTTTAATAATTTATTTGCTGTATATTCGGATATCACAGGGATATCAGTAATGAAAGCTCTACGCCGCAAAAGAATAGCACCTTTATTATATATTTTTAATTTTTCTTTAAATTTGCGTCTTCCTTTACTGTTCATATTTTGATCTATAAAATAGATTACTTCTTGTAGAAAACTTAAAGTATTTGCATCCATAGTATACATGTTCTAAAAATACCAAAATTAATTGTAAGTATGACGAAAGTAAATTAATTTCAACTTAAACTTACCAGCTTAAATAAATATAATGTTTTAACAAAAGTAACAAGATGATAATTATGAGTAATATTTTATGTTTACGTATATTTGTTAGGTTAGAAATTTAGAGAATAAAATGAATAAAAGCATTCAATGTTGCCAATCAAATATATTTTTAAAATTTTGTGATAAAAAGTGAATTTTTACTGTTAATTATTTTGTTATCATAATGCACATTTTAATAACAAGAAATAAAATGATTAAAACAACAAAAACACATCGATAAAATACATTCCTAATGAGTTCTTCAAGTTTGTTTATTTAAGTATATTTTTATACACATTCACAAATATAAAGTGAGATAGAAAGGCAGTTGAAGTATGAACAATATGTACACTTTATAAATAAATTTATCCAACGAATTGTATGACTCCGTAATTCCCTGTTGTCATCCAGACAGGATCTAATTTATCCAATTCCTCTTGTCGTCCTTTTTCCAACCCGCAGATCAAATCCGCCTTCACCGTCCTTAGCACACACATCTTCCCGGGTCGGAAGTTCTGCACAGCGTCTACCACAGACGTCGTGGGGTCCCAGTTCATTTCCCCGAGAAGTTTCCTATAATTCAAATCCCCCTTGAAGATGACAAGCTTCGCCTCGGCTAGCTGGCGGTACAGGGCCGGATCAGTGCTTTCCATTTTGGTGAAATCGAATGGAAGTGTCCAAAATGAATCTGATTTGTACGTCCAGACATTTTCCCGTACGTATTTGTTCCATCGGATTCCCAAGTTTTTGAGAATTCGGTCTTCACTGTTGATTAAAAGGTAAAGAAGCCAACGGAAATCTTCGGGTGTTGTGTCAGAAATAAACCAAGGCATGCATTTAAGATTGAAATTTATTTTTTCGGCAAATTGGAAAGTGATGAGAAAATCGGCGAGACATAAGTCGGTGAAGATTTCGTATCCTGCGTTGTCGTTTACAAATTCTAACAAAAAAAATATTACAATTCAATAATAAACTGTAGTTATATATTTACCTATAGTTCGAACGTGAGATTCGTTGAATTTTTCCTTTTTTACAACCTTCCATATGTCTTTAATTTGATTAGCTAAAATAAATTCTTCATATTTTTCTAACAGTGTAAATGGATCAGATGTTTGAGAATTGTCTTCCCCGCTTGATATAGACAAATCACAGCGGTTGCCCCACAAGTTCAGCTAAAATATTTCACAATTATTTATTTCTAAATCATCAAAAATATGTCACCTTTAAGAGTTTTTCCAATTCCTCTTCTGCTTCATAGTCCCCTGTTTTGTTAAACATCTTCAAGCAATAATTTCCAAGACTTGTAATAGCGTCGATTGATTGATGGAAAGCATCTTGTTTTTGCTTTTGGAAGTAGTCGAATTTATTTAAAGTATTCGTTGATTCAAAGAAATATTTCACGCGTCGATACATAAAGCATTCGGCGTGTAACCAAATTGCAGTGAAGAATCTAGTTTTTCCATCGCGTTCTGACTGTTCTGAAAGGTACTGATTATAAATTTTTGCATCTGGTTCTTCAGAATCCAATGTAGATATCGGTTTGTTGGTCTGAATTTCATATTTCAACTTGGATAGTTCTCCAATGACGGCCTTAAGATCATCCCTGGATTCATTGCCGTATAAACTAATAATTCTGTCTTTGTCCCTAACTAAATAATCTATGAGTTTAGTTAAGATGACTGGCATACGTTCCTTTACAGTATAAAAAGCAAAACTTCTGCAAAATTCAAAATGTGAGAAAAAGTGAGGTTGGAAAAAATAATAAGAAACCTTTTATAGAACGCTGAAAGAGGAACCCTCAAAGGTGTTTTTGAATCCATGCTGAATATGCCACACTCACATTTAGTACAAAGATGCATTTTATCGCATATTAAATTTTGATTTGAACTTTGACAGTGACATTACACCACGAAGTTTGCTGGAGAATGGGGTTTGAGCCGATGTTCGTTGCTATTTTCAAACTATTGTAAGTGTCAGAAATGTCAGTTTCAAGATGAGAATCATATAAAAGCTTTGCAATGGAAGCAGAATATGTGCAGACTCAGTGCGTGTTGGCTGATGGAGCAGAAAGATTTGGAATCGCAGCCGTTGCTTTCGACCAGCACGAGGAGCTGCTATGGATGGGAAACGAAGGAGTTCGTATCTTTCGCTAAACTAACTTTAAACTACTTACACATTTATTTTAGGGGCATGTTACTTCTTACTATGGGGGCATCATGCAAAAATACACTTCATTTCAAGTACACGCAACACAAGACATTCGCCAACTTACAACTATAGATGAAGGAATTTTGGCTTTGACTGCAACAAATCTAAGATGTCAAATGCGACGCGGAATTCCACTTTTTACCTACACGTAAGACTGAGTGCTTTGAAGCAAGAGTTTTGAATGAAAACATAATATTTTAGGTCAGGACATATGTCAGATATGCAATGTATGTTACAATTATCTCAAGATAGAATTATTATGGCAGGCCATCAAGAAAAAATGATTGATTTTAATTTAACTCATTGCAAGGAATCTTCTTTAGTGAGTACATTTATTAAGGCTTAGTTACATGTGAAAAATGCGTGTTTTTTAGGTAAATGTAGGCGAGACAGGCTGTGTTATGTTGCGCGCTCATAGTCGTTTAGTTTGTTGTGGAAACCCTATCGGTCGAATAAACTTACGCGACCCTAATTCTCTGTCAATAGAACACACATTAGATACTCATAGCGGTAGTTTATCTGACTTTGATGTTCAGGGAAACTTATTAGTTACATGCGGCTTTTCAAATCGCCAGGGAAACTTATCCGTAGACCGTTTTTTAATGGTGTATGATTTGCGAATGATGCGCGCGGTGACTCCTATTCAAGTTGTGTTAGATCCGTTGTTTCTGCGTTTCTTGCCGTCTGTTAGTTCGCGTCTGGCTGTGGTGTCCACTCTAGGACAAGTACAGCTAGTGGACACTGTCGCTTTGTCGGAACCGAGGTTGTGTCTCTACCAAATGGAAAGTCCGGGTGCGATGTGCACCACGTTTGATATTTCTAGCAGTAGTCAAGCCATGGCGTTTGGAGACAGTACAGGTTCAATACACATGTTTGTAAGCGCGGAAGAACCCATGTTTAATTCGTTCTCGAGGATGACCGAACATGCAGATCCCGTAGACGCATTTCCCAGTTTTGGGATTGATGATTTAGAAACGCCGTACTCTGCGATTCCGCTTCCCTTGACGCAGGATGTGAGTTTGGCGTCGGATTGGCCCGCGCAATTCATGCAGAATGTCTACAGGTCAGTGTTTCAAAGCGTTTTTGATTGAGATGTACTGAGGTACAGAAATTATATTAAATATATTATTAAAATACTAGTTCACAATAATTAATTTATTTAAGAATTATTTATTTATATATAATATAATTTGCCTTCATAAAGTTTGTTATGTGAATTGCATCAATATTTTGATTGGGAACTTTATAAGACCGCAAATTTTTTGATTGGCAAGTGAAAGACCCCGCCATCAAGTCATGGGCATAATCTTAAGTTACAGTAAACTTAAGTTCTGTAGTTTTAAAATGTTATTAGTTGAATTTGTGTCTTATATATTAGCTTTTATTATTTCTTTTATATCTGTGACAGTATTATTTATGAGATTAGTGCATAAATTACTTGTTTATGTGTAATTTGTTAAAAGTTTGCATCACTAGCGCCACTGCTATTCTCAAACAGTTTTTATTTGAATTTAAATATCATATTTAAACTGATATAATTTAAATACAAATGTAGGAGGACGCCAGCGATAGACCCGGATATTTTGAGGACGATGAAGATCCAGGGGCCCATCGGCTACGCCCCCAACCCCAAGTCTACGCGGCGCAATCAAGTGAGATCTATTCAGTTTTCCTCTGTCTTCTACTGTTAACTCTTGCTCGAAATTCACTGCGTTATTGTTCATGTTTACTGTTACTCGTATTTATATATGGATTGTTTCCAAACTGTTATAGACTGGTACTTTGTAAGAAATTCCCAATAAACGGTTAGTTTCGGATTGATTGTTTCTAAAGTACCTCTCCAGATTTCTTTACAAACTGAAATTGGAGTTGGTTATTTCATTTGTTTTATTTCTAGGTGGCGTATATTTTAGAATCCAACGGTTCTAAAATACAAGTGAAGCTTTTTGGTTCCGACAAACTTTCAAAATCAACAGATGAAGTTGGTTTTGTCGCAATTCCTAAAAGATATCGCCGAGTTGATGTGAAATACAGCAAACTTGGCAGCGAGGATTTTCCATTTGATCAGTACAACAAAACTGGACTTCCTGGACTTGAAGCTACACTTCCCAATGCTTACTGCAACGCCATGATACAAGTAAGGAATTATTTGATTAAAATAAATTTATTTAACAAGAATTTGGTTTAGGTTTTGTACTACATCGAACCGCTAAAAGCTGCCTTGTTATCTCATCTATGTCCAAAAGAATTTTGTCTTTCCTGCGAGCTAGGTTTCCTATTTCACATGTTGTGCACAAGTCGAGGCTCTCCTTGTCAACCTGGAAACTTTTTACGAGCCTTCCGCACTGTTCCTGAAGCTTCTGCACTTGGTTTGATTCTCAGCGACTTACATCCTGAAGCCAAAATGAAAACAGACCTCGGAGCTCTCATACAAGTAAGACTAGCTCAATTTATAAAAAAAACAGTTTTTAGAAATAATATTTTAGAGTTGGAATCGTTTTATTTTGCACCAAATGCATTGCGAGTTAATGGAAACCAAAAAAAGAAAATTGGAGGAAAAAGTACCGAAAAAGGAAAACAAACCGTTTGTTTACAAAGAAACAGATTTTCCCAGTATTATGAGCAGCGACATGAACTCAAGACTTCGCAAAAATAATACTCAACCACAAGAAATAAGTAAGACAACTGGGGCGTATACATTTTATCCTCCACACATGGTATATTGCTTGACATTGTACCTTGCACACTTTCAATCTTGTATTCCTTTTATCGTGCATACTTTTAATCCGCGAAAAAAGTTATATTATACACATTTTATCTTCTAAATCATTTTACCATCCGCACATTTTATCTTCCGCTCATTTTATGTTCCACTCATTTTATCTTTCACACATTTTATCCTCAGAAAATATTAATACTGGATATTTCATGTATTATAAATATGTTAATTGCATGGGAAATAAAATGAATGACAGGTACAATTACAATGTTTTAAAAATCAAACTTTGGCGGAGATAAAATGTGTGGAAAATAAAATGAATGAAAGATAAATTGTGTGGATAACTTTTCTTCGCGAATTAAAAGTGTGGAGGATAAAAGGTGTGCAAGATTAAATGTTTGAAAGATACAATGTCGAGCAATGTAACATGCGTGATATTTGCACGTATTGTGTTTAGGCGAGGAAGAATCAAAGCCGTTGGATTTGAGCACGGAGATCTCGTCTCTGTTCGGGCTGACGCAGCTGCAGCAGAACCGCTGCCTGAAGTGCGGGCACGAGGTGCGCAAGGAGTCCATGCAGCTGGCGTGCAACCTGGTGTACCCGGCCGGCGAGCTGCACGACTCCGTGGCGTTCTGCGAGCTGCTGGCCGCCGCGCTGTGCCCGCGCCAGACCACCCCCGCCTGGTGCGACGCCTGCGACAAGTTCTGCCCCACCTCGCAGGAGAAGATGCCCGTAGAGCTGCCCCAGGTGCTGGTTGTTAATACCGGCTTACACAACCAGCAGTACAGAAGGTATGAAGAGAATTATGTACAATATTGTTTTTCTCGTGAAAAATTCGCTTCGAAAATTGTTTCTAATAAAATTTTAATATCTAAAAAATGGTACGAAACATTCCATCTGGGTTTTTTTTAATAAAAAATCCTTTTGACCATAAAAACTTTCAGAAATTTCTTCAGAACTAAACTACTGTTTAAATAAGAAAACCAGAACGAAAAACATTAATTTTATATATAAAAAAATCTTTAAAATATGTACTAATATTATTTTATAGTTTGGAGTGGTTAATGCATTGTTTTATGATTTAATTTTGTGAAAGAACTTGAGTCAAATCTTCGCAAGAAACATTACAAAAAAATAATTCCAGTTCTCAGATAAATGAATAAAATCGAACATGTTAGACATTATTAATTAATTACTGAATCAGTTGTTAAAAGCGTTAAATATTGTCAAATTTTAGCCCAAAACTTTGGACCAATTCCTACAATGTTTAAGAATTTATTGAAATATTTTCGGCAGATTTTGGGCTTTATGAAGGTTACAAATAGGTTTTTAGTGTTAAAAATTAAGATTTTAAGGCTTAAAAGTGCTTAAACGGGTGTAAAAAGCTTTAAAAATAAATATTTTCAAAACGTCAAACTTGTAAAAAATAGGGTTATAGGATTTTGAAAATAGGGATTCAAAAATTAAATTAATTTACTGAACAATGTATTTTTAAACTTTATACGAGTTTTGTGTTATAATTTTTATTAAAATGGCTTAATTCTTTTTAGTAAAAAAAGTTAGTTCACCATTTTCATCATAGATGGCCATACCAATATCGTTTTGAGATTTTTTGGACTTTACTGAAATTTTTATTACGATTTTAAATGCAAGGTGAATAAAATAGTGTTGAGATTAGTTCATTTACGTGTTAAGAGATGTCACGACCATGACTGTTTTTAAGTTTTTTGAGCTGTTTATCAATATAATCTTATTTTCTGACTAAACTATTAAATTTTAATCAAAATTACAAGACAATAAAATTGTTTAAAATTAATTTTCTGTATGTTTCTGCAAAAATATTTGAAGTAAACCCACTTTACGTTTACTCCCAGGTTCTGGCAAACGCAAATGGACCAAACAGTGGCCAAAGCGCAATCCAGCCCAAACACAACCCCGTCTGTCACCCCCGTTCCTCAAACCGTTCCCCTGACAACCAAACCTTGCCGCTACGGTTCCAACTGCGCTCGGCCGGGCTGCCGCTTCCGCCACGCCAGCGCTCCGCCCTCGGGGGCCGCACAGCCCTCGCCACAGCCGCCCACCATCACCAACAACCCCTACTACAACAACAGCTGGTTGCCGCATGACATTGTTATGAATATCGATGATGAAATGCGGTTGACGGTTGATAAAGTCGAAGGGGATGATAAAGTAAAGATTGAGTATTGTTTTAGAAAGTTTTTTTATAGTGTAAAGTGTTTTAGGATGCAAATGAAACGTATAATTGTAAGCATCAAAGATATTCGCTATCAGCTGTGGTTTGTTACATAAATGACCAGCAAGTAACAGAACGGAAGAATATAGTTTCGTTGGTGAGAGTTCCGCCCAGTTATGAACCAAATAGGACCTCGCAAGAGCCGTCCTGGTATTTATTTAATGATATTAGTATCAGTGCAGTCAGTGCACAAGAAGCAGTCTGGTTCTCTCTTGATTGGAAGGTAAATTAAATATCAGTTTTGCAATTCGCTGTTAAATAATATTTATCTTGTAAAAATTTCTTGAGGGGAATAGAAAATTTGGAATTTAGTCATAATCTACAATTTATTTTCAGCAAACTTTAACCGATATAATTAAGGCGGAAAATACCGGTAACAATTAACAAAAAAAAAAATAAACCGGTTTTAGCGAACATTAATCTTCATTTTAATATCATTTTCCGTGAAATTTTTTTAGTATTTTTTTATAGCTGTGTTATCTAGTTGTATTTGAATATGATTCATGACAGTTTTTACAATTTGCATTTTATTGGAGAGTCATATTCCTTAATTAAATTGCAATCTTTTATTTGATATATTTTTTCAGATGTTCTTTATTAATTAACTTTTTATATTTAAATTGGTTTCCAATATTTAAAAACCGGTTTTTGATATAAAACCGTTATTATTATAACTTTTTCTAAGAGGGTTAATCATCAATCAGTATTTTTTTTCGGTTACATGCATACTTTATAAATTTGATTAAAATATTTTTAATTTTCCGCTAATATAAATATAAAAATGTACTCTTGTGAAACACTTTTGCATGTTACGTTTACAGATTCCATGCGTGTTGTACTACACATCAACCCCTTTATTCTCATCGAGCACTCCTGTATTTCCTGCGGTCACAGCCGACGTATTCGGCGAAGACAAGTGCCTAGCGCGTTCCGGAGGCACCAGCGGTATCACCTTCACGCCCCTGGCGCAGCAGGAGATGCTCCGGCCTGGAGAACTTGTCGCTATGGACGCAGAGTTCGTTACCCTCAACCAGGAAGAGGCTGAGTTGAGGTCCGATGGAAAGATGTCCACTGTTAAGCCCAGTCATATGTCCGTTGCGAGAATCACGTGCATTAGAGGGTAAGTCATTTTAAATATTTTTTTATTTTCGGTGCAAGATAATATTAAAAATATTCCAAGACTTGGAAATTTAATATAAAGTTGTTTGGAGTTCATATTTAAATACATTGAATATAGTTTGTGTAACTGTTAAGAGATGTCTCTAGTTTTATCATTTTGAGAGAAATTAAGAAGTTTCTATTCTAAATCGCAGTTATATATTGTATGTAGTTAGTAGAAAGTGTAGTTCTTAAAAATGTATTTATAACAGTGATGAGTGTAACTCGTTAAACTTCATTTACATTAATAATTAACCACGATAAATTAAGCGTTTTTTGTTAGGTACGCATAGATTTTAAATTTTATGCGAATGTAACATATTTTCCAAATTTGTTATGAAATCAATAAAAGAAAAACATTTTTTTTAAATACTCCTTTACTTTACGAAAATAAAAATATCGTTTTTTTGTTGTCACATAATGTGTAGGAAATTGTCAAGTTGTAGTGCTTGTATTGACGTGAAATTTGTTCTTGTTCTTCGAATAATTCATTTGCTAGCTTTCCCGGTTTATTTTCATCTGTTATTGCATTCCAACGAAGTTAAATTGTAAAAGTAAGATATACAATCGCTACGAATAATATAAAACATAAATCTAACCACGTTTTAAAATAGTGGCAAAGTAAAATTTACCGATTTATTATGAGAACAAAATTAATATGATTAATTACCGTCAAATTTTGTAAATTATATTTTAGTTAATTGTCATTGACCAGTTTTTAATTAACTATTTGTTGTTATATCGTTTAAATATTTGTGTAAAATTTAAAAATGTTGGTATTGAAAAGTTGTTAGAATCTTAAATATGTCAAGTTCGTTTTCAAGTTTGGTTTCAAATTAAATTTAAGCATCTATAATTTTTATTATTTTTACATGTTGGAATGATTGAAAGAGTTTATTAATTGTTATTTCAGCTTAAAATTTGGTGTCCAAAATTATCACAATTCAATTGTTTTGAAGTGTGCAGAGTTGTGTAAAAGTTTTAAATTATTTTTTTTGGTGGTAAATTAGTAGAAAATGATTAGAAAGTTTAAATATATCTACGATATAATTTAAAAATCATTTAAAATGTATTGATTCTATTTTGTTTTCCTGTTAAGAGATGTCTCTAGTGTTATGGTTTGGTATTAATTTTAACGTATCTAACAAATAATTGTGATGTAATTGAGTGTGCAACAAGTGAAATTGTGCTTTTTATCGTTTAACAACAAAAGTAAAGAGTTTTTAAGAATGAAGTGTTGTGTGTTAGGCAAGGACCTATGGAAGGAACTCCGTTTATTGATGATTACATTTCTACCCAAGAACAAGTGGTGGATTATCTCACAAAGTTCTCAGGGATCAAACCCGGAGATTTGGACGCGAATTTTAGTTCCAAACACTTAACCACGTTGAAGAGCACGTATCAGAAGTTGAGGTTTCTGCAGGATAGCGGAGCTGTATTTGTCGGCCACGGTTTGAAGAATGATTTTCGGTAAGTCTTTTATTTGTTTTATAGTTTTATGGTTGCTATGTGTATTGGTTTGTGGTTTCGAGCTTGTTTTTTCTTCGCCCCATAACCTTTTCCCGGTTTGTTGCTTTTAACATTTGATAGAGGTGCGTGAAATGAGTATGTGGTGAATTTGCAGCGTGATAAACTTGGTGGTGCCTCCCGAGCAAGTGGTAGATACGGTTTTACTGTTTCATTTGCCACACCACCGAATGGTTTCGTTGCGGTTTCTGGCGTGGCATTTCCTAGGTGCGTATTGTGCGTAGTGTTGCAAGGTGCAGGCTGATTGATGAGGTGTTTGAAGGTTTAAAGATTCAGTCGGAAACGCACGACTCTGTGGAGGACGCTAGGGCCGCGCTGCAGCTGTACAAGCGCTACCAGGACCTGGAGAAGGAGAATAAGCTGTCGCAGGCGCTGACGGAACTCTACGAAACTGGAAAGATGCTAACGTGGAGAGTCCCTGAGGATTAATTTTAATCGTTTTTAAATTCCGTCATTCCATTTTTTAGTGTTTTATATAAAATGTAAAATTATGAAATAAAATGTTTATTCATCCAGGTACAACATCCATAGATATGTGAAATAAACTATATCACAAGTAGAAAAAGTAGAAACATTGATAACGTGTGAGGAGAGTAGAGATGAAGATTCGTTAGGTTTCCTTACATTACTTCTAATCAATCTATATGGGTACTGTGTGTACGCGGCAAAGAGGAAGACTTAAGTTGATGTAACGCATGTTGCATACATGTGTATGTTTGCGCCTGAAAACTTTGCCTCCGTATCTCGCTTATTTAAAATTGCACCCAGTACTTATCCCTCTATAGTTTAAACCATCGGCGCCGACTTGCTCTAATTCGTGATCCATTCAAACCAGAGCACAATCCAGACTAGTCAGAAATGCTCTTGTTTTAGTAGACCAAGAATTAGAGCAAGCATTTTAAAATGCTCTAATTCTTGACCCACTGAAATCAGAGCACAATCCAGAGCAACTAAATCTGCTCCAGAATGTGCTCGGGTTTCAGCAGACCTAGAATTAGAGCAAACACTTCTTAGTGCTCACAATCCAGAGCAGCTAAATCTGCTCCAGAATGTGCTTTGGTTTCAGCAGACCTAGAATTAGAGCACACGCTGAAGCGTGCTCTAATTCCCGGCCGGTTGAACTAGATCACCTCCAGGGCACAAGACTACCGCCCCGGCGCCCCGCAGAGCAGGACTGAGTGCTAGCGTCTCAGGATATTTGGTATATCTTGAGACGCGCATTGAAAGTGGTCATCTGGATTCCTATTGGTTGAGATTCAATTTGTAATTGTGGCCTTACTAGTGGAAATTTTAAAATGAAATTTTGTATACCTAGGTACTTTGATGCGAGTAATTCACTGGTAATATTTTTAAGGGTGTAACTCACACCTATTTTAGGGTAGTAGTAAGTTATTTCCTTGATGGCAAGAAAATGCTTCATTAAAATTAAATAAATTTAAACTATAGCGGGAAAAGTACTGGGTATAGTGCACGATAGAAAGGTCAAGTTCTTCAGACTGTCGATGCTTTTTTCGCACAGTTTATCAGATCACTGTAACTACTTCACTTATTGTATCCCTTCTTTTCATCAAAAATCATCTATGATGGAGTGATGAAATTCATATTTAGAGATACTTTTGAATAAAGTGATGTGATAAATTGTTTGGAAAGATAGCACTTTATCGTATTTCAGACAACTTAAGTCATCCTCCCTTACCGCACTCCGCGTAGCTTGATTAGTAGTGACGTGGTTGGTAGGAACTCAGTGGTGCCGGATCATGTGCACGCGGTGGTGGTGCACGTCGGGGATGGTCTCGTCCGCCTTGTCGGCCGACACGCTGCGCTGCCACTTGTTGGCCTTGGCCAGCGCGATGCTCGAGCGACGCCCGCCGTCGTCTTGGCTCTTACTCGATCCTAAACACCACACCCTCAATACACACCTAGGTCCTTACAGTCGCTTCTACCAGGGTGACCAGAGTACAGTAATAACAGAAACAAATTGTGGATCTGCTGCACTTCTAATAAACATAAACTCATTTCATTTGAAAGTAAGAAATTTCAATAATCTACGGGTAATGGTTTTTGAGAAAAATTCAAAAATATCCTTTGAACAAAATGCCTTTTTGGCACTGCCGATTGCTACAAAAAGATAGGTGTACAACTAGACAGCAGTCCTATTTACAAAATTTCAACATTCTGCGGCTATTTGTTTTTCAGTTATGCGAGATACAAGAAATGAATTCAAGGATTGTCAAAATGGACGATTGAAAACCGAAATTTTTAGCAATTACAATATTTCCTTTACTTCAGAATTTTGCAGAATCGTAAATCTTTAAAACTTCCTTGTTATTTTTTATTGATTTATGTATATAGTGTGTCCGTTTTAATAGGCTAACCATTGGGATTTCGAGAACCGTACGAGACACAAAGTTGGTTAAATTATGGCAAAGTTGTCGCATTAGTTGTCCATTTTAATCATGTATCAGCAAATGCTTTTTTTGTATGTTATAAATTTTAGTTAAAATAAGGAAGTAATGACGATTTTTCGAAAAATAAAATAATTCCAGTATCTATGAACTAAGAAAAGTTGTTTTGATGACTTCTATTCATGCGATCACTAAAGAAACCATCGATATTTATGAATATCTACCGGATTGAGAATTTTTATACCATTTATCTTCACAATGAATCTACCATTTAATTGATGTCAAATCCAGGAACAATGAAAATAGTGCACTGAAATGCAGAACACCTGGTCACCCTTTTCTAAACTATTTATATGTGGTTACTACAATTGTGAAAGGGACTATGTTCAAAATAATTTTCGGAAGTGCATTCTATGCTACATTACTCCAAATTTAAAATATATCATCATATGTTAATGAACATTTATACACAATTTGAAAAAATAAAAAGATGATATATTTATTTGTTTAACATGCTTTGATAGTAACCACACACTAAACTAAACACAGAAATATCTCTAATATAAAAATGCAGCATTATTATTAAAATACAATCCCAATGAACCCATACTGCATTTTGACTACCCTACATAAGCCTGAGCAGCAGAAAGGTAGTTGGTGTGGGACAAATGCGTGTAAAATGAGCGTAGCCGTGTACCTTCAGTCTACACGCAATCGTGGGCGAGAGATGGTCGTACCCAGGACTTTGAGCGGCACGCGGGGACTGCCCATGCCGGAGTCCACGGACAGGTGCATGGCGGAGTCGCGGCGCAGCATCGACTCGCGCCGGTTGTGGCGGAGGACTGTCAGGTCCGCCAGGGAACAGCGGCGAGACAGCTGGGGCGGTTCGCGGGCTCCTGGGGCTGCTCCTGGAATGTACAGTCACAGACGAATAATAACAAAATAGAACACATATTTAAATAGAAAGGGAAAAAGAAGAAACATAAAAATAAATGTAAAATAAATAAGTTCTTAGAAAATATTAAAATAATTGCAAAAACTGCTCGTCAAGAAATAATAGTATATTATACACTGAGGGACTAAAATGTATGACTTAATACTGTGAGTTAGTTTATCAATTGAGAGAATAAAGGCACTTTAGTTCTGTGGTATATATACTATTTTCTTCATTTCTGCTTATATATTTTAAAATAATAATTATTTGCCTATATGTATGTATATAACTGTCACATACAAGAGAGCAATGATAGCTTTGAGAACACAACATCATTATGCAAATTTTTCTGTTTAGCTAATCTAATTAACATACATATACCTGTTTATTTCTGTGGTAATATAATGCTTGTTTATGAATTTAATCACCCAGGGATTAAATTCATATTATATTTAATCCTTCAAGGATTAAAATTGCAACTTTAGTCTTCAAAAATTAAGAGTAAAATAGGTTTTTATACCCGGAAGTGCAAAACACAACTTAAACTTATGCAATCAAGTTTTAATAAATTCACTGAATTCTCCAAGAACTTCTTTATTTATATATTTTTACAGTAGAGCTAAAAATCTTTTCTTTAATAAATAAAATATTGATAAATTAAAATATTAAGAACTGTAATAGAAAACTGTGTTTTTTTAAATTACATTTTAAAATATAATTAATATTTTGGCGCCCCCGAACGTAATCACCTGGGTTGGCCTTATTTAAATAAAATACAAATTACAATAAAAAAAATGTTTATTTGTTACAGAACTAATAATAAAAACCAAAATAAGTTCTGTATTTAATAATATCTTACAATTAAATAATATTTTATCAATTTAATTGACATAATAGAAGAAAGAAAAATAAATTTTTAAATGTCTAAAAAATGAAAAAATTCTTTGTACTCTTCCTAGTTTTATTCAGATGAATAGTTTTGGATTTATTACAGATTTCTATTGTGTTTATAAAATAAAATATTAATATTGCTTTCAAAACAATTTAAAAAGTGCTGTAACAATTAGATATAATTAAAATATGAAATAAAGGAGTATAATGATAATATATAATAATCAATTTATGGAGACATGTAAGGTCTAATAAATTATTCTTTTTTCAAGAGATAAAGTTTTATTTTGAAAAATGGAAATTTCATTTTATTATCTTTACATTACAGTAAAATTTAAATGTACAAATTTAATCACAATATAATTTATTTTCGGTCCCTACCGATTTCATTTTAATTTTATTTTAACGATCTTTAATTGTATTAATGTATTTCTTACTTTATTATTTTATTGTTGACGTCCACGTATATATTATTTATATTTTAATTTTCACCTCTTGATGAAGACACATAAGGGCCGAAAAGAAATTCCACACAAAACAAGATATTTAACAATAATTTTTTTTTTAAAAGATCAGAAATAGATGTTTTATTGTGAAATAGATATCTTTGTGTTTATATTTTACGAACAAGTTTTTGAGGGCATAGATTAATTTTGGAAGTATTTTCTAACCTGGGGGTCCGAGTCGAGAGCGTACGCGATACACCTCGACAGCAGCGAACACGAGAGACACCAGCAGGAGAGACACTGCGGTGTAGATGACCACCGACGAATGCTGCTCCTGTTCTAAGCAGGTTGCGTACTTCTCCGTGTCATCACAAGTCGTCACATCAAACACCAGGTCGTGTATGATGTCGCTCAAATACCCAGAATCATTCCTATTGCAATGCGGATACCTGGGTCGGAATACTTTCGGTTTTTTCACAACCTCGGCCAACACAACATTCCCCACAGGTGTATGTTGTGGTTGTTGTGGCTGTTGTTCGACAACGGTTTCACTACTTGGTTTGAATTTATATATGAGAGCTGTGACGGCGAGAAAACAAATAACTCCTACGACAATCGGCTGTTTATCCATTGTTTCGCGATGTTCACATATCTTGTGTGTTGTTTATATCGTGGAGGAACACTGACTGGGACAGGATCGATTTTCCAGGGTGGACTCGAGACGGCCAGAGGAGTTATCAGGATAATAAAACCAGGGCAGAGGACAGTATTTGTTTGAGATAGTGCGAATTTGAGCATGCGTATATTCATATTTTTAATATGTTAATTATTGAACTATTATAGTTTCCAAGTACGCACAATGTTTCTATAATGTATAGATTATTTTTATGCTGCATAGATTTAATAAAAGATAACATTATCAAAAATAAATAGTCCAAATTGATTATTATATCTAGCGCATATGGTATCACAACTATTAAAATATTTTAAATTTATTATCCAGAATAAAATTATTTTTTATTATTGTATTAATAATATCTTATATTATAAACTATTAGGCAATAGAAAATTTGAATCTAGATCACTTATACCCATTTTAGAGTTGAGAAAAAAATATTTAAAGAACGCACATATTTTTTTCTATTTCATTTTTCAAATTTATCTATCTCCTATTATTTTGCTCAAAGAATGCTCAAATTTTGACTATGAACTCATATTAAGGTCTATTCTCTATTTTTGGGAAAAAATGGGTGTTACACCCAAAAATGGGTTTACACCCAAAAATTGAGTTATACATACCAGTATATAGATCGTGTTATGCTGATTTCAAATTTTCAAACCGAATTTAATTATCTATTTCCGTTCTCGAGATATTAGCGCTCAAAGTTCGTATCAAAAACACCCATTTTTGGGCACTAACTCAAAAGTGGGTCAAGATACGACTTTGACGACTTCAGAATTCGATTCAGCAGGCAAAATTACATAGGTATAGCAATTTTTATAATTTTTGGACAACGGATACGAATTCTAGAACGAAAAGTCTGAAAATGGCCAAAAAACGCAAAAAAATCTAAGGTATACCCCTTAGATTTTTTCAGTTTTTTGATAATTTTATTTTCTTTAATAAAAAATGTATCAGTGGGAATTTTATCATGAAAATTTGCATACCTATGTAATTTGGTACGAGGAATCTAATGGTGGAGTTGTTAAGGACGTATCTCTTACCCATTTTTGGGTATAAGGAGTAAGTGGTTTTTGGGAGTCCCAAAAATGGGTGAAAAAATTTTTGTTTCCAAAATTTATGAAAATATGTATATATATATAGTTTAAAGGGTGTAGATTTCAAATTTTCAAACCGCAGTTCGATATTTGTTTTGGTTCTGGAGATATTTGCATTTGAAGTTGAAAGCATTTATACCCATTTTTCTGTTTAAATGATTTAGGTATTGTTTAGTACAGGGCTCAGTAGATATAATATGAGTTATTTATATTGAATGTTTATGTGTTAAAAAGTGATATTGGTAATGAATTTAGCAAATTAGATGAAAGGTGCGCACTTATGCGCGCGCTATTCGCGGCTAGAATTCTCCGTCCGCGTAGTACATTAGTCACAGCTTGTCGGCGCTACTGTTCGCATCTACCGCGATTTCAGCCAACGTTTTGACAGTTTATAGACTATTTTGACGTGGTGATAAGTGTTTGTGCACGCCGACAACTATTTATTTATATACCAGTTCATAAACAGGTACTTTTTAATATTTATTTCTCATAGAACATCACTAGCAAAAAAGTATGATTCATTGTTTATAAAATGATAACTTGGTATGACTTTTACGATGTACATATTGTTTATTGTTGTTAGTAACACTTGTTATACTTTAAAGTTTATGTATTTTAATATTTAGTGAAATTGTTTATGAAGTAATATTCGTAGATATGAAATAAACAATGAATGTTTTAAAATAATTTATTTATAAATTTGTAGTATATAGAATTTGTGTAGTAATAAATACTTGTAGAAGTATAAGAGAGACAAATATTTCATTGCAACAATAGTACGTATCAGAGTTACCTTCAGGCTTCATGACCTGTTTACGAGTTGATAAGTTATCAGCCACAACTCGACCCTGTTGTAATATATTTACCGTGCGTATGTACGTATGTAACCACAGGTGCTACAACTATTATTCTGTGAATTGTGATTGTCCATGGTAATAAACAAATTTTACATGTGGTATTGTTAAATATGAATTTTTAATGGGTAATTTAATACTAGTAATATGATAGACAAACTTAATGATGAGATTTTTATCATTTAATTACTAAAAATTATCAGATAGTTTGCGGGGTTATAGACAGACTCTTGTCTGATTCAGCACATGATTAAGTGTGATAGATAATTCCAAATTGAGGTGAAATCACCTGTCCAAATATCACAAACCTTGTCGCATATGCGTGAAACATACACACACGCACATGAGCTATTATTAAACAAGGTGAACCACAAACATACCACCAAAATGTGATACACTTTACGAATATAAAGTAAACTGCAAAATGTGTGAGTAATGTAATATAATATTTTTTGATAATGCATATATAACTACGTATCACCTGAGTGACCTTTGACCAATGAGTTGACACGGAAACTTGCATCTCTCTCACATATAACTGTCTTTGTCGTGATAAAAAAACCGAGATAATACACACACGTATTCACAGTGTAAAAATTATGGCCATTAAATAAACAAACCTTCATACATATCTATTAATAACCAAATAAAAGTTATCTCCGCACCTGATAATCAGCGTCTAAAAGCTGTCTGAATGTTCAAGTGTGTCTGGGGGACTTTACCACCGCGTGGACGCGTGTAGTACGTCAGGTTATCTTATCACAAGTGACGTGGTCTGCAAGAATGTGATCAGGGGGTAGACACGGTGTCTGGGGCTAGTACGGGCCTGGCAGGGCAGACACTTTGACCTGGGCCGACCTCACAAACGCTAAAAATAATGGAGGAAATATAGGTGGAGCGAAAATAGATTCACGAGGTGCCAAATTTTTTATAAAACGGTTAATAAATGTAAATACTTCAATTATTATAAGTGTAGGTCACCAAGCTAAATTTTGACTACAATTATCGATGCTTGACGCCTTTATATTAATACAAATTTATCCTCTATTTTAAAAAATAATTATTGGTCATTATCATTACTTGGATAATCAATGCTTCCGTTGTATTATTAATTATACGTACTATTTTTATGAAGAGTTTTATTTTTAACTGTTGTTCACCCAGCATAATTTTGACCACAATTATCAGAGCTTGACACCGTTACATTTAAATAATATTATTGGTTTGAAAGTGCGGTTACCCGTATAAATTTTGGCTGTAATATTTCAGTTTGTTGCTGTTATATTATTAACAATTCTGATTTACATATTTTTAAAAAAATTATATTAATCTTTATTTAATTTGAAAGCAAAGTGTATTTTCAGAAAGTCTTAATTCTTATTTGTTAAGCCGTAATATTTTTTAAGTGTTCTCTAACGAAGATATTAAGATAATTCGGTTCTCAAACAGTAGGATTCGCTAAAAATTTAAATTACATAAATTGATCTATTTCAACTGTTATAAAAACATATAAATATTTAAACTTTTATAGTTTCTATCAGATAGAATTAAGATGATCAATTTTCTAATTTGCTACTATGGTGGAGAACCCCATTGTCGGTTATCCAGCTAAATATTACCCAAAGATAACACACCTTATTCTCCAGGTCACCCAGCTAAATTTTATTTTGAAATACTACAGCTTGAAATCATTATATTGTTTATTACTCTGCTATAATTTTTATGAAATGAATGTGTGATTACCTGTTTGAATGTTAGCTGCATTTCGTGCGTGTTGAGTGTGGTGTTTGTTACAGAGCGTCAAGACGGTTTCGGGGTTGCTCGTGACAGCGTCGGCGGCTGGAATGCGCGCCGCCGACGAAGAGGACGACGACGCCCTCGTGGACATGCCAGCAGGGCATCGGCTCTCCCACATCATCAACAATCTCACCAAGAATCGCAGAACAGGTCAGTAAACACCATTTCTTACTTTTACAAATAACACTGTTTATTCAAATCAAATGAACAATATAATAATAAGGTCTTTATTGTTCATCAGTCGGTTCAACACTACTACAAAATAATTACAACATACACTTTTATACCCCTCTCGTAAAATCTAAATAATTAATTTATTATATTAATTAATTAGATAGATGCGGGCGCAATAGTTGTAACATTTCGGATGAAATAATATATGTCCGCTAAAATTTTCGTGATTATAACATAATGAAGTCTGGTAAAAAAAAGTGAACCTACAATGTCTAATTTGTTGCTTTATATGATATAATTCTTTTTTACTTACATTTTATGTTATATAATATCGTTTTTAAGTACAATTCTAAAAAAACGTCCCTAAAATTGTGACGTCTGTAGGTTCTGGTGTGAAGTTATCTATATGTGGATGCCAGATTCCAAATATTGTGGTTTGGTGCATTTGAAAGTTGGTAAAGTGGACAGGTTTTTGTGTGCCACTATATTTGCACAAGATTATTCAATTTGTCAGTTTAAAACTAAAAAAAATATTTGACGTTTGAAACGGAAGTGAAGTTGGATAAGAATCTTGATACGTTACTGGTCAAGGGGGGAAGTGGGGGAATTCAGCTGCATTTTGAAGGGTATTATTATTAAAAGTTAATTTGAGGAAAAATAAAAAATGAAAAATCGTGCAAGATCTCATTACAAAATTGTGACCAGCAATACATCAACGTATTGAGATTGATGTGGCAGCATATACAAAATAAATTGAATTAATTTTTTTTTAAAGTGTTTAGTTCACGTTCTAACATACAATGTTTATAAATTATTTAAATGAAATATATACCTATCCTTGTCTAAGCTAAAACTTGCTGCAAGTATGAAAAATTAACAATAAACCTTTGGGTACAACAAACTTGTCGAAACGCTGACTTCATTTTTAGAACAGCTTTCCAAAGTTATAGATTTGAGTAAAAGTAATGTTATTTACTTAAATTGCACAGACAAGTCGAATGTATGCATATTGTAATAAGTACATATTTGGTCATCTTTTAATTTGTTAGTTTAGGAGTGGTTAATAGATGGAGTCAGAAGACTCTTTTTTGTACAATGTAATAGATTAAATCTGAGTAAAGAATACATGAATTTCAGTAGAAAACACCATCCAAATAGTTGTTTGGGCTGGTCGGCCACACCCAACTTTACGAGCGACTTTTGATCGCGATGTGTCTTCCTGTTAGTTTCCCAGGATTTGGCTTACGCAATAGTATGTAGAATTGATCTAGTTCGTTATCTACGCATGTGGTGTATTTATCTAGTATTAGCAGTGCAATATCTGGTGATAAGGCCGTCTAGACTAGCGAATTAGCATGCGTGTGCCGTACAAGGTACAGCGAAACTACTTGCGATTTTTCACTTCAAACCTCAAAGTGTCTACGCCTAGCATAATGCACACAGTTGACAAAATTCTCGGTGAGTCGCATATTAATATATAAATGTTTACGTAGAAAGTATATTTGTTTGCTAGAAGCCCTTAGAAGGGATGTATAGTAATAAGTAATCGTTTAGCATGCATCCTGTGTGTGATTAGGATTCCGTGTGCATGTGTAAGACAATGTGCGTCCATTCATGGGCTCTTGGCCTTGTGGCTAGCCAACCGCACTGTGTCATTACCGCGGAGTGGTCGCCGCACGCGAGCACCGGAAGTGCACACCGGATGTGTGAGTTATGTCCAGCTACAATCATTCTTAACCTTTCACCACCCACCGTTTCGCTCACTTCTTCTCCGAACTCAATCATCTCTTTTGCTGTTTATTCAGTTGTCAGCCAACTTCCTCTGCAAGAAATCTATACCTTATAGTGGGTTGTGAACCACTCAGACACAGTTTGTTTTTGCTGCACTTCATTTAAACTTATTTCACTTGAATGTGAGATCATTCTTTGGATAAGCATTCTTCAACTCCCATTTGTTTCATGTCTTCGAACTTCCCTTCGAAATGCATTATCTTTTGAAAATTTTATCACTATTCCTTATTGCATTACACAATAGTAGGTATATTGTGAAACATGTACAGAATGTCGTCTATTTCCCACCTTGTGTGATTCCAGTTCTAGACTTTGTCTTTTGCCGAAACTTTCACACCCTGTGGGAGTAGGTGATTTTGTACAAGTGACACACTATACTTTTTCTACGACCATACTGCTTAACGTTACAGAACAAAAATAAATTCACGAAAGCTATTTGACATAAAAAAAACAATATAGCGCAGAAACTTTCAAGCTTTATATAGTGAGAGAAAAGTGCCACTTTCCATAGTGGTCGTAAAAAAATATCTTAATCTCTCAAAAACTGATAAAGAAATAGATTGTTGTTTTCATCTATTTCGTACATATTTTCTTTACTTTGTACAAGGAAGTACAAATGAGTTGCAGGATTTAGCCAGTATTAAGAATTAAGTCAGGATTTGTAAATATTTGTTTTCTGATTGTATTAGTAGTGACATGCTAGTGTACTTAATTAAATAGTGCTGAAGAGTTGTGTTTTAATAGTAACTTCTGTAAATATATGGTGATATTGGAGGTACGTTTGTCATATTTGGTAATGTGAGTGATGTGTGGTTGATGTCTGGTTATGAATGAACGTAAGACACATTGCGTGTGTTATGTGCGTGCGTGTGTGCACGGAGTGTGACGTCACAGTACCAATTAGGCACAGGATGTTCAGGATGATGGCGAAATTAGTGACTTATGGGACATGGCTTGTGACGAACTCATGACATGTTACTGACATATATTATTATACACAGATTTATTCTTAGAATTTTTTAAGAGATCCGTACAAAGAAATGTTATGTTAATTAAGTAAAGCAGGGTTGTACTAGGATGGGTGACCCTAGTAATCCGCAGCTATTGAAGCATAACAAATACGGCAGATACTTCCTATAGCCCCTGATTGGTACGTAGAGCCGGCGGTGTCTTTGTCCAGTGCGAGCTCGACTCTCATTATCTGCCGTGAGTCGACAGATTCCTCCGCAGATCATCTGCGAAGACTTCTTTAGTAGCTCACAATGCCCCCAGATCTCTATTCCTTCCAACTTAAAATAATACCCATTGCAACAGCCAATTATACAATATGTCAATCTAGCCAGCAATGCGAGTAGGTGGAGCACTAAATATTCTGAATTCTTTATGTGTGATTAATAGTTACACACATGAATAATAATTAAGCGACATGTGTAACATAAACAATGGGTAGAGAAGGCCGAAGTCAAGTTAATATGTTAGACACGAGTGTGTATGTTAATTAGTGATGTGATCTGACCTTTCAAGATGCACAACAATGATTTCATGGCCTCCTTGACCTCACACTAACAAAAGAATTATTCCATTTTTATATAAACCTACCGAAATGCTCCACTGGACACACTATTACCTCCGCTACTGCTTCAGACTGTATCTCATCTCTTTATTTTATTATTTATATTTTCCTGGTTTGTCTATTGTTATTTATGGAATGAATATCAAAAGATACCTTCATTTTAAAGAATAAATTAGTAAATCCTTGTCCATTCTACAAAAATACCCATTTCAGAGAAGATTATAAATAAGACAACAATTTGAGTAAAAATTCAATATTTTAATTTTTTTGAATGTATATATCTTCTGTACTTTTACATGTAGAACATTTAAATTTTGAGTGTAAACTCATATTAAGGTCAATTTTTGATTTTTGAAGAAAAAATGGGTGTGACACCCAAAATTAGATCGGAACCCTAAAATTGAGTTATACATACCAGTATATAGATCTCGATATGCTGATTTCAAATTTTCAAACCGAATTTAATTATCTCTTTCCGTTCACGAGATATTAGCGCTCAAAGTTTGTGTCAAAAACACCCATTTTTGGGCAGTAACCCAAAAGTGGGTCAAGATACGACTTTGGGGACCTCGACATTCGATTCAGCAGGCAAAATTGCATAGGTATAGCAATTTTTATAATTTTTGGACAACGGATACGAATTCTAGAAGGAATAGACTGAAAATGGCCAAAAATCGCAAAAAATCTAAGGTAATACCCTTAACATTTTTTCTGTTTTTTAACAATTTGATTTCTTTTTGTAAAAAATGTATCAGTGGGAATTTTATCGTGAAAATTTGTATACCTATGTAATTTGGGACAAGGAATCTAATGGTGAAGTCGTTAAGGACGTATATCATACCCATTTTTAGGTATAAGTAGTAGGTGGTTTTTGGGAGACCCAAAAATGGGTGAAAAGATTTTTGTCTCCAAAATTTATGAAAATTTGTATATGCGTACTTTAGAGGGTGTAAATTTCAAATTTTCAAACCGCAGTTCGGTATTTCTCTTCGTTTTGCAGATTTTTGCATTTGAAATTGTATTTGTTTATACCCATTTTTCAGTTTAAATGAATTGGTTATTGTTTAACACAGGAAACGGTATATATAATATTAATTATTTTTTCTATAAGTGTACGTTTTAAAATATAATGGTAGTAATAAATTTAGCACACATATGGTTGAGGAGAGAGGCTTTCTAAATTGCAACGGGAAAAGGAATGTCGAGCGTGTGCAGATGAAGCAGTGCTGTGTGCAGTGTATGTTTTGATGGGAGGTCGGCGACTGTATGATGTAGCAGTGCAGCAAGTAATGAAAGTGTGTATGCGGCTCGTGTTGCCGTAATGAACAAGTTCCTTCACCTTGTGCTCGTGCCGCGGTTAATTGTCCTCATTACCGTTCACCGTCTACTCCACATTGCACTTCCGCCAAATGCCCGCCTCGCACCCAAATGTCATCCTTGATGGACATTGCAAAACCAACTCCTCAACCACTCATTTACATGAATTAGTCTTTGCTATTCGCTAATTAATAACTAACGTTGCTTCATTCACTAAATGTTAGAATTTTTATTCTTATTCAAATTGTTATTGTGACATATAAATGTTAGATTTACATATAAATTATTATTTAAATAGCCAGATAGATCATCGCGTAAAGCTGAGATGTGTCTCGTTAGAGCTGGGATGGTTGGGTAAAAGTTTATATTTAAGATGAACTGGTACTTATCTGCTGATCTCAAAGACAAAAGCACGTGCTGGTAGTCATGACGACACGTTACGTAAGAGATGACATAACACAATGAATCTTCAACTGTTCGTGCCCAACATTCGTGGCGGCTGCTTTTGTTTTGCACATTTTGTTCTCTACTTCCTTCTTCCATACAACACATCTTTAAGATAACATATGCAGGGAGTAACACCAAAATCGATCACCGCCATTATTTGTTCATTATTATAATTACAAAAAATACTATAGAAAAAATTTGTAGGACACTCACAGAAGTAAATATTTTTCACACACACCATAAAGTTATATTTTTTCAAATGGGATTATATATATTTTTATGCCTATTCTATAGCATATTTTCATTATTAATGTGTTTTGGAACATGCAAAAACTTTTATCAAGATATATTTTTCTCGTAAAATAAAAAATAAAAATTTATTTAAATTAAAATAATTTCTTTTGTTTCAAAATGGTTTTGTCAATTGCAAAATTAAGTCCATTTGAAAAAATATAACTTTGTATTATAACTTGAAAACCACTGGTTTAAATAAATTCTTCTCTGATAAGATATCCGTCTTAGTCTACTACAACTTTATTCTATAGTATTTTTTTAACTATAATAATGAAGAAAATAATTCTGATGGTCGATTTTGATGTTACACTCTTTATTTGGAAAGGTGCAGGAAAAACAAAGTTTTTTCATCATTTTCTTCCTAATTTGAATTAAAATATTTGTGTTGATTATTCTATTCGTGCTTCCTCTTGTTGTATTGTCCTAATTCTTGGTTTCCTGTGGCGGACAGCGGGGCGGAGGTACGTGTGGGTGCCCCAGCCACTGTGTAGGTGTATCATGTACACGATCACGTCGCAAGTCATTGTCTTACGTTGTGTCATCCTCTCTATCCTACACCTTCACATGACTCATGTACAAAACACAAAAATATACTTCACAGTGTGCTACGTTCACTACCTTACAATCATTTGGATTTGTTCGTATTGTATTTTTTAAATGTAGTACCAAATTCAAAAATTGGTGGCAGCAGTAGTCTGGTTTTGAATATAAAATATTGTATTAATTAAATATATATCTATCCTTGTCTAAGCTTAAACTTGCAACAAATGTGTAACTTCAACAATAATTCAAGGGGTGTAGGAAACTTGTCAAAACAAAGATTCTATTTTTAGAACAGATTTTCAAGTTACAGATATGAATAAATATAATTTTATTTTGGCATGAAAAATTTTTAAATTGTACAAACAAGTCGTGTATTTGAATATTGCAATAAATATAAGGTCAACTTTAAATTTGTTAGTTCAGGAATGGTTAATAGATGGAGTTAGGATTACTATTTTCAAAAATTTGAACGGTTGAATTTAAATTTACATGGACGATGTAAAGAGTTAAAGAAAATTTATTTTTGTTTATACATATTTCAGGTTATTAAAAGTATGTATTATATGCTATGACTTCGTTCATTTTTCAAAATACTTATAAATATAATCCTTAGATCCATCACTGGACTTGGATATTTTCAGTTGAGATTTTAAAGAAGTTTATTCTTGAAATGCAGACAAACCTTTTCTCTCGGCTATTTAATTTAAATAATTTAATTTATTTATGCTTAATTCTTAATTAACATGCGTTAAAAAAATCAAATTTGTGATGAAATTTTTGTATAAAACTGTGTAGTCAAGGACATTGTTATTTATTTTTACTTATAAAGCAGGGTTGGCAAAAATCATAATTTATTTAAAAAAAATAAAAATAATTGTTTTTTTTTAAATCAAATAAAAAATAAAGATTTTAAGTGTTAATGCACTTTTTAATTGTTTTAAAAGAAATATAAATATTTTATTTCATAAACGAAAACGAAATCTGTAATAAAACCAAAACGATTCATCTGAATAAAACTAGGAAGAGTAACAAAGAATTTTTACTTTTATTTACACATTTAAATACTTCTATTTTTCTTCTATTTTATATGACTAATATGACTATTAAAGTAATAAAATATCATTTAATTTTAAGATATTATTATATAAAGAACATATTTTGGTTATTATTAATAGTTTCATCAAATCATGATTTAAATCACACCAACCCTGATATAAACTGAAAAAATGCACCAAAACATTGTTAGTTGTGGTGAGATACATTTGCATGTATATTTGGGAGTGGAGTCGGGGCTCGTAGCGGCCGTGACCCGCGACCCGCGACCTGCGACCCGTGACCCCCGCTCCGCTGGCTTTGTTCTCGCACTCGCAGTCTGCGCCAGACGCACTCGCACCTAGACGCCGGTGTCGTGGCTCTGCGCGACCTTGCTCCACCTGGGGCTAACGCAACATGCTGCAAATGTGCTCCCTGCAAGACAATCAACAGTATATGTGTATGTATTGCTATAGTGCAGTGAGTTGTGGGGATCTATACCATTGAATGTTAGTGAAAACGCGAAATATCAATTTTTAAAGTGAAATGTCTTCGCCAGTAATGAACAAACTGTTAGTTATACAGAGTGTTGGTTCTATTCATATTCGTATAGCAAAAATATGTTTATATACAGTGTGTGCAACGAAATGCGAAACATAAGACTTCAAAAAATTATCGGTAATCTCTCTCCAGATAGATTTAGAGCAAAACTACAAGAATATAAAGTTGTTCAAAATTAAATTCTACATCAGATAAGATCATAATTGATGCAACAGCACATTTAAATATAAAATATAATACTTTCGGTAAAATCAGACAGCCTTAGAAATAAAAGAAAATATGCATGTGACAGTTTAGTGAAGTATCATCGTTTATAATTCCTATTGTCTGTATTTTAAAATTATTTAAGTTTAATTTAAATTATTTCTCTTTTCGTAATATTGAAATGTTACAATATCTTTAATGAGATATCATTAAGTGTCACAACAGACACGTCTGTCTGATTTCTTACGAAAATATAACATTTTATATTTAATAAATCTCGTACTGCAGAAGTACAGTTGCGTCAATTATGATCTTATCTGATAGAGCAATTAATTTTGAACAACTTTGTACTCTTGTATTTTTGCTCTAAATCTATCAGGAGAGAGAACATCCGCACTGTATAAATGTATATGTATATAAATTAAAAAATATTATTAGGCATAAATGAAATTTATTTTCCATAATATATAAATGGTAATAATTTGACAATGGTATAGGACACAACATGAAACAAATACTACATACAATACGTTATGAATGAAACGGTGAAGTATAGTCATAGTAAATTACTGTATTTTATAGCTTCTATCTATGTACTTAAAGATGATATGCGTCAAATTTCCATAAGGATAAAATTATAATAAATACCATGCAACAATGAATACCATTCTAAAAATATTTCCTTATATTATTATTAATTGTTTGTCTTTTCTGACTTGTTTTTTCGTTGCAGATATCAACATGGGTCCGGAGCCGTCACACCTGTATACCGGTGAGTGGTCCTTAATATCATTCTTATTTCATACCTGCACCAGTCTGTGTAAAGTAATAAAAGTGTGTCCGTGTGTGTGTATGATGTGTTGGTGTATTGTGACGTCATTGGCCGGGCCGTGGGTCGGGTCGGGTCAAAGGTCACGCCTCCGGGTCGCAGGTCACACTCACGCTACACCGACACAATATCATGCACTCACAATGTGGGAGAAAAATGGAAATATATCGTGTAGGAATTATTCCACGAATTCTCGCGCGTTCTCATTGTTACTGGGCGGTTCTACTCACTACTCATTTACTTCTAAAATAGCGCAACTCTAAATTACCAGAAAAATATTAATAGAAAAATATTTACTACTATAAAATATGTTTATCTATTTTTGAAATATGATACCTTACCCAGAAAAGGGTGTAAGATACACCCTAAAAACATTACCATTGAATTCCTCGATTCAAAATACATATAAGTACCATTTTTCAATGTAATACTTTTACAGGTATTTTGTTAATATCAGTTTGAAAATCAGCCAATTAAAAGCAGTTTTTTAATATCCCCATTTTCAAGTATAATATATAAAGACCCTCCAAGATAGGATAATCAGAGTCCTTCGCAGGACTCTGACTAGGTCTGGGCCTCATAGTTTGCTCCCTGTGCTAGGTCATGCGATCTAGTTCTCGTCCTCGTAAATTAGGTTACATTAGGATGTGATCCAGTTTTCATGGGTTTAAAATTATGGTCTAGTGAACTATCACATTCTAGAGTATCTGGATGAAGGGTGCTCCAGAATGTGATCTAGTTTCACTGGGTCAAGAATTAGAGCAAACACTTGCAAATGCTTTGATTCTTGGTCCAGTGCAACTGAAGTATATTTGGCTGATAAGTGTTCTTAAATAGAATAAAGAAATGAGCTATATTTGTTTGGAATTGAAAAAGGAGTTGATATGATGTAAATGAAACTCGTGTGGTGGTATTTGGGTGGCAGATACGGAGGTATTGAGCAGTGCAGTGGAGCGTAGGCAGGCATTCTTGCGCAGGTTATAAACTCCTGTTTGATTTATAGTTTCGCGGGTTAGTCTCGCGTTCAGCGAGTTATAGTCGTGTTGATGGTCTGCAACAAACTGCTCTTTAATATCTTCATTCATTACCCACCGTTTATACTACTCTGTTTTTAGTTAGACCCCGAGTAATAAAACAAACATAATACAATATTAACGCGTATCTATCGGAAAGAAGTGCAGTGTTAAGGATTGCGTAGAACTGGTTATGGATGCTGAGCGGATGTGCTGGCGGTGGCATCCGCTCCAGATGTGGTGACCTCCGAGTGACCAGCGCAGAGTCACTTGTCATCGGCTGGTAGCCGCGGCCGCGCTCGGTTCCCGTGAGACAACACCGGAGGAATGTGATTGGTTATCGGCTTTTTTCTTTTTCTAACTACTTTTGTTTTTATCGCGGGGACGTGGTTTTTAGCGGCGACAGCGAGAAAGCGTAATTGAATTTGTTTTGGGATAGAGATGTGTTGATCCACATTCCTGTTGGCAATTAAAGCTTGGGCACCCGAGGTGCTGTGCGCGGTCAGCGCTCAGAAGAACTCCGCTGACCTCCGGCTGCTGGCCACCGGAAACCGGCCATTACCTGCCCAGCTAATCATCCAGCAGAATAAATATATCATACACAGCCACCAGCACTCAGATAACATCGCACAAATTGTTAGTAGCAGCTAATCATATACCCTGCTCTCTTATCCACCGTGTAATACACTACATATACTACTTCACTTCTTCTACATTGCCAAAAACCAAAAACACATTATAAATCTGTTAAACTATTGTTAGTTTGATGGAGTTTATTGCGTTGTAGTAGCGTTGATATGACGGGTAATAAGGCTTGGAAAGTATCCGTGCGCTGAGGATGGTAGCATTTCGGAAGCGAGTGATTAGAAGCGTTTAAGCGTCCACTGTTACCGCGAGGTAATTACATAGCAGGCGGTACAGTACCGCAATGCAGCCGTTCTGCCTCTGATGGATCACCACGTCAACACGCCGTACACACAGATTTGTCTACATCCATACTCTCCGCATACATGTGTCCAATCACAGTCATTGTGCGATACATATCTGCTATTCGAGTAGTAAATACGGTGTGTACATAAACAAGATAACAGCGCACACATTACGTCCCATCAATTTGCAGAATGCATTTCAAATAAACAAGAATTAAATTATAAACATTATAGAGTAATAACCAGCATTTGATACTCGGCTACATTACACTCTGCACCGCGGTACATGAGTGTTGAGTTGACCGCATTCAACGTCTCTTTTCTGCTCGCACGTCATCCACACGCTGTCTCTATCCGCGACCGGTCACTGTGGTTACATGCAACTGCTTTTGTTTCAATAACAAAACATTACAACTAACAAAAACGCCAGCTTGCTTGCTTCACGGCCAATTCAACTCTCCCCAAGAAAAATTCAAAATCAATGTACACATATCCCAAGAAGTGTTCTTAAAATTATAAACACAGAAAAATTTCAATATTAAAGATGTAGAATCAAATCTCAAAAAAACGTAATTACGGTGAGATTTTTTGTTGTTTGTGCGCTATATTTGCGGGATAATGTACGCGTTGGGAGAGTGATATTTTTGTTGGCTTCCTGCACGATATAATTTGCCGATACCGGAAACGGCGCTAGGAAGAAAAAAGCCGCTTCTTGATGTTGCGTATCGCGGTCAATAGCAGGTTGCGGCCTGGCTGTGATTAGGCCTGATTGGCTCCCGTTACCACTGGCGGCGTAGCTGCCGGACCCCGTCTGGGTGTGACTCCACGGCCCACGGAACACGAGCCCCGATACCAATCATATCAGTCCTCCACTGCTGCAAAGGTCACAGACAGAGCAAACAGACACAGTCAATATTTCAGCTTGTGTCCACTCAGCACCGAACACAAGAAGCCTTTTAGCGTCCACTCGTGGGAAAGAACTGCGCGCTAATTACATCAACAACACCCAACCAAAAGGTTTAACTCTTCGTTATTTATAATTAACAAACTCTAACTTCAATACCTAATCACTAAATTATTTTTAAATGGTGGAACCTTGAGAAAATTACGATTTTCCGTGGAGACTTGAACGAGAGATCAAACGACCAACCTGGAGATATGAACGCGTGTAAGCGACGAACCCAAATTGTTGAGCTATAAAGACGCGTTTATGAATGGCTATAAGAAGTTTATTACGCAGTAATAAATTATGAAGTAATGCGATATATCAATGCGGAATGTTAACCTTCGCAATTTTTAAGTTGGTCATTGCAAAATAGACTGTTACGGTTATGCTTTTTGAAGCGAAGAAATTCACAGAAAAAAACTGTCAGAGGAGAGTTATATATCGTACAGTATAAAAGAGGAATTTATGAAAAGATGAAATATATCTGTATCTTTTATTATAGATACAAAGAATAGTTATAATAAAAATATAAAATGTAACAGTTCTTTCGCAGATGTTACGTTTAAAGAAGTAATAATATATCATCACATTTTCCACACATATGTTTAAGTGTGTAACAGCTTTATTTATGTAAAGTGCATGATTCAGAGTTATAAGGCGAATGGTATTATATATTGACACTTATCGGTGTATTGCGAACTTCCTAGTGCCGTGTATAAAAGTCAAGGCCCATGGCATCAAGTGTAGCAAGGTGACCGCACGGACAGGTGCGAGGCGTGTCCACATGACCTCGCATTGCTCCGGAGCACTCAGGGCAACTGGACCACGCACATCACGGCATGTGTCCACTGCTAAAAGTGCAGGGTAGAGCAGAGCAGGGTACAACACAGCACTGATCTTTATAAATGTCACGTCATCTAGTGTGGTATATATTAAGGGATTATAAAATGTCAAGACTAGTAGTGTTAAAGTTGTATGTTACATAATTATAAAGCCCGCATATATTGTACAATCTATATACCAGAACCAAATGGCATAATGGTACAGGTGTTCCATACACACACCTGTGTTATATCATATATAGACCAACATGTACAAAGAAAGATTGTGAAAATACTTGCGAGATGTGCTGAAGTGTGTGGAGGTAAAGGATGTGAGATGACGAGGGACGACCACCCATCTGAAAGTAGTTTGCAGTACGTGTGTCTGTAGCACGACAGCGACTTGGGTTGACAAGACCTTGGCGTCTGCTTCAGTCCATCTTCGACCTTCCTTCTCCGTCTCTCTTCAGCACCTGTTGCGCCCCTACACCTGTCTTTGTCTTGCCCACGGCTACCGCTCATCTGCTATGCCGACCGCATACAAACCAGTGCCGTAGGGCTGGGGATATTTTCTTAAACCATGTCCCTTATTTTATAGGACACTGCAAAATATTAATTACATCTCACAAATCATTTTTTTACTACCGTTTTCTTGTTGTAAAGTACAACTAAAATTTCTATTTTATGTTTAACAAAATAACCAGTATTTATTTTCAAAATTTTGCATCATAAAATGAAGTAAAGCTGTCATAAATTTTTGTGGCACATTTGGTATTTAATTTGGGTGTGCAATTCCCGGGGAAAGTGGTTTCGGTACGCCACTGGTAGGCCATATACAAACACCGGCACTTAGAGCACGTACTACCTGTTGATTATTTGTAACGTCCGTCCTTGTCTGGCCACTTGTTGTCCACATTCCACGTCGTCCGTCTCCGTCTGACTCACGGAGCCTGTGCCCGCTGCTGGAAGTCTTGCAGCTCGGAGGTGGGGGACTTGTACACTCAATGAATGAACGCACTCACTATTCTTATCGGCGCTGGCGACTGCCGTATACGCCACCGAGGAGTGGTCTACAGATCTTACAAAAATATCAGAAGAGATCGGGAATAATATCAAGAAATTAAATAAAAATATGTACACTATATTTCCCGCAGTTGATCCTCATGTCATCAATTGTAACCATGTGATTCAAATCGTTTGATTTCAGAAGTAATTAATGTCAAAATTGACAGTATTATATACAAATATATTAATGGATGAAACATGTAAAAAGAGTTGTAGATTAAACTAATGAAACTATCAAAACGCAATGAAGCACAAGTTGTCGACTAAATCACCTGCATAACAGGAATGACATGAATGACATATTGATTTTTTTTTAATATTTAAAAATATTCGTTACCGCAGTTACACTACTGTTTTTATTTCATTTTTGTCGTTGGTAACAGATAACATATGTACCCCTCAACCGTGAGTATTTTTAATGTGAAACATAGCGATGTATACTTTGTCTAATTTAAAATGAAACATAGGGAAAGAATTTAACATTTGCTTTTTAGGTTTTAAAATTTTCTGACAAGCATGTAGGCTAGTGCTAGTGCAATAACAATTATAAGAATAATTAATAACTTTACAGGAAATTGTAGAATAGTGGAATGGTTGGCTAAATATCTCGATCTTACATACGCAGATACTTTTTTTGGTGACCTTTAAAATCAGAAGATTATACGGGGGAAATCTTCAAAATTTAGATCTATTATAATTTCAAATTCAAATATTTCTGAAAATATTACAATAGTCCAAATATTATCGTATGTATTGCTTAGAAGTTAATGGATGGATTTTTGAAAATTTATTGTAATTATTGTTTAATTGTTCGTTATTTTACTTGTTGGTTAGTTACTTTAGTGGTGAATTTAGGTGTAATTTCTTGTAATATTAAATTTTAATACTTTTCTTTCAACGTCATTCCCTATTTTTCATTTTAAATAACACAAGCAAATATACATTGCTGTCTATCAAATATGATAAATACCCATGTTTCACGCTAAAAAATATTCATAGTATCATTCGTACGATAATGAAATTGTTTTAATATTATTTTTAAACTAATAGTTAAAAACTAAGTTTTAAGATTTATACCAATATTTTAAAATTTATATCGTTCATTAAATTAATATATATGTAAATGATACGGACATTTTTTTTTTGTTTATCCCTGGAAAGAAATGGTACAGATTTTTTAGAAATAATTCTATAATTCTATATGTTTTACTTGAAATGAAGAAAGCAAGTAATGTAAGGTGTATAGAAGGGGGTAAAGTTGAATCCTGCGTTATCCTGAAGTTGACAGTGGCGGACCAATGACAGGTCGAGCGGCAGCGCGCAGCGAACCAGATCACTCGGTACTCCAGTCAGTCTCAAGTCGCCGCCAAGTGTAGTTAGCCTAGTGTAACTCTGCAGTAGTGATAGTGATGTGCTAATATGAGAGAGATGGATACTGAGTCTCCTGTCGTATGGCCCGCCTGGTGTTATGCAGGTATGGGGATCGAATCCTTCCTTACTTACACTCTCCACACCAGCTCTAAATGTCCCCATTACTAATACACATGTCATGTATGCATGCATTTTCCTTTAACAATAGTGTCATAATTTAACTTGAACTTTGTTCAACAAATGTTAATATTAGTTGACATTGAGTGTTTCCGAGAATTGTCATTTAATTTGACGAATTACACTGACTGCACGATCACGTGCATTTCGTATACCGAGTCACAAGTCCCGATGATATATTTATTAGGATATATTGTGCATAATAATAAGGCAATTAATCTGTTTGAAAACATAATATTGTTGTTTTGTGTGGATACACAAAACGCAGGTGATTTATACTTATATATCTTAATGACGGTGTTATGTGGAATTTTAATGTCCCATATAAATACCAACAAGCATTCAGTTTTAAAAATTATACATTGGACTACTCTAATTCTACTTAATTGCACAATTATGACAATTAGCTACCTAGAAAATTTCCTATATGTAAATACAGAGTGAATGTAACACTGTTTGTGATTGGTGATTGAGATGTGAGATGATTAATGATTGGGTAGATTCAAGTGCGTACAATGACATGGACTACTTATTAATGCCCTTTATTGTTCTGTTTGTAATTGTATGTTGCAATCGGTACAATCCAATTCATAACATTCTTTCTTTCTAAATTTTACATGTTATTTATGAATTAAATTTATTGCAATTTATATATTTATTATTATAAGCATAAAATGACAATGAATGTATTTACTTTTTATGCATATATATAAATATACATGGAGATTCCAATGCCGAATGGAGCGACGAACCTGTAAGTGTTAAATTTTTCTTAAAAATTTAATGAAAATACTGTATGACAACAGTTAAGATTTTAATGAATGTGACAATAAAATTACAGTTGTAATAAAGAAACTTGCTTCAGCCATGATCGTAAAATATTAATGATATCATTTGTTGTCACTTGTATAATGATGTGTAGAAATGAAAATGTATAAGGAACAGGAATTTAAAATTAATTAAATCCTAAACGAATTTATTTTTCCATTTATAAAATTTATTCGATGCTCTGAATTTTATTATCGTGAAGAACGTGAGAAATATTTATTTAATTTATTCTAATGCATAGAACAGGTTTTAGGACATATCAAAATAGTTCTAATCTATTCAAACAAGTCTTGATAATTTGACAGAAAATACGATGTCAGATTTTCGCGGGTCGCTGGGAACTTGTTTATAAATACCTGTTACCGTACAGCTAAAGTTTAAGCGTTTTTAAGTAATTATCTACACATATGTTAGAAAGTAGATGGTCAAAAGTTAAAAATGTGACCTTTCACCTCTCAACTTTGCCTCAACTCATCACGAAGAGCAACATTTAGAACATGTTCATCACAAGAACTGTTTTTGAAAGGCCGCTTCCTTGAAAATTAATCGTCAAAAGTATTATTACAGTCGGTAGGAAGTACTTGTTGTTTATTTATATTTTCAATTGTATCAGTCAGCAGATTTAACTTCTGAAGCAAGTAATATATTTCCTATTTGCGTGTACGTCTGCAGATGAATCAGACTGTATAAATCCAGTCTCGTTTTGTGCAACAGTTGTTCAGTTCGCGTGTTATGGGCGTATTAATATAAACTCTAAGATTTATTTATACATGGAGATTAATTACAAACCTAACAAGAAGTCTTTTAAAACTTCGCATCAGTTAAAGTAGCCACAATAAGTATAGAGAATTTTCCGTGTTATCGCGTGATAATGGTGTGCACTACATAGAAAAGCTTTTACTAGAAGTTTATCTTTGCAACAAGTGTAGTTGAGGGTAAATTCTTTTCTCTGTGGTGTTACCTGCTGGTCATATGTCGATGGCTTACAGCGTGTACTTTACGTGTGTGAGATGCAAATGAAAACACATGTGTGTTTGTTTAACTGTAGTGTACGCCGATGAACTATGAAGTTCACAGAACCATCGACGATTTTTATTACTTGACGAAATTCACACTCAGTTGGACCAGCAACTTGTACTAAATTATAAAACACAAAGGTTCAATATTATTTTAGAAGAAGGAGAATAGTTGTTGGCGTAGGAATGGAGTGTTTCCGAAGAAGTAAATAGAAGTTGTTGCAGTGTTAAGTCCCTGTGACCCTGAGAAGCTATTATACCCTACTGGCTAACCGGCAGGTCAACCGTCTTTATCTTTCTTTATCTGAATCTATACCCCGCCGTCTTCCATTTCTTTTCAACACGCAGGTAACCTTTGCACCTGTCCAGAAAAAGATGTTTCCAAATTTACGACCCGAACAAAGACTTCAGCCTGTTGAAATTCCTCAGGCACCAAAACCAACACAGGCACTGTGAACTGTAAGAGAGTACACTCTGAGTTATTAGAGTCGAGTGTTGTTATGAACACATCTTATTTGACAGTAAAGAGCCCAGGCTTCGTGTAAGATGTGGAGATAAGAGTTTATGTGTTTTATTACGGACATAATGTCCCCGAATAGACTCTCTTTAGATTCACTCCTTTATGTCATTTTTATCTTCATTCCACACGATTATTTTTGCAGGCTGTGTGAACAAATGGAGATTTCTAATTCCTAATTGGGTTTTCTGAAAGATTTTATCTTGTGTGGTTGTTGGAGGGTAATAAAGTCTTGTGGGATTTTACAACCCTGTGTTCACCTGTTGGCAGGGGCTGGTACCTGCAGTGTCTCCATTTCTGGGAAGTAACTGTAGTGTTACCACCCGCATGGGGACACTGTGACCGGCACCAGGTAGGCGCAAGGACAGACGGGTCAACAGGATAATCGCTTCATTGCTTCAAGTGTTTGCTGGCCTAAAAGGTTCTTGGGACAACTGTACAGACCTTTCAAGAGTTTTATTCTTTGCACTGTACAGATTTCACTAATGAAATATTTATACGAATTGTTTTTATTGCAAAGTGGTGAGTTGAAGTTTCTTGTGGCTGAGGATTACAAAGGAGTTGAATAGTAGTATTGTTCGGTAGCTTGTCAGTGGCGTAGAATAAGGGGCGACTCATCTTTCTCATTACTGGTGATTGTCTGCGGTAATAGCCAGAATGACGGTACAAGATGGTGAGGTAGCGGGCACAATGTGTGTTTATCTGCACATCAGTGTCCCGATAGCGCGACATGGGATTCGGAGGAAGTCCCGTTCGCGCCTCAAGTGGGACGATGTGTATCTGGAATGGGCTTAGCGGTACGTGATATTGTTTTAATTGGGAGAACACGAGGGAATAAATCAAGTGCTGGAGTGTGTAATGTATGCAGTGAAAGTACCGATCATCGTTTGACCCGCTTAAGTTTCATCAGGATCGGAAGGTCACAAGCTCTACTTAATCACCGATGTACATTCATTGCTCATCCTCACTATTCAATATTAAATGCACATTACACTGGCTATATACTTCGCCAAGTAAAATATGACTATTCCACCACATTTACAAATGTGTGCAACGAAACGCGGAACTTAGGTTTGCAAACAATTGCTTATACTCTCTCTCATGATAAATTTAGAGCAAAACTGCAAGAATACAAACTTGTTCAAAATTAAATTCTACATCTGATAAGATCACAATTGATGCAACAGCACATTTGCAGTACCTACGAGATATATTAAATATAAAATGTAATACTTTTGGTAAAAACAGGCAACCATGGAAATAATAATGGATGGTCTGTATCCCAAACCTTCAATTGCTAATAATTATACTATTGCAAACTAATGTTTACTTTTTATTATTATGTACTGAAGTTCGATTGGTCACATACCCCATTGTATAAAGTGCATTAAAGAGTATATTTTTTAAATGTTTATTGGTCGGTCGTGTGTGTGTACGAGTAGCGTGGTAGTGTAATGGTCGCTGGCTGGTGTATATAATTGGACGATTTACATAGGAATGATTGTAATTACCGTTGAGAGGTAATTAGCTAGGCTTGCGTGCACCACGGACAAATATTTCAAGACACGTGCTCACCTAATCGCATTAGATCCACTACGCATTCTACATCTCAACAACTTCCAATATTAGCTGCTGTCTTTTTGCACAATTGGAAAGATCACTGTAGCTATTTCACTTATTGTGTCCCTTCTTTTCGTCACAAATTACCCTGTCGGAATCTGCACGACTTCGACAATTTGCTAATGTTTTATTATCAGACAACAAAATTATTTTATTACTGAAAAATATAGTTATTTGATTTGTAATAATATCAAAAATGTCCATAATATTGAAGATATTGTATTAATAAGTTTTAATTTTATGTAAAGGTGATCCAAATTGGACTTCCGGATTTGAATAACGCTCCATTTACGTTGTGTGAACATTGGAAGTTTGCATTTTTTCTCTGGGAATATTTAAATGAAAGGGTGTATGTCAACAAACCAGCTGCGATTTCAAAGCTAAAACGGAATATCAGACATGCAATTGCTGAAATAGAGCCGCATTTATGCGAAAACATTATGAACAATTTTGCTAATAGAATTATTTCTTGTCATCGGAGTCATGTGAAGATTTGGTTGACTTAACTCCTAACTCTGCATTTTATATTGATGCTGTGCGAAAAGAAATCCCCTACTGATGTACACTAATTCTATTGCAGGTGACACGGGCGGCATCGAGACGGAGCTGAAGCCGCGCAAGCGACGGCTGAACGGCTCGAGCGTGGAACCGAACAACAACACCCCGCCAGGACATGGGGGGCCCCGCCAGAGTCCCGGCGTGAAGTCCGAGCGGCTGAGTCCCGGCACGCCGGACACGCTATCCCGGTCTCGGTCCGTCACCCCCAGCTACCCGGGCACGCCGCCGCAGGAGCCGCCCGCCCTCGGCCGCAACTACAGCGACTTCATGCGGAGTCTCGCCGCCAAGTACAACCACGCCAACCCCAATGAGTGAGTACTCTTTATTTAATCTATATATACACGGCAATACAATGTGGTATAGCGGCAAAGAGGGAGACTTAGGTTCATGTACATATTGCGTACATGTGTGAGAACATCGCGTAATTGACGGAGAACTTTGCCTCCGATTAAACGAAAATTACGAACTTTAACCGTAGTTTTAACCGATATGTTGAAGGCCAAAAATACCGGTAACCGTTAACAAAAATAATAAACTGGTTTTAGTGAACATTAACCTTTATTTTAATATCATTTAGCGCGATTTTTTTAAATATTTTTTATATCTCTGTTATCTGGTTGTATATGAATATGAATCATGACAGTTTTTGCAATTTACATTTTATTGGAGAGTCATAAAAGTCTCATAAAAGTGTCTTTGTCAGAATTAGGCAAGTTAACAATTGAAAAGTGACCAGCATTTTTCTAAAGGTATTACGGGAATTTTTGTGAATATTTGTTAATTAAATTGCATTCTATTATTTGTTATATATTTTTCAGAAAGTATTTTTTTACATTTAAAAAAAAATAATTAATTGTTTTTATTATTTTTTTACCCGACATATATTAAACGGTTTCCAATTTTTAAAAACTGGTTCTTAAACTAAAATTGTTATTATAATTGTTGTATTTTTTACGGTTACATGGGATATAAATGCACAAAAAATAAGCAACATTGCAACACTTCAATTTAAATTTAAATATTGCGAAAGTGATGCATTCTACAAAAAAAAGTCATATAGGGTAGGATATAGGAGATTAAAGTTTTCAAACTATATCGTATTTCAGGCAGTGTGCATTACAGCAACTTAAGTCACCCTCTTAACCGTGTACCTGTGTTTCTCTTGAGTTATTCAGTCTTCTTCTATTTCTAAATTGATTAGAAATCATTGGTGCTAAGAGATTAAAAAGGATGACGAGAAGAAATTAAATTTAGAAAAACGTTGGTCTTAGATTATTATTTATATTATTTGACTGCAATCTTGTGTATTTCTTCTCTCGAGTATCCTTCATGTTTATTTCGAAGAAAAATTTGTAAAGGTGGCAGCACTGTTACTGCGTGTGGAATTTCTATAGGGTCGTTTGAATATTTGAACAATTCGTAAAGTCGGTGATTTATACTCTTCGTGCGTTTGAAAATTTGTCTTAGTTAAAAAACATGGCACATCTCTTCAACAAATAATCACATGTAAAGAATACATATTAGCATAGAATCACTTCATACATATGTCCTACCCATTGTTATACAGACAAACACCCAGACACCAGCATCAAAATAAATAAAACGCATTAGCCTAACTTGTTCCAAATCCATCAAAATACCAACACTCAGCTGGTATTAGTAGTTTATAAGTTTCTATGTGTTTGTCTGTATACATTTGTAGTTTATTAATTCGTCATCCGCCTACATAACATAACATTTTAAAGATCGTAAAAGAATGAATTAAACATGATATATGTCTCATAAACTGACTACATTTCAAACACTTTATATTACAAGTTTTTGTCTCTCGACCGTTGATGTATCTTACATATTTAAAAATTCGTACGTATACGTGTGGCTTAAAGCACAAAAAGTCGAATAGTTAAAGAATTAAATTCGTATGCCTTATCGTTTCTGAGAACGTGATGATATTTTTTGGTGTTGTGTCGTGATCATGTATTGAAGTCTCCAAGTTATTAGTGTGAAAAAAATTGTGTAGCTCTGAAACTAGGCAGAATATTTCGGTGAAAATTTAAACAGGTATGGTTTGAAGTATCAGAAATTTCATTTTGACAGTTTGACGGCTTTATTTTTTATAGTTTCAGAGAAAAATTTTGTTTGGTGAAGAATTGAAGTTTGTGAATATAATTTAAGTGTGTATTTTAATATTTTTATGAAAATTGAAATACGGATGTTTGAAAGTATGAAGATTATCAAGTATAAAGAAATTTTGAAATTGAAGATTTTTTTTAGAAGTATTTTAAGATGAAGGGTGAAGATTATATGGGATATTTTCTTACAGCTACTTCGGAGCCAGAAACGGTTACCCATTTAAACCCTTATCCCCAAACAGCAAGCCCAAACCAGACTTATCCACCCTCGCTTTGCTCAACCCTTTTGCCCCGGGTCCTTTTCCTCCTCTCATTGACATGTCCTCGACACAAGCACTTCTATCACTGGCACGGACGGCGCGCGAGGCTGAAGTGAGCGCACTGCGGGCCTCCGGGGCGCCGCGACGCCCTCAGGACATCCCCACGCAGGGGATGCCGCCCTCGGGGCCCAGCGCCGGTGCTGCGCCCCTCGACCTCTCGGCGCCCACGCCCGGCAAGAAGCAGAAGAGGGAGGAGGATATGGCCAACTGGACGGTGGATGACGTGGTGGACTTTGTTAGTAGTATAGATATTTGTGCCGAATACGCATCGGTAAGTTAATGTATATAATTTGTTAGAATGAACATGTTTACAAGAACAGGAATAATGTACTAGACTTGACTTTGAAAATACCTCTTTTATAAAACCATAATGCAGCTGGGTTTATACATTGCTATGAAATGTACTTTACTGTAGATTGTGACTTATCCTTGGCTCCATCTGACACTGTGAATTTATATTATGTTACCATTTTCTGCAAATGTGAAGTATCTTACAAAACTCACTTGTATGAGTCAAGCTAGAGTATTTTTTTTAATCGATTCATTTTACTAAGATTACGGAAAAATTTGGGTAATTTTGGTAATGTTTATACAGTAACAAAATGCATATTTCAAAGTCAAAGTCAAGCCAAATACATTTTTAATGTACATGTAAACATTGTCAATCTTTATTTGTCGGAATGGTTCATAAGCTGTAACTATCTGGAAATGCAAGTAAATGCATCGGCAAAACAAGTTATGAATAATCTAGTTGTTGCCGTGTGACATTTCGTGACATTTGTATTTGAACTAAATGAAGAGATCATCAGTTGAGCAACACAAGGTCGATGGAAAGGTCGATTCTCGTTCGACTAAGATTTATAATTTATTCAGAGTTAAGTAGAGCAATCACTCGACTTTCATCCATTAATTGCTCTACAGGTTTTAAAAATTAAAAACACAAAAATCGTTAGCAGTTTCGACGATCAGCTGAATGAAATTAAAAAATTGTTTAGTAAGTTTCTAGGAAAAGGGTAGATAATTATAGTAGAAAGTTGTAAAGATCTCGCGTGTTTGAATCGTGTGTATAGCACGCGTACGTGTAATTATATGAAGACACACTCTATAATGCTACGTTTCGGTCAGTGATTTTTACAGGTTGCTCTTGTAACAATCGTAGAATGAATAGTCATGTATACATGCTTTTCAAGATTAACAGTAGATAATAGATCCTGCAGAATTTATCTACCAAATTCGTTATATATGTAAATTATTTTAATTTATATTAACCACCCACTTAAAGCCTCCCTTAGGCGAATATTCAAATTTAAAAATCTCCCTTTTTACAAAAAAAACTGTCGGTCGAGCAGGATTTTTGTTATCGCATCCACCTGCTGTTCAGGTTCGGCTTAGCCCAATGCCCTGTGGATACGCGGGCTGTGTGATTACAGGACCGGCCCTAGGGCGACACAATTACCTAATTATAGGGCAGGGAAATGCAGACAGACACAAATTTACAAACAAATTATGCGAGAACGGCGCCAATTATTTATCGCGGAATATTTACAGTGTACGTATGTGTATAACTATATCCTTCAGTTATATCTATACGGAAACTATTGGAACTAGTTTATATTTTTTCGATAGTATCTCAAGTTGCAGCTGCAAACCCATTATTTCAATTATGCGATTACTTACTATATTCCGTTACATTGATATATTCATTATTATAAACTATAATTATTGTATTCAAAAATATTTTTAGCTATAAAAAATACAAATAGTATGTAATGTAATTCAGTAGAATGAATATAGATGCAGTTTCCAGATACAAGTCGAGTTCTGGCGTTTATATTTTTGTGCACACACAATAGAGTCACGTTTTCTAGATAGATTTGTTAAGCATTTTAATCTCTGGACAGATATTATAAATGTTACGGAAGTGACTAACTGTAACAGTGAACATTCATTAGTATCAGAACAACTGTTCTGCCTTTCATGCTCTACATCAATCAATTATTACTGCAGCTTGGCCAACACTTGCTTCTAATTGGATGGGTGACCACCGCAGAGATTCAAATTATTACAAGCAATTAAAAATAGTGATAAATTTCCGCTGTGATGATAGAGAATCACGCGATAGACGTGTGGGGGGTAGCGAGAACCTCTCGGACTCGGTGGAGGTATCGCTGACCTGGTTAGTGCGCAGATGTAAGGCAGGTGCTGGGGCCACCTTTCACTGCGGTGACATGCTCCATGCTCCGGCCTTCAGTGACAAACTTACATCTGGTGCGCTCTACTTACCGATTTGGTTACGTTGCAATCACACACCAAACCTACACTTGCTCCACAACTCTTCCACAAATCATATTACCCCTTTAAATTTACTTACTTCACATTTAAAATTCGATATTAAAAATATCAAATTCAAATAAATGGGAATAGATTAGATACGTATATATTAAAATGAAATCTTGGGGTATCTTTCACTTTGACTTTAAATAATTATAATGGAGTAATAGTTTGTGTATGTAATAATAACAGGCGAAGTAATTCCCAAAGCCGCTGATGCTGTATTTTTGCATAAACCCGAAATTATTTGAAAATATCGAATTTTAAGCTCAAAAATTTTCAAATTTTACGAATTTTTATTTGTATTTTTTTTACAAGCATTAGATACGCTGATACCAAATTTCCAAACAAATTTAATTATCTCTTTTCGTTTCGGAGATATTTGCTCTCAAAGTTGTACCTGAAAAAAGTGTGTTTTTTACGTATATTTCAAAAATGAGTAGAGATACAATCTCAACTACTTTATCATTCGATTCTACGTGAAAAGTTATATAAAGAAATGTTTTGCCCACATATACGTTCTTTGGAACGATTAGGTGAAAAACAGAAAAAACCAAAAAACCTAAATTTCATTTTTTCGCCTCGAAATTTTTTGTCTCCAATTTTTTTCATTTTCTGGACTTAAGTAGACATCGAAGCACTGATTCCAAATTTTCAAGCAGAATTCAATTATCTCTTCCCGTTCTCGAGATATTTGAGTTCAAAGTTATACCTAAAAAATTAGGTTTTTTAGGTATACACCTGAAATGGTTAGGTTTATGGTTTCGACGACCTCACCAATCGATTCTACGAGTAAAATTACATAAGTGTACCAATTTTCAGATTTTTATCCCAACAGATGGAATTTCTAGAAGGAAAAAACTGAAAATAGCCAAAAATTGAAAAAAATCGTCAGGGGTTCATCAGGCATTTTTTTCGATTTCAGCGATTTTCGTTTTTTCGCTCTAAAAATTGTATTCGTTGGAGTAAAAATCTAAAAATTGGTACACTTATGTAATTTTGTCCGTAGAATCGATTGGTGTTGTCGCCGAAGTCGTAAACCTAACCCTGAAAGGGTTATACCTAAAAAACCTGTTTTTTTAGGTATTGCCAAAAATCAACTTTGAATACGAATATCTCGAGAACGGTAAGAGATAATTCAATTCGGTTTGAAAATTTGAAATCAGCGTATCGACATCTACTTAAGTCCAGAAAATGAAAAGTTTTGGAGACAAAAAGCTCCTCGGAGAAATTTTGAAATTTAGGTTTTTTCGATTTTCTTATTTTTCACCTAATCGTTCCAAAGAACGTATATGCGGAGAAAACATTTCTTTATGTATTTTTTCCCGTAGAATCGACTGGTATAATCGTTGAGATTTTATCTCTACCCATTTTAGAGAAATAACCAAAAAATACACTTTTTTGAGGTGCAACTTTGAAAGCTAATATCTCAGGATTAAAAAGTGATAATTAAATTCTGTTTGAAAACTTGGAATCAGCGCGTCGAGATCTATCAATATACACTATTTCCCAAAATAAAAATTTTTGGCACAAAAATTAGTATTTTTGGGATATTTCGCGTTTGTCAACACAATTTTTGGTTTAATACTGTTGTTTTTTTGTTTTAACTCTACACAATTTTGATACGGGGTTAGAGGTTTGGAAATAAATAAAAGTTCTATAATAATGTGACAGAATAAAATCGAAAAGGCCTAATAGGATTGCAGGTTTATGGGGTTATCGTTATGTTTTATATTGCATATGAGAATACTTCAATCGGCTCTATAAATAGTAAGGCAAATAAATTTTTGTTTGTAAAATATGTGATATTTAGAGGTAATATATTGAAGTATTTGTTGATAAGGAAAGCCCAGCCAGCAATTTGATTTGTGTTGGTTAATGGTAAGCGCGTCTGCACGTAGTGGAGTCGGTTACGCACGTGTTCGGATTTACCTCCTATGTAGAGCGAAGAATAAGTTCACACTAAATTCATTACCACGAGAAATCACTTGTTCATAGCACACCGCATTGCAGACCTCCTCTCGGCAGTTTGGGGAAAAGTCGCCGAGTATTTATTTATGTTATCACAGGCAGTTAGAAAGCCATTATTCCCGTATCTTGTGTATTACCATAGAGCAGTCAGTCTTGTTTACGCGATGCTCTGATACGGTACAGCACACGACACTACAAGCCTTATCAGCCATCTACAACCGCACGGTTAAATATATCATCACACAGCTTGCAACATTCGCCACAGCACTGACTAATCGTTGCGGTAATTGCCCCTGCAACGTACTTACTTACAATTAATTGGAAATTATAATTATTGTTGATGAGAACGACGTCCATGTTGTTTAATGTTTCCGATTAATTGCTTACTAAAGTTCCTGTTTATAAGTCCAAATTAATTAACTGTATCATAGTCGTTAAATTTAATCACAAATATGTAACCTTGGATGAAGCAGTAGTAAACTAAATTGAGACGTATATGAATTAACTTCCAAGCATCCTTCAGAAAAAATAGATCTGGTAAGGATAGGATTTGGTAGCAGGCAGTTTTAAGGGTAGATTCAGTCGAGAGATAAGGATTGTTTTTTGATGCGTGTGCGTATGACAGAATGATTTCCCTATGCTGGTTGCACTATGACATTCTGTGGGCTGTAGTCTCTCATTAATAAAACCTGAACTGGAGCTGAGTAAAAACAGCGCCACAACCGCAAAGGCCTGACAACCGGACGCAATTTATTTTATATATATGGCTGCCGATAGCTACGGGTTTTTATCTTCCCGCTGGACGGCGTCAGCCAAGACGGCCAGCTCTACCAAACACTATCTCTAATACCATTTCGGATGCTATCTTCACCTATCATTCAAATCTTCTTGCTTTACCGATCATTCAAGTCTCCCATTTAAAACTATAATATAATGGTGTTGAGGGTATGTTTACGTGGTAAATATTTGTGTTTGCCACACCCTGATAAGGTGTGATATGGTGTTTGTTACTTGAAGTGTAACAGTGGTCAGTGGCCAAGGAAAACTCAGTGAACCGTGAAGGCACACGGCCGAGGCTTTCACGACATCTGTATCACTTGCAGGTGCTGCTATACCAGCATACTTTATACACTTACATCATTGATTCAGAAATAAATATGAATGTGAATCTGCCATGCGGTGTATCTGTGGTGAGGTATCGTTGAAGTCTCCGGGGTTTGTGTCGTGTAGCAGCGTTGGGGTCTCCGATGTATTGCATCTTGGCTGACACCGTCCCGTGGTCAGCGTTTGCGCTGGGTACGGCGGACAGGTTATTTAGTTGATCTGATCTGGTTCAGGCATCGCGGGTCGCGGCTGCTGCGCTGGGCCGGTGTTTGACCTCGGACCGCGCCTATACCCCAGGGTCACCACACCCTGTCACATTCCCCTCTCCAAACAACTGATCTCATTCCACACACACACAACACACGCACACACCCTCTTCCTCTAAACTACAACACCCTCTTCAAACTAAATACTTTTACTTTCTAATCAATATAATTGTTAATTTATGACTTCCATATTTTATGGGTATGTGAAGTATATAATAAAATCTATATATGAATAGAAAAGAATTGCTATAAAACGGTATGAGTGAAAGAAGTCATGGTATATTTAAATTGTATTAACTACTGGAATGCATCTTCACGGATCATTGAAATCTCTTGAAGATTTTTTCTTTTTTCCTCGTATTTCACGCTCAGCTTTCAAGTCACAAAAAGTCTGTAAAATGTTCACACGTTCGAATCAATTGACCTGTACAAATGTAAAGAAACCCAAGACGTTGGTTCAGAGTCCGTAGCGCATAAAAATGTATTATGTGACGCTGTATCCGACATCTGTCTCTAATCCAATAACCAGTGGAGCAGAACTACCGGTCACTCCGCAGGAAAAATTCCTGCCGCACTGCAGCAAAAATACAACAGTTATGATATAGTTGCAGGAACGATTACTGTTAATATACAACTTCCGTTACTTTAAATATCTGTCTATTTTATTTTACACTGTAGATAAACAAGTAGATTATAGATAAATGTAGAGTAAGAAACAAAAAGCACAAGAGTATAAGTTGAAAACCATATTTATGGTGTCACTGTGTATTATTTACTGCACACAGTGGTTGGAGCCCACGCTCAACCACTCAACCACAAAGTGGTTTCGCCTTAGGTGGACCGGGTTGTTACACTCATGTGCTTGTGTTGCGGAATTTGAGCAGCAGTGGCAAGACTGGTAGTTGGAGGATGGGTGACCGCTGCATTCCTCGCGCGTGCCGCGTCCGAGGGAGCGGCTCTCATTAAACCCAGCTGCTGCGTGGCACGCGAGCCCGGCTTCCGAACAGCCTTGCCTACCTGCCACCGTACACCCAACCAAAACACAAGTAGTTTCGCAATTAAACTTAGCCAAATTCAATTATCATCTGCAAAGTCCGCGAGTAATTACACGTCGATAGCAACATGTGAGTGGAACAGGGGATTGTTGGGTGTAACGGTTGGCTTGGTAGCCACCGGCGGTCGCTGTGTACTGATTAATTGTTGTTAATTACTATTTATAAGAAAACGCGAACTCGTGCGACCGGTTCTTGCGCTTTATACACTGCACGAGTTTCTCCAAAACGAGAACCAGACTACCGCGCACATATATTACTCTGCCTTAATTGCCAATGCAACTAATCGCTTCTGCATGCCTTTACTACTATTCCAACACATCCCTCAAATTTTTATCACAAAAAATAAACCCTTTACTTCATTGTGTACCACATACGAGACATTCTCATTTTTTTCTTTTAAAATTGGGTCTTCATATATGGATCTTGAGTATTTTCCCTCAAATATCAAATTCAGTACGACTAGAGATCGGAGTAACCAGTAGATATTTAGGCTCTAGCTATTTATAAAAATAAGTTAGTTCTCAGTCGATTATTGATATTAAAGTAAAAGTCATTGCAAGAAATAATTATTTATTATTGCGTATTGTGTGCAGAAGACATTGGGTTTGTTTAATAATTAAAAATCATAATATATAAATATATCAAAAATTAAGGATACTCTCTTTTCTGGTAGATATAGAGCAAAACTACAAGAGTACAAAGTTGTTCAAAATTAAATTAGATAAGATCATAATTAAGGTAACAGAACGTCTACAGAACGAGATTTATTAAATATAAAATGCAACATTTTCTTTAAAAACAAAATAAAATGAAAAAATGAGAGTTTAATGAAATATCACTCATTACAATTTTATTGTCTGTATTTTAATATTATTTAAGTTGAATTTTTCTTAAATAATATACCAATATTACAAAAATATAAAATTATATAGAATGACATATTATTAACTGACACAAATGACACATTAAATGTACGTGTTTGTATAATACAAAACCATTATTTTCATAAAAATAATACTTGTTAACGTTAATACATATTTTTTATTTATTTAACAACAATAAAAATTAATGCAGTAAAAAAATGATACAGTAAAAGCAGAAGTATAGTTACAGCTTATATATTACATTTTCGTTGTTTTTGCTTCTTTTCTTCTTTATTGTACTATCGAATCTTCCCCGTAGAAATTCCGAGAGCAACGCATCGACGGCTCAGGCCTCCCGTTACTGACAGAAGAGCACCTCACATCAACCATGGGACTAAAGCTCGGTCCAGCCCTAAAACTGCGATCCCTGCTAGCCAAAAGGGTGGGTTCTTGTTCTGTGTGTTTGCACTGTGTGCACTGCCATGCCGGGTCTTCCACACCCAATCCTGGGTCTAGCACGTCGTCTCCAAATCACCAGGACAACCAGCCTGATAGTTAGCAGGAGGATAGTAGGATATTGTTTTATTTACAGGCCGGGTTGAATAAATTTATGGAGTGTAGTACAAAAGTAAAACTAAATTTATTTTTATAAAACATCGAATAATTATATTTAAAGGCTGTGTTTTATATTATTTTAATGTATTTTTGTATTACACCACAAGAAATTAATTAAATTAAGAAGCTTGATGTAACGAATCAACCCGCCTGTGCAAGAAAAAACAAATGGCAGTCGTGTGCCGAGCAACGAGTGTGGCGTGTGCAACAAACGGACATTTTGTTATTGTATTATAGTTTAATTCTAAGTTAAAACATAGTATTTGTGTATATTGATATTTTTGTATAAGGACTCTTGCTCAACTTATTGTATTTATACGTGTTGTGTGTGCTCATGTACTTAATGTATTTGTGATGAATGTCTTGTGAAATAAATGAACTGATTTTCAACAGTGCTTTGAACATTTACCAACATACTTGGAACATTCAAGGTATCAAAGATCCAGGGAATTCATACCAGAGGTAAGAATTTTGTTTTAACATATTTCTTAATGAATATTTCTATAACAACTGTTAAATTTTTAGGTTATGTTACGTTGTTAAACTTGTATCAATGTCTGAACAACTATTTCAATTATTTACATTAATTAAATAATTTTTAGGTGATTAATATATTGTTACAAATACTTTTAAAGTATAATGAATATCAGGTTAGGTGATCTAAATTACGAATGTCTGTTTTGTTAGTTTATAAAGTTATAGTCGTAACGTTTTCTGCAGTTATAATGAAGAATGCATCTCTAAATTTAAATTTTGCAGTTGCTTTCACTTCTCTCCATATTATTTATTATTCAAATATGTACATAAAAAAAGAATAACAAAACATATATTTTTAATAATTAGTACAGGGGTTTTACGCAACAAAGCTGAATAGTGTAGGACTGATGGTTCAGTAAAAAATTAAAAATTCACATTTCCAATTAAATGTTTAAATCTTTTTACATCCACAAATTATTTCCAATCACAGATTAACATGAAAAGTTGCAATTTTTAGTGTTTTACTCAAAAATTTTGAATATACACCAGAAATAATTCGAACGTGCCTATATTTGGATCCAAAATTGTTGTTTCCGAAAATGATCCATTTTGATATCAATTCATGCGATGGTAGCAAATTTTCAAACAGAATTTAATTATCTCTTTTCATTCCTGAGATATTTGATGTCAAAGTTGCACCTCAAAAAAGTGTGTTTTTTTGCTATATCTCTAAAATGAGTAGAGATACAATCTCAACGATTATACCAGCCGATTCTACGTGAAAAGTTACATAAAGAAATGTTTTCTCCGCATATACGTTCTTTGGAACGATTAGGTGAAATATGAGAAAATCGAAAAAACCTAAATTTCAAAATTTCTCCGAGGAACTTTTTATCTCCAAAACTTGTCATATTCTGGACGTAAGTAGATATCGATACCCTGATTCCAAATTTTCAAACCGAATTCAATTATCTCTTTCCGTTCTCGAGATATTTGCATTCAAAGTTGAGTTTTGGCAATACCTAAAAAAACAGGTTTTTTAGGTACAACCCTTTAAACGTTAGGTTTACGACTTCGGCGTCCTCACCAATCGATTCTACGGGCAAAATTACATAAGTGTACCAATTTTTAAATTTTTATTCCAACGAATACAATTTTTAGAGCGAAAAAACGAATATCGCCAAAATTGAAAAAAATGCCTGATGAACCCCTGACGATTTTTCTCGATTTTTGGCCATTTTCAGTTTTTTCCTTCTAAAAATTCCATCTGTTGGGATAAAAATCTGAAAATTGGTACACGTATGTAATTTTGCCCGTAGAATCGATTGGTGAGGTCGCCGAAACCATAAACCTAACTATTTCAGGTATATACCTAAAAAACCTAATTTTTTAGGTACAACTTTGAACTCAAATATCTCGAGAACGGGATGAGATAATTGAATTCGGTTTGAAAATTTGAAATCAGCGCATCGATGTCTACTTAAGTCCAGAAAATGAAAAATTTTGGAGACAAAAAATTTCGAGGCGAAAAAATGAAATTTAGGTTTTTTGGTTTTTTCTGTTTTTCACCTAATCGTTCCAAAGAACGTATATGTGGGCAAAACATTTCTTTATATAACTTTTCACGTAGAATCGAATGATAAAAAATGAATAATTTTCAGAAACAAAAATTTTGGACCCAAAAATTAGTATATTCAGATTATTTCGGATGTATATTAAAAAATGAGTGAAAAACTAAAAAATACAACTTTTCCTGTTAATCTATGATTAGAAATAAATTGGATATTGTAATTGAAATTGCGTATGGTGTATTCTCTACGTCATTAATGGATAATATTTGTTTTATAATAAGTAAGCTGTATTATACACAGTAAAATTTGGGATGGGTGACAGTAAAAACTGATTTAATTTATATTAAGATATATTTATTGTTGAAATTAAAATTTGTAACTACATAAAGTCCATTTAGTTTGTAATATATTACAAGTGAGTGTGAGGATGGGTGTGGACACATACGTATATATTGAACCAAGTCCAACACATAGAAGAAGCGTGTGAGCCTAGGGCGTACTAGCGGGGCCGTGGGGGTGTGGGTGGGGCTCTACTTCCTGAAGCACGAGATGGGGTTGAAGTAGCACTGGCGGTAGCGCTGCTGGCGCTTGGACAGCGCGAAGCGCTCGGGCAGAGCGCCGGGGCCCAGCGGCTGCAGCGCGTTGTACTCGGCCAGCTGCTGCGCCAACAGCTGCATCTTCAGCGCCGTCAGGTCGTCCGCACCGTCCAGCAGGTTGCGCTCCAGGTCGGGAGAGGGGTTGAGCGCCTGGAAATCACGACTAGATATATACACGCAACAAATACTTTCATTTTTAAATAAAAAAAAATGATGTAGACACCTCTATGTCTATTAAATTAAAGAGAAATATTATAAAGTCCCAGATAAAAAATTTAAACATTCTGCGGCTAATAGATTCTGAGTTTAAAAAACCCTTCGAAAAAAGTGCCCTTTTGTTACTGCCGATTCCTATAAACAAAAGACAGAACTAAATATTATAACAGTTCCACATACAAAATTTCAACATTCTACAGTTAATAAGTGATATTTGGAGTCTAAGGCTAAATTATAATTAAAATAACTGAAATTACCCCGTAACCTTAAAATTATTATTAATTAATTTTATAAAGAACTAAATACGTATTTCGAGAAATAAGTTCTTATCATCAGTAGTATAACTGAAAAGGATTAAACAGAGTATAGTTAAGATTACTCAGCATGTCATTGTCAACCATGCCAGAGGTCCTAACAACTCTAGAGATTTTTTTTTCAGTTATACTACTAATGATGAGGACTTAGTTCTCGAAATACGTATTTAGTACTTTATAAAATTAATTTTAAAGTTAAGTGGTAATTTTAGTTATTTTAAATTTAATTATTCTACAGCTAAGTCAAATTGATATTTCCATTGAAATCTGAAAACCGAAATTTTTTGCGACTACAATACTCCTTTTATTTGATACAAAGAAATAAAAATACAATCGATTAATAAACGAACTAACAATAAATTCTAAAATGTTACTTTTGAACTACTCTAATTCTTGCCCTAATGTAATTAGGTCAAAATCACCCTCCATAAAAACCGGTCAATGTAATATTTACTACTTGTGTGGGGTGCTCACTCACTGTGAACTAATCTTATTCTTGCCCTAATGCCCTAATTAAATGTAATCATTGTTTGAAAATGGTCAGGTAATTAAAAAAATGGGTACAAATATTAACTGGGGTGGTTCGTACTGTATTTTTTATGGCTCAGTGTTGTATTTAATTATTTAATCAAAGTTTATAAAATAATTTAACTTTTCCGGAACTCTTCAAAGAAAATAAACTGGGCGAAAATAATACCCAATCTTAATATTCTGCAAATTATCTTGTTTTAATTAATTCTTTATAAATATAAACAAAGATTTCTTTGCATTGATTTAATCTTCTTATAACAACTGCGTTTCAAAGAGATAACGTTTAGTGTGGGTTACGTACCTGGGTGCCCTGGTCAGAGAAGCCCTGGGGAGGCCGAGCACTACACACGGCCACTCCCAGCAGCAGGACCACGCAGCAGATGAGCTCCAAAGCTTTCTTGATCATTCTGACTGATATCTACGCAACACATGCAAATTACAATTACATATTCACAAGATATGATTGAAACTAGGCAACATAATAGGGCAAACTACATTTTCTAGCCCAGTAAACTTATTAGTTCATAACTAGAAATTATAGTTCGTATCACTCAACTGTGACATCTCATATTGATCTGACGATCTGAGTTACAATATGTAATCCAGGTTTTTTTCTAAAATTGAATTTCAGGATGAATTTCAGTTATAAAGTGAGGACGCGTGAAGTAATTATGTATATGTTGGTCAGTCTACAGACCACGTGCGTTAAATTTATGGACGGAAGTTGAGCTTTGTGTTGTTTACAGATAGATAACATCATTTCCGGTCGCGTGGCAATTGTTTCTCTTTAATGCATTCATTTCAACCCGGTATATTTTATTATATGTTCACTCATCTTTTTTATAAGTATAGGCAGTTTATTTACTTATGTCAGTATATTTTATGTATTTCTTTTTAAGACTGTAGTAATCCCGCTGTTGATTAAGGTTTATTTTTTATAAGGAAGTAAATTGCAAAGGAAGCAATAACGTGTTTATGAAAAATTCATGTGAATGAATGTTGTCTTTGAGTCGGTGTGCGGTGCTAATAAAGAAATATGTTTTGTACGTAAAAGAGTTTATGTTTGGAGGGAATAAAGAGGTGTCACTATTGTTTGATCGATGGATAGAGTTTGTACAAAACAACGAATCTTGTTGGAATTGACAGCCAAAGTTGATAAAGATTAAAGAAAAACAATCTTCAAAATGACTTTGTTTGTAAACAATTTATAAGCGAAAAGCTCTTTATAAAATAAAATATTATCGAGCTTTTGTAGGCTGGGTTATTAACTCTTTTATTAATAATTAAGAGGTGCAAAGTTCAAAGTAAAAGATTATAAAATGTTGTATTTTCCGAAGTATAAGTAATGCAAGTATTATGTGCATAAATTATTGTAAACTAAGTTTACAATTATCGGTGCAAACAATGTCCGTATTCCTGGTAAAATCAATATGGAACATTTACATTTTTATTCGTATTAAAATGCATTATGAAACTTTGCAAATCTGATCAATCAATGTAAATTTCAACTTTGATGTCGCCAATCAAACTGATTGCAAGATTTTCATCATTAAAAAATGTAAACAGCGTCAATTACAGGTCCAGATTAAACACAATCACTACGCACGTCATTTCCGTCGCCGCCCGCCGCTTCCGGCCAGCGGAAACGGAAAACTTAGCAAACTTTCAGAATTTTCTTTTTAACTTTTCAACTGCGATTTAATTTGAATAAACTGAAACATTATAAAGTAATTGGAAGTGTTCTTAAGGGTAAAAGTTGTATGTATAAGTTGGCAAGGGTCTCTAGGAACTCTTTTCTAAGATTTATTCTTTATTAATGAATTGAGCGCTGGGAAAGCAACGCAAAGGACACGGCATAAGACATATCGCGTATCCTGCAACCCTATCCGCGTCTTATCCTTTGCGTAACGGTCACCCTATCCTCTCCAGTTTCCGCAAAGACAAATCACACAAGGAAATTATAGTTTCTCGATAATCATGTAACTCTATACTCCATCCCGAGCTGAGCCTGCGAAAAACTAATTATCTACTGCACTACACCTTGGGATCTACGCACTCATTAATTTCACATGAAATAGATTAATTAGAATGTCACTCTGACACATTTATGATGTAATTATTCCCTAGGTTTGTCATTACAAATGTGTCACATTATTGTGCCCATAAAATCTCTACACGATTACCACCTCCACGTAATATCAATTAAATTTTTTGTAGCATTATTAATATAGTAGACATGTAGATTAGTTGGTAGACAAGTTTTTTAAAATTTTTACGAAATATTATTAATATGTGTTTGTTGTTTCAGGAGCTGAAGTGCTGAAGCTGTTCATCTAGTCCGACTGCAGTGAAATGGGTGAGTGATCATTATTGTTTGCTAATGCGGTTTGACTTAGACTTTTCACACTTAATATTCGTTGTGAGTGTAACGCGTTTCTTAATTCGTGTAATTTGTAAAAATCTCCCTCGCACCCTCTGGATTTAATTGTCTGGGAGACGCGCGTCAAGTCACATGCTCGTTTAAACCCCCGACACGTCAAATTTAATTACTAAACAGCTAATTTCCAGCGGCGGAATTGAGTCAAGCGAATTAGCAAAGCAGAGGACACAACAAAACTAACACAAAAAAATTCTAACGCGAAGAAATTCGCTCCCACTATTCTAATTCAATCTTTTAAAATGGTTTCGTATTCATACTAAAGCTTTACACAATTTTAAGAATAAAAAATTATATTAGGTTTCTTTTTGAAATTTGCTTGGCAATTAGTTGTAGAGGAAACAGAGGTTTAACGATAGATAGTTCAGGTGATTATTACAGTAAATTAAGTTTGACTCTTTACCACAATGCAGTTAGGATTTTGCTGCAGTTTCACAAACATTCGCTAAATTAATTCTCACGCAAATTTAGCTCAATCAGCAAAGTATAAAACGGAGCGCAACTTTATATTCGTTAAATTTGAAATGTCAACGATGTGAAATTTCAAGAAAAATATTGCGAACATCTCTTATAATTAAATAAATGTCTAATTGTTTTCAAGTCTGCTTTTATTATTTAAATTTTAATCCAAGAAAATTAGGAGGGAATTAAACAGAGAGAAAAGCTTCTCGACCTTTATGGTGAATAATGTAGAGCACTGTGTCCAAGTGGTGCAATTTATAGCCGCTTTACTCAACCTACACCTGATATTTTTTATTTACGGGGCCTCCGCTGTGCCCAAAATGAAATATATATTGTATAAATCATGTTTAATCTATAGGTGCATTGAGCACTTGTTGTGTGTGTTAATCCTTCGCGATATGAAAATTCCAAGGGATAAGTTGGCAAACAGTCTAACACGTACTGTGCGACTGGCCGAGTGGAGATGACAGCTCCAGTATTTATGGCTTACAAAAACAGATAATGAAATCACAGGAAAAATAACATGTGCATCTAGATACCTTCGGCACAGATAACGCTGCAGATATTTCCTGACTTGTACAAATTGTAAACTCTTCATCATCGCACGGACACATTCAAATAATTTATAATTTTAAAAAATAAATTTAAAGGTGTACCACGTACGTTTAAATTTCAATATTCCTCCACGGAATTAACATGTGTGAATACTGGTTGGATTTAGTGTATTTGTTTTGTAAATTTGAGATTTGCAATGATGTGTGTATTTCCTTTAGCCAGAATGAAATCAATATCCTGTGTAAGAACAACATGATATCGTTACCAGCCGCCAATACATTGTACGTGTATAGAAAGAACATATATGTCACATATCGTAGCATTACTCTGATATACACATGCTGCTAAATAGTTATTACCCAGTTAACGCCCTTATACATGTGTAATTCACACTGTTGTAAAACTTTATACTACTTGGAAATACTCGTATACCCATCCAAAAATAAACCACATACATTCAAGCTTTATATTTAACTAGCAAGACATTATTAATAACTTTGAAGGGTTGTTAATCAAAGTTTGGATTATTTATTCATTTGTAATCCAATCGAATTTCATTGCTATACATTTATAATAATATTTAACTTGTGAATATCTAAGCTGGCCAAAGGAAATTACAACTGTATAAAGCGGTCTTTGCTTCATTGAGTTTGTTGATTCTTTTTCGAATTGTAACAAACATGTGTGTGTTTCACACGGTGGAAATCGTATTTCTTTTAGTTTTATATGTTTTTTTATTTATACTAAAACTCTTTTTATATGTGGAATGCTAAACGAAACCTGTAAGAATTTAATCAGCTAAATAGAGATATGGTGGAGGCGCTGGCAATTGAGATGAGCTGTACTTCATTTCTCAAAGTCACACTCAATTCTTACAGCTCGTATGAGTTCGGTGTATTCTTAATGTATTTGTCGACGAGAATTTAAATCTAAATATGTTGCAAGATATAAAAATAAACAAAAACTTATCATGGAAAAATGTGATGTACGCTGTCTTCTTTTTGAAAAACCAAATTTGTTTCTGACATTTTCTTGTATGTCAAAAACAATATTGTTTCCTGAAAATTTAATTTAAATAAACAACTGTTACTAATAAATGTTGTTTGTATTGCTGAGATACAAGATTGTCATTTTGTAAATAAAATTAAATTGTTTTGTATTGTGAAAAATTCAGAGCCATCTACAACGCTTTATATTTGTTAATAATATTTGTAAAGTGAATTAAAAGTACATAATGTCCGAAACTGAAAGTGGCTGAAGTTTTCTCTCAACTTTTCGCATAATTCTGTTTGTCAACTAAACTCCAGGGACTGGAATTTAAAGGTGAAAATGAAATTTGATCTGAAAAAATTATCAGAAGTTGCTGTCATTTGTAAAGCGCTCAATTGTTAAGTACCGATTCAAAGCAGATTTGTTTGTATTGAATTTCGTTTTTCTTCTAATCTTTTTCACTTCCGATTTATTTCCGAAACAATTTCATCCTCAGGATTACTTCTCTGATTGGGCACTGTCAATTGTTTCATTCGCATTATTCAAAATTGGTGACATGTTTCATTAACTATTAATTAAATTTACCAAGTGGTGACAATGTTGACATTTTAAATAAATTGAATAAATTTCGATGGTTACAAATGATTTTTTATTGAAATAAATTGTTTATGTATATCAAATCGTTTGTTTAAAACCGCTCAGATTTATTAAATGATTTGAGAGTGATGTTGTATAGAAATTTGGTTGTAGTAGAAGTTGTAAATCTTGTAACTAAATCGCATTTACAAATTACAAGTTGTACGAGCTAACTTGCCTAAGTTCTGTAACTATGTAACACGCTTATAAATATATAATTCAGCTTAAGTGCTTATGAGTAGATTCGCGAAAAAATTACACATTAGCCTAAAGTGTCTCGGTGAAAAATTTTATTTTATTACCTCTATACATCACGCAGATTATATTACTAATCTTATCCATGTTAATGTCAGATACATTCAAAGGTTAATACTTGTATTCAATTCGTTTTTCTTATTTTTATACAGGATTAAATATCTAATTTATCTGGATTTCTACAGACGGTATTGTAAAAAATCATATTAAAATATTGATACAAAAAATAAAAATTTAACAGAGATAGAAAGCGAAATAAAAGAATCTGTATGATAAATATTAACGCGAATGTATGCATATATGACTTTTTATTTATTCTACGTGTGTGTATTTCAGCAATTCCGCAAATTTGTAAAATCAGTATATGTAAATGTGAGTCAGTTATTATTTCTTTAAATTAAAATTAAAAAACGGTGTGTACGTTGCGAAAAAAATTATGAATAAATAATTAACGTGTAAGTAAAGCTTAAGAAGTTTGTTGTAAAGGTACTTTATTTTTGATGTGCTAAGTACCCGTATAAAAAATAGCTGTACGTGCGTATGTGGGTTAGTGGGTAAGGGTGTTAAGGGATGATGTGTGGGAAATTGGGGTAAACAGCTAAAAACAAGTGGCAGCCACCCCCGCTACTAGGCGGCGGGCTAGGATCGCCTAAAAGGCTCAGCGCAGCCATTACTGTTAATAGCTCAGACAGGCCCTCTACACACTTTTATTATTTTCCCAACGACAACTGATTTCCAAAGCAAACAGTATATCATCATATTATTGCAATTTAAACATAACATACATTCATACATTTATTCGGCTGCTATTATTCCAAAATTAAATTTTCTATCAAAAAACTATACATGTAAATAGTAACGACAAATTTATTTATATTTACAAAAAAGTATCAAATTTTATATTAGTTTATAGCAAATTACACATGTGTCATGTTGGTTGCATTCAATAAATACAAAATACGATTCTAAACATTTTGTAATGAACAAAAACATGTGCATAATATAAATATGAATAAAACATATTAAATTTCCAAATAGTTTAGTTCCACACATGACCTGTTTTTGATAATTAAAATAAAATACGGATGTACGAGACATAATTAAATTTAGTTGAGAGAATTGCAAATTGAATTTAAATTAAAAATCCGATCAGTTCATCGTTTGTAAATTATGTAATGTATTATTTTTTGCAATTATATTTGCTGGAAAAATATGACATATAAACTATAAAGTTAAAAGTCTCCTGTACTACTACAGTAAAGAAGTTGAGTGCTGTTAAACTCTTTTGTTTTTAGTTTTTCTTTTCGCGACCTTCTCCTCGATCAATTTATATCTATATAGATATTAAGTGATAGTAAATTTAAAGCTTATAGATAATAGGCAATATATTTGATGGATGGGTATGTTATTGTTATATATTGATATTTTTAATGGATTAGAAATAATTTTATATTCATTAATTCCAAAAATGGTGGCAGCGGTAATAAATTTGTAAACAACAATTTTAATTTATGTACATAAAAATATCAATATTTTCTTATACAATACACATGGAAAATATATTTTATTGAAAATTAATTTTAAAACAAGTACTTGTAAGACTTGAATTTGTATTTAATATAACGTCCGCAATAAAATATATTTTCTGATTGCAATGTTTGGAAGGATAAGTTCCTACCTCGTGCGTAGCCTCGGAGGTGTTGAGTCTGCAGGCGTGCAGGGCTGGTTGCTGTCACAGTGACCGAAGCAGCCGCGAACCCCGCATATAAACCCCCGGACTCCCGCCAATGCCGCGCGCCGCCGCTCCGTGACGTACACACCGACAGCCAATCACCAACACGGGATTCTTTAACTGACTTATATAATTTTCAGGGTAGGATGATAATAAATAAATAGGCAATTCAATAAAAAGTTAAGAAGCGATCAAGGCAATTCGTTTTATGACAGGATAACTAGATTAATAATTAAGTCATAAAAATTTTATATTCTTTAATTAAATCATTTGTTAACTCATTTTTTTGTACATATAAATATCAGTGGCCTTTATTGATATAAAATTAAATGCGGTGTGTATATGTGTAGGTATATTTTAAAGATTTCAATGTAAATGTGCGACATTTTACGTCCGGAAATTGAAATAAAAAGCTGTAAAGCTGTCAAAAGCACAGCTTTCCCCTGTCGAACAATCAAGCGTCACAGAAAGCAGTCTGATTTTTAACCCTTATAGTTCACAAGTGACATGTACTGTCGTTAAAACGTACCTGCAGGTCATATAACAATACGTACGGAATATATTTCTCTGGCCAATTGCTTTAAAAATATTTGTACTTGTAGCGTATACTTTGAGGATTAGTGCACAACCGCAGAGGTTCAATGTTTTGAAAGGAGATTAAGTTAAAAAGAGCCGGGTAAAATTAAAAATCAAAATTAACATATTAATGAAACTATACTATAAGAATATAAATTAATTTAACCGAGTCTGTAAGGGTTGGTGTTTATTTGGGACGGGGTTTTTTGTATGCGCAGCGTAACTCACTTCTCAACTCATTTCAAACCTGGAGTTAAAAACTTGACGAAATCATGAAACAAAGATGGAATGCTAATCTCATTTTTCACAGCATTTAAATACGTTTTACACAAAACTCTTAGAATTTGTTTTTTATGCGCCTGAAAGACCTGTTGACCCATCTGGAATGTATTGCTGGTTGCGCCGAATACCTTGTGCATTGACACAGAAGGAGGAAAGTTAGTGTGCATATTGATGCGTTAGGTACAGCGAAGAGGCAAATCAATAAATATTTAACAATGTTTTGCATAGAAAATTGAATGTATAAAGTGCAGAATTGCTACACAAAGCTTTTACGATAAATTTTAGATGTGCAAACCAGGCAAAAAGATAAAGCATAATCTCTAATACAATTAGTCGCAACAAGACCATCGCGTGCATTAAAAAATAATTACTATTCCTTAGAGAACGCATCCCTACAAATCCTAACGTTTTTATAATTGTTATCTGCATGCGTTACAGTTTTAAATAGATCACGACCTATAGCATATTGCAGTGTGTCTACAGAACACATTCCTAATATTCCAGCGAATACACGAGTATGTCTTATGGTAACCTACTTTTCAGAATCAGCATCTTGATATTAAACCCGTATTGTAGTCCTGCAAGAAAATCAAAGTCCGGAAAGTTTGACTTCATCATGTAATGTAAATATTCCTGCCGCTGTCCTGCAAACTTTAATACGATTCTGTTTCCCACTCAGTTCTTTCCTGCATTTTATTAATGTGTCCTGCTTACAAATAATTACTTTTAAATTGAAAAAATATCATGTCAAGTCCTGCAGGAAATATAAACTCAATGGATGTAGCTCGCTTGGGGCATGAGTGGAATAAAAGACGCTCGTTTCAAACAAGTGACCATCTTATCTCGGTAACAAAATACGACGCAATACTACCACTGCAACTTGTTTTCTTCTACTTCAAAGTTTAAATAAATAAATCAAAACTCGACTTTGTAAAGTTAAAAGATGTTTTTGAATTAATTTATATTATAAATATTATTTGAGAAATACATAAATTTGCATCTGCTTAATTATAAAAAATAACACTGTATATTTCTGTATAATAAATAATGTATCGTGTAGCTTTGAGTGCACGTATAAAATATATTTGTTAGTGAATTGAATGTAGATGGATCACAGAGCGTAGCTTAGGGTGAATCGTGCCGATGATATGCTTATTTATTTTTGAAAGAAGGGAAACTTTAGAGAAAAAATTCCCCAATGTTGAGTGATCCTGATGGCATATTTGGCTAGGGATTTTGTCACCGTAGGTTGGCAGTGGCAGCGTTTGATCTTTTCTGGAATCTTATGGGACTTGACTCAATTAATATGATGTTTAATTGCCAATTAACAAATTTATAACTACGTATGAGTTGTACGCCTATGCAATTACCAATTTTTACTAGCGGTTGAATCAATTGCACGAAGATATTAAAAACAAACTCATATTAAAACTTCCTTTTGATGTAAAATTTTCATTTTATTTATGAAGAATAAATATTTTTTCAGACACAAAAGTGAGAGACTTTATCAAAAAGTTAATAAAGTCGCCGGAGGCAGACGTGTGATATTATAATTCACGCTAAATTTAATAACAATCAAATAAGTTGTCATGGTTATGGGAATAACAACTGACATGTGATACAGTGTAATAATTAATTAGCTAGTTACGCGCGGATGTTCAACTATTCACAATGAAAACTTAGTTAACAACGAGCCACTAAGTTCTCTCCAAATCTCTACATATATACAACCTCTCACAATACTTTTATTTATTTTAAATTTATTATTTAAATAATTCAAAGGATAATATTATAAAATAAATTACATCTTACTTTACAAAAAGAGAATAATTTATTTGTAAAAATGTCATTTTAATAAAGGCATAATTATATTCATAAATATATTTTTGAGGAGCAATCCAGAGATGTATCTAGCCCAGAAACTCATCTAATGCTAAATCAAGAAGAAATGTTATTCATAATAAATATGTTTACAATATATTTCTACATATTCAAAAGCGCACACGACAAATAGAAAATAATAATATATTTGTAAAATTTCAATATGTCTGGAATATGTGTCTAATAATATACAGTATTGCACCCAAAGCAATGCGATAAAAAAGTTGAAATATTCCAATTAAATTGCAAGAATCTAAGAATGCTTTGACGTTTTACAATACACACATCTGTGGATATTGCTTTTTTTAAAATAAATTACTAAGAGAAACACATAGTGATATATTAATTATGTTGTTCCTTTGTACATTATATTGATGCTCAAAGAACAAATAAAATTAGTTTCTTGGAATATTTGTTACAAATAGAATGTGCATACGTCCGGTGAATTGAATGGCCTAACTATTAATTTTCTATGTTAATGTGTGTTTACACAATATAATTGTTCCTTTTGATAAAGGACGCTAGTATTTAGTCAAATACTCCTGTGTAATTTACTAGTCTGTCTACAGAATTTTATTTAACGTACATATAGAATCTGTCTCCTTAAAGCTCAGAAGAATTAGCTAAATGAAAAATTATAGGCGCTGTTCGCATTAATTCTTATTAATTATTTCAGAAGCTCATTGTATTTCTTCACGTCTATTCGTTTTAATTAATTTTTACCAAGTTTTGATGACGTACGAGGAAATAAACAGAATTTTTAACTTTTTGTTGTACAATCGATTAATAATTACTCTTAAAATCCTTAAAATATTTGAAGCACCAAAAATTTTACTGTGTGCGGTTCAGAACTCATTAAAAATGATACATATTTACTTTGCAAAACTTCTCTAAATAAATACAATCTTTGACGATGTATTTCCGTGATATATCGTCCCAATATTGATGACTTTTTATAAGTTTTTGCCTTTTAAAAATTTATAACTTTAAACTTTATGTTTAATTAAAATTTCCTGTGAAGTGTTAGCATCACATTAAAAAATGAAGTTTAATGTTAGGAAAGGGGAAAATACATTCATATATTTTCCAAACTAATGTACGTAGAACGCGAAAAATAATTAATAGTGATGGCGATAGTAAAATAATAATTAAAATATATAGTTAATGAAAAATATGTTATACGCAGTAAGGATGAAAGAAAGTGCTTCTTTCTTATACGTTTTATTTTAAAATGGATTTAAATACCGCATACGTAAACGGTGGTTTTTGAATTATTTTTACAAAGAAAATAGAACTGGAACTAGAATTGAGGAAATTTTACGGTAGACCAAATCGGAAAACGAAAATTAAAATCAAAATTGTGTTTGCTCTCATACTACACTGCTGTATAAAAATACACACTGTAGTGCACTAAACAGTGGTGGACATGCTGGTTTTTTAATCTACAATTGTGGGTTCAAATCTTATAACATAAACTATAGATATATAGCTGTGTGATGAAAATAATTTTTTATTATAAATATTAATATCATAAAAAAATATTCCGGGGATATTTCTAATTTTATTTTGAAATCCCCTGCGAATTTTTTTGTTGCGCTCCTGAAAAATCTAATACTAATTCTAATCCGTGCGTGAATGTTTGCTGGAAAACCTCCGGGAAATTCGAGAAAAACCGAATACACTTACCTGTAAAATCAATTTTCCCCGGCTACACGGGATGCAACCATTCTGCAGTTAATATTTCCTGATGTGAACTTGAAGGAGGAAGTGTAAACCCGGAAACAACAACCAAGACGTCTGCGCAATTAGAAAGGAAATGTCAATGTGTAGGATATTGGGTTTTGATTTGCGAAGGATAATTATAGACTCGACGTCAACAGGAATAAGTACCAATGTGAATAAGCTTATTATCATCTTCCACAAGAAATTGCGAAGTAATCTCGTCTACACTAACCACTAAGGATGTGTTCAATATTGCATCCATATCCTTCAACTTATATTTGAGAAATTAAAATATGAAAAGTGTTACAATTTGTGAACAAAATTGATTTATGGATAGTTCGTAAAGTGTGTTAAAATGCAAATATACTAGTTAATAAATTTTAATTACTTTAAAAATTTTAAATAATAAATGTACAACAGTAAAAATATTCTTATTTAAATTTTATATTTTCAGAATGGTATTTGTGGTACTGAGAACCTATGGTGCACTTTCCATACCAGCTAGAGTGTCCCAGGGTACATTATCTTCACTGTCTGCTACTAAAATGAAGTAACTTATAAAATAAAATGTATGAATACATATATGTAGTATTGCCCTATACTATATGCAGTGTTTTAACTAATCTAGTTCAATTTATCTAGATCATTAATCTAAATAATTTCCCTGACCTTTTGAACTGATCTAGATCAATTAATATTTTTATATCTTGATCTAGATCAAATAAATAATGTCTATGATCTTAAAAAGATCACATATTTTTTCAAGATTTTGCAAATTATACCTAACTAAGCGTTACAGTATTTAGGATAGTATTACCGAGCGAAGTTAAGTCTATTAAGTTATAAAATAAAAAGTCTACTTTAACTGCCATATTCGAATTTGTAATACTGTGAGATAATTATTGTATGTCCTAGAATGGTGTGCTGGCATCCTATGATATTTTTTTAATGATCATAAAAAATAGATTAGTAATTCTTGATCAGATCTAATAAAATAAATCTCAACACAAAAATTGATCTTTGATATAATCTAGACCATTTAAGGTCTGAAGATATTGATCTTTACCTAGATCCTTTTTAAAATGACTTGTCACAACTCTGGCTATATGGTGACTTAAGTACTTATTAGACGGATAGTTTTAATTTACCAAAAAATTTCTTCTTTTGCATCTTTCTATACAGATACCATATTTATTGTATTTATATAATTTCTTCATAAAATGAATTATATATGAAAGTAGTGGAAAGAGAATATGTAATATTGTTGTGACGTTTTTCTTGCGTATTAATGAGAATGTTTTGTACGTCAACACATCATAAGCTCTGCTGTTGTAAATATTTCATGTTTTTATTTGGCTATTGTGCAGAAGTTAATCCCATAACATTGCGTCGGAGTTAATATACGGTAATATTTATAGGCGCTTTACCTGTTAATGAAAAGTGAAATACAAAGCTCTGTAATATCGATCAATCAAACGAGCTTTATTAATGTGACATCTTACGGACGCGTGTTCTCAACCCGTACCTCTACCCAAACCATAGGCAGCTGAATGCGACTAGAGCTTGAAAATACCATTTAAATGCCTTTGAGTAGACTCCATATTCCGGGAAGCTTTCGGTGTAGAGTGACCATATTAATTTGAAAAAAGCGTCAGAGCTTTTGCTGCCTATTTATTACAGCTGCAGGGTTACCATGGCGATGTATTTAAATTAGAGCGCGTTGCTTTTCTTTTTCCTTATGACACCTGATCCGGTGGTTACCTGGACATCTAACGAGGATTCAGATTGCATCAAATACAAATCAAATTATTGCCATTATATGAAAATATCAAACGAAATGACATTTCGTACAAAATTTGATTACATTTCAGAAATTTGACTCGTGTGGAATCGTATTACTAATAATTTGGGACAATAAATTACGATAATAATAAAATTCTTAAATATCTTTTAATATAAAATGTACAATAAATGCCTCATATACTGTATTATCATTAGTGAAATCTATGTTAAGTAAATATATGTAATAAGTAATAGATAAACGTTGTGATGATTATTTCTGATGTTATCTACTTTAATGAATGATATAAATAGCTACGTTATTTTGTATTTGTAAGTAGGTTTATCTAGGTTGGTAATATAAATAAGTAAATAATAAATGAAGAAATAATTCCGCGTATTGTTGAGATGTAGAAAAGATAAATGCGGTATAAAACTTGGTTAGACTTAATTTAAAATATAATTTATTTAGTGAATTTGTGCTACATTAAATTACATTATAATACATTAATAAACAATACTTAAAGCATTAAGGAGGCTCGTAGAGAATAATGGAGGTAATACTGCACAAGTTTGATATTAATTTAGTTGAAAAGTTTCAAGTATGTTAGGACGAAAAGCTACAATGATGGTACAACCAAATTTACAATTTATTATTTCATATTAGTCGGTAGAAACACGGGCTATGTATTCCACATTCTCACAAAACACAAATTATATTAATTTAAACATTAAACATCAATATAATACAATCTGTATATGCTTTTCAAGTTAATACATCCTTTAGGAATTTATATTTTCTATCAGAATGAAATTTGTAACAATTATTGGTTAGTTATTGTATGGATGTGAAATGTGGAATACAGTATTATATGCAGTCTTGGGATTGGCTGGTGGTTACTTCCGCCGGAAGCAGGTGACCGCGTTGAAGTAGCAGCGCCAGTACACCCGCCCCTTATGCTGACCTCCAATCGCCCCGTGACCTCGACGTTGCATCCCCATCTGAAACAAATCATTCACTAATTAGCCCTTTCTTAACTCTACATATTGTCTATTTACTCTATACAATCTACTTTAAATTATGTAGTAATATATGCATTTGTAATTCTTGTAAAATATGGTGGAGGCGTCATATATTAAGCTTATAATATTAGAGATACCAATGCATGTATATGCAGCAAACCTTTATAATTCATTAAAAAATTTCATAATCAATTAAAATTTGCGAATTAATCGGTATTGTTAAGTATAATAAATATAAAATTCAATTAAAATTACAGCTAAAAATTATTGTTCCCCTTCAAAAAATAATACATTATTAAAAATTAACATATAAATATATTCTTTTAATAAATTTGGAGAAATTAATTTACAAATTAAATTTTAATTTATAAAATAGGAATCCTTTTCGTGATTATTTAGGACAGAATTTCATTATCATATGAATATATTATCATTTTCCGCGTGTTTTTTCAACACCTCCACTCACATGTTTTTTTAGAAATGTGAATGAACCAAAAATATATTTAATCTAAAATAAATGTTACCTACGTCATCGTAAAATAAATAAATGAAAATTACATTCTTTATAGCGAGCTGCTAAATTAAAAATTACAAAAATAAAAAAGGATTTCTCAAATAAGTTTACGTAAAAAAGAGTAGACAATCAGAGAAAATATGTAAACAGCTTCACGCGTGTATGGGGAGAAATAATTACTCCGGGGCTTACATACACATATGTTAAACAAGGATGGAGAGACGCACAGGGGAGGCTTCAAAAAATTCACCAAATTTCTTTTTGCATACCTTTATAAATTCATGTTCTATATTTAAAAATGGCTTAGAGATACGGTGAAAGTATAAATAGAATATTATTACAAATTAAGACATGAACTGGATACAAAAATATGGGACAATAAATATATCAAGATATGAATAAATTGAGAACTTTTTGAGAAATTAGAGCACAATTAAGTAGAGCAATTACTGGAAATATGAAATATTAGACAATACAGGATAAATAAAATGTGCTAGGAAAACTAATAATTAAAACTTTAATTAACAAGCTTAAAAGAGAAAAGAGTAAGAATTAATATAAATTGCAAAAAAAAATTCTTGAAAACTTTGACTGAGTACAGTCCTGTTTCACAACCTATGCGGATGTGTGGGTGTAAAACAATTAACTAAGTAAGCCACCAGTTGCATTCTACATACACAGTCACATTTAATACTGTGAATGTCTCTATGTCCTGCCATTTTCATTTCTCTGATTTAACCAAATATCCTTATAAAATACAAGCATTCCTCCTTCCAAAGAAAATCTCTTCACCCTAAGTTTGACAGGACAATCCCTGAAATTAACATGAATAGCGAAAGGTAGGGTTGAAATTGAATTAAAAGCTGCCGTATTCAGATTTAAAAATATATTTTTGTGTGGCTGTCGAGAATTAACTAAATTATGTCCTGTGTAAAAACAGAATTAATGAAGCTTGCTCCAAGCATGTTGTCTTCCACGTGCTGTTTGCACGCACATGTGGAATGACAAACATATGGATATGAAATCCCAGGTAAATAATAAATATTGGCTTTACTTAAGCTTACGCCCTCCGATATTGATTTACACAAGCTTTGCATAAACATATTTATATTCACAAGCATGTTTTTATTCGACGGAATCGATGAGATTCGCTGACCATCAGATACTTACTGTGTCCTCTTGACTGGAGGCCGGAAGCGACCTGGGTTTGGGGTTGGCCCGGTTGCCCCTCTCGCCGGATACCCCTCCGGAGACGTCGGCGTCCTCTTCCTCCTCCATGGCGTTCTTCAGCGCCACCATCAGCCGGTCCAGCAGCAAGGCGGCTCTCTTCGGAACCACCACCTAAGAAAGAACAAACTTGTTATATTATGTGCATGGCAACTCTGTTCTTTTCTTTTTTAAATCAATAGTTATTCAATAACAGAGCAATACTTTTCTTCTTGTGTGTAACTTAATACTACACTCGTTATTTCCACGATGTACAAAATTGCAAAAATCACAAAGTGTAGAATTTTCTTATCCTTTGTCCACCTACGAGGATAGTAATGACACAAAGCCAAACTGTCAGGACTCTATTATGATAATACCCATACATTCAGATTACGGGATTAGGCCAAACGTTTGACGTATCTAATTAGATTGAGTGCATGACATCATGTAAAATCATTTCATAGGAACTCCTACACAACAAGATATATTTACTTTGAAATTTTCTATTTTCTTTTCGCAATTGAATCGGTGTTTATATAAGCAAAATATCCTCCCACCATAATTTATCACGGGAGTAAAGGAAGTGACGTACATGTCAATGATATTGACGCAGTAACCGATGTATCCGGTATGAAGGCATATATTATTCTTCATATATTACATTCAAGTAGAATGACACGTATTGTCCACATGTAGAATAATTGATTCTGAACGCTGCACTGATAGAAATCAAATGACGCCTTATAAGTCACACAATATAATTAAATAGAAATATTTTGCGCAGAAAATATAAGAAATCGTACTTGGAGAAGATAATGTTGATAAGATTATTACAAACTTTATGAGAATATTAAATTTATGTACCGCGAACTTAGTACTTGTTCGTTTATTAAATTATACTTGTTACGTATAAAGTGGTATTCCCACACAAACATTTATTTTTAAATGAGGAAAAAGTTATTTATCAAATTCAATTCATGCTATATTTATTTATCTCCACATATTCAACATAACTTATTATCATTAAACCGTCAAAAATATTCATTGTCTTACATCGCATTGTGTTCACTTTGCTAAAAATTCATAAAAAATTCAATTATCACTGCAAAACCTTTCATCGCATCTCCACGTAGGTAGGACGAGGAGAGAGATACACCCGCAGATGTAGCAGACAGAGACGGACGCAATGCCGAGTGGGTAATGTAGTTTATAGGCGACAATTAGTCCCTAAGTGCTACCCACACCCACTATTTGGGTGGGGGGCAAACAATCAATTTTACGGTGCTATAAAGCCGTAAATTATACATAATGGCAACAGCGACATTGATTTGACAATCATTATTCGAAGAAATATCAAACAAATCTCTGATCTGTGAAATGGTGGAGGCGCGTTACACGTAAATAATGTACCAAGAAGAAGATTTTTCAGTGTCTAATTTCCGAGGTATTCGTAGTATATTGTACGTCATGTACACGTGAGAAACACGTGAGAAACTGGAGACCAGGAAATGAACGTGGGTCTCTCTGGACGCAAACTGAGAAGGGTTCAGTAATTAGAGTTGAGAACAAGACAAATTATAGTACTTTACTACTTGTTAGGGAGTTTTTACTAAAACAGATAATTTATTTATTAGCAAGTCACAATACCATTTGATGGAAATAATGTATGCGTTATCATGCGAAAATTTCCATATTTCATTCTTCAAACTGGAATATAATCTATCACGAGCGAATTGTATTAATCTTCACAAATCAAACGACGCCACAATGCGATTTATAAACGTAATTACGTGATATTTCGGCTCCGGATAAACAAATATTGAACACATATTCCCTGCAGGACGAACGACCTTTGCTTTTCGATTAAAGAATTCAATTTTTGTGCGTTTTCCTGATCACATCTAGAACTTATTTCCTTCGCTGAATTGATTCAGACATACGAATATTTTTTGAGAAAAAAAATAATAACTACTGAAAGTCTGTAGTTCCAAACAAGTGGGAGTATTAATGCAAGTAAAACTTCCGAATCGCGAAATTGTTACAGAAAGTTATGCAAGTTATTTGCATTTTAATAAAAGATGAATCAATATTGGTGTTTAATTTTACATTCAATAAATTGATTATGAATTAATAACATATTTTGCAGTAGATTACCAGGTTCATTTAGTAAAGGAAATACGAATTTAATTCCTGCGTCCAATATTTATTAATCAGACAATATTGGTTTATAAGCTGTAGGGTATGTACAAATAATAAAATTATAAACCGAATTCGTCCCACGAATGTTAAAATCTGCGTAATTATTATTCATGGCGCTGTTTATTGTTGAGGCATTGTTGAAAAGTTAAAGCTTTTATGTAGGTGGTAACAATTATTTTCCTCAAAATTTATTCCGTGTATTTTTCAAGAAGAAACTTAGTTAATTTAAAGTTAATACCATACGCTTAAAATGCAAGAAGTGTCCTCCATTAAGTCCTTCAAGTCCTTTAAGAATTCACCACCAGAAATTGAAAAAGGAAAATAATGTTCAGAGCGTATAACTTATATGACTTGGAGAACTTTTAAACTTTGCACCAAACAACAATTTATTATTTTTTTACTACCCGCCACTTAGTTAAGTGATATCTAGGTATCGTGCAGGATTTAATTCCTAAAGTTTGAAAACGGCTTATAATTTTCCGGAAAGTCTTTAATTTTTTCGAAATTTTGTTTTTTATATATTTTCTAATGAACTCAAAAATAGGTATTTATGAAATATTGCAGGTGTAGAAATACAATTTTACGTTTAAATTTTTTAACGGATTTCTATATTGCAATTTATACTTTAACTAGGTATAGGTAGCCTTCTCAACCTAACGTAATTAAAATATCAGCCAGAGAGATATATTTGATTCACATTGACAACATGGGTGGTGATATATTTATTTAATGAGAGTACTCTATAGAGAACTAGTTTAATGAATAATAAAATCAAGCGTTTAGTGGTTTGAGAATTGAACCAAGATTAATGTGCTCCAAATTTAATTACCGTAATAATTTATCCACTTAGGGGAGTCATCCAGCACTTAACATTTAAATATGTGATGTGGATTGACATACGCACACAAATAGATCGCTTTAAACTCATGTGACATAATATATTCAGAACAGATATATCTCAAGAACGAAATGAAATTTTTCGCATTGTCAAGAAAAAATAAAAGCTCCAAATAAAAAGAAATAGTTCAAACGAACTGGGCTTTGATTTCAACCCTTCAAACAAGAATCGTTAGGGATATATTCTTTTTTTGTACATTGTTTGTAGTTTTCTAAATATAATATTAATTACAAAAAAATTATACCTATATCATTATCTCTTTACTCAATATTCAGTGTTTCAATCTATTTTATAATTATTTTGAAGTAGCATTTGTACTTTGATATTGCGTAAGGTCGATGGACAGAGGGTGGCCGAATTTGTAAGTGAAACAAATATAAATGAATTCATTAAAATTTGTGATTGAAGTATGCGTCTTTGATATGTGTTGTGCTTTGTGGTGTATGGGTGGGGGTGGTTATCGCCTGGGTTAAAAGCCGACAGCGGGGGTGAATGTCGCACAGAAATTACATTAACCTCCCATCGACATCACTTAAACAAAAATACAAAATTCAGCATTTACAACATTACACATTTTACACACATGCTTCCTACATTATAAATGCCTCGCCCTCGCCTCCAACATTTTATACCAGAATTTTAAAGTTATCTATAATGAGAATAGAGCGAAACAGGCATTTGTAGGGCGGCAATTATTAACAATTACATCCACTTGTTGCTGTTAGGTTTAGTTAGTGCCAACGTAGCCACGCATTAGTCCCTGTCTTGTGAAAATTTCATATGCTGGATTAGCTCGTTAGGTACTGTCACTTCGGATTATGTAGCACATGAATCAAACGAATTATTTAACATACGCCAGCTCAGAAAACTAGAACGCCTACAAATCTACGATCTATTATTCTTCATAAAAAAGTAAATTAAATTTATTTGTAGTGATGGATAAATATTGACCTATCACTTAATATAAAATATCTTGAATGTTAGTTGAAGTGGGGAACTTTTAAGCAAATACAGTTAAAGGACTTGGAAAACTTTAATTTGATTCATTTCGCCCACAACATAGTGATATATGTTTATCGAGGCGTAAATTCTGACTCGTTACAATCGTAGGAAAATACAACGTGTAGCTTTTCTTCTGACGTAAAACAAGAGCCTATCTGCCATCACATCAAACGAACCGCTCCTTCAGACTCCTTGACAAGTCGATTTTGTTTTGTTGCTCGTTGCTAGGATAACGTATATAAATATGATAACACAAATGTCAGGCAAATATTATACCCGTCTTCCAATTCTACAATCAAACTTTCACATTACACCTGCCCAATTTTAATTTAAAAACTTTTTTCGATTTTAAATATTGAGGTTTTCCTGGAATTTTCACCGCCGGAAAAATATGATGAAAAATGATACAATTAATGTAGATTATTGTACGCCCTGTACGTTTTCTTTTTTTACATAAATTTTAATTGTCACGATCATTAAATATAAAAATAAGAACGGAAATAATTAAAAATATAATTTCTCTCATAAATGGTATTGATTACCAAAAATATGTTTTCTTATAAATATAGGTATATTTGTTTCCCCAAACGGTTACCCATCCAAATATTAAGAAGACTCAATTAGTCTTCACTTTATAAATGTGTTTGTATAAGAATAGTAACAGGTATATTCATTTAAATATATACTTAGGAATAATACATGAAAATGGTGGAGGCGCCGAAATTATCATAGTGAATAATAATGAAATGTAAGGGATGTTAACGTTCGTTTTCAAAATATCAATTATTAGATGTTGATGTTCCAGCCAATTAAATCTCGTAATTAATTCAATTTGTCGCTTCTCACTTTCATTTGTCGCCATTCTTTGTTTATTTCTCCAGAAACGTAGCGTAGGAGCCGATCTTCATTTCATTTATGCACATTAGGCATTTTATATTTAAAAACAATTTGTCATCCAAATGATGACGTCTGTAAAAATATAATTATAATTCGCTGTGTGAATGTTTGTTAATTTGAGAGTCCTTTAAATAATTTTGCGTTTTAATATCAAAACCACCTGTAGCTAATTAATTATTAATTCAGGATTTAATACTTGTAATGTCCTTTTAACCTCGGATTTAAGATATAAATTTAAACAGTTGTCAGACAATATCTAAATGAGCATTTTTAATAAGTAATAAGAACAGGTATTAAATTTATCTAATTAAAAAGATATATCACAATACTATACTAGTATTATACGTAGTAAAAATAATAACTAGAGCAACATTTAACCTTTAATAAATATAAAATTTAATTAAGTAAAAAAATCATTAACAACAATGTTGTAACGCAGATTTTTGTGCGCAGGAATGGATAAATATTTATAAGGATAAATAAATACGAAAGATGATACAATTTAAATAAATTTTACAAAAAGATATACAGCTTACATTAACCTTAAAAAATATGTTAAAATACGAATATATTTGATTAGTGAATATGTAATGTTGTGTGTGTGTGTTACTTACGGGGTACTCGTCATATCGCATGGGGTAGTCCTCCTGGTCGGCCTGGGCGGCGGCGGCCAGCAGGAGCAGCAGGAGTAGAGCGGGCTGCATGGCGGGTCTAGTAGCACATCCCTCCACGGCCGAGTGAGTTCAGCGGCTGCATAGCACACACAAACCGCCCTCCCGGCTCCCCCAGCTTATATACACCCAAGCCGTGCCTGCGCAATGCGAACAAACAACAGGGTGGCACAACAACTTCTTACATGAACACTAAACACCACACTATACCTCTACGTTATTTATTATTAGTTCACGTTTTATACACTATACTGAATTTATAAGGATTGGAAGATAAATAGAAGAGGGAATGAATTATTGGAATTCAGTCAAATTTAAATCAAACAAGACACTATTTCTACACATTCTTTATAATTATTTCTCATTTATCTATTTCTACCCTATACTGAATTTACATGACGTTTTCTTGATTGGAAGATGAATAAAACAGGGAATAAAATATTGGAACTCAGTTAAATTTAAATCATTATTTTTAAAAATAAATCAAATAAACAATTTACTATCATCTATATTAACTTTAAGTAACTAATTCTTACAACAATACAACTTCATGTTACTTAAGTATGTAGTGAAATTTAACCAAAGTAACCGTGACCGCGAAACCGGTTTCTTGTAACTTTAAACCGTGTTCTGTAAAGTTAACCGGTACTGAAAAAAGTAACCGTGGTCACTTTAGTTAAGTTTCGGAACATACTTTTAGTTCTTTTAGTACGATATAGTTTTGGATATTATAATTTTTTATTATCCTCTTTATCAAATTAATTTTTTTATAAAAATTTATAAATTTTATGTATATACATTTGTTTTTCTGTTTTTTTTAATAACACCTCATGAATTATCTATTTTCTATTTGCTGACTCATTTTCAATTTAATTTTGACTTTCACGTATTATTTTTTTAAATTAATATATAACAATAACAACTCCCTAAATATATTATCATTATTATAAACCTTATAAACCCTATGGCAGACACAAGTGGGGTCGAAACCGGTCGAAGATGAAATGAAGCCTTCGCACTTCAACTGAATTCCAGTAATTCATTCCATCCTAGTTTCTGTTTAAAGTTCACAACAAAAAGGACAACCTAGTTATAAAGTTAAGGGTTTAAACCACCCCCACAGTTAGTTATTTGAATATCACATATTTGTGAATTAAAATTAAAATTATTTCATAAACAGGAAATCCAAAAATATGAACTGTTTTTAATAATTAAATATTCATAATGTCTTTTTCCGTACAGGTAATATTTACCTTTCTTTAAAAATTCAGAAAGGTAAATTAATTTTATTCAGCTTCTCGAAATGAAAGACAAATTAAAAAATTTTAAAAATAAATATTTTAAAAAATATGTTATGAATGTAGAATTGTAAAAAATAAGAAAAAATAGAAATCTTAATGAAAGGTGCTATAATTCAATGAAAACGTAATTAAATTTGCCTATTCGCTGAACTTGGAGCTTAAATACGAGTTAAATGTTTATTCATTAGCCTAATGAAGTCGAGCTTTATGTAGGGTATTTACAAGTAATATTTTTCCTACCAAGTCGGTAGCTTTTATTGATAAATATACTTACAAACTTAATTGACTGCTATAAAAATAATGCTTTCATTCGTTTACTAACAATAAACTGAATGAAATGAAACAGTTTATTACTTATGTGCTAATAAAAATGATCATCATCGATAAATCTAACACATATATGGACACATAAAACTATTAATTAATGTTAAATTAGGATTTCTCATATTACTTTATTATACTATGAAAATAAAGTATATTTGCGAATAATTTATTTAAAATTCAAGGGAAAATAATTCGCCTAAAGAATTGTTGGGTATACAATCCTGCAGTACTTTGCTGTGATGTGGGTCACAAAATGTAGAAACTGTCAAAAATGACGTGATGTAAATTTTATATTACTCATTTCGTTTCAAAGAAAATTTATTGTTTATGAAAACTTTTAAAAGAAAATGTTTATGTGCAAAGTGCAAAATATAATGTAGTACGCCTCTGAGAACGTCAATAATTTCATACTAGAGTGTACTTATAAACCAAGTAAAATGTGTTGTTACTCTACAGGGGTTTATATTACAAGAAAAAAGTATATAATTCTTCTAAACATACTTTATTTATACAATTTCTGATACAGGAAGTCATATATTGTACACAGAATTTTATTTATCAGTTGACATACAAAATAAGGTTATATTTATAAGAGCAATGAGTTCAACAAGTCAGTTAATAGAAGATGCGGTCGCAGCTTCCAACAGAGCTGTGCATTTCGATCAAGCTGGAAAGCAAGAAGCAGCCGCGTCTTATTTCTACAAAGTCGCGGCTTCTTTACTGGAAAAAGCAGCACAGATTGACAATTCTGCCTCTTCTAAATCGTGGCTGGAAAGGGCACAATCTTATAAAAACAGAGCTGCTGTACTTGATAATATAGATCAAACACACCAAAAGAGAGATGTAATTGTAACAGGAGCGAAACAACAATTAGAAAAATGTTACTTTCTTTTGCAACAAGGACTAGATGCAGATGAAGCGGGTATTAAAGACACAGCTGTAGAGTTGTACACAAAAGCTGTAGATCTGGCCATACATTATGATTGTGCGGACGTTGATATTAAAAACAAATTGAAAAAAGTAGCTTTACATGCTTTAGAACGAGCCGAAGTTCTTAAAGGAATCAAGAAAGATAATTCGCAGGCACAACCTATAACTTCCAAACACGTTCCACAGTTACATCGGGGAAGCAGCGCACACCTGAAAGTTACAGGAGACCGAAATGCGTACACACCTGAAGAAAAGAGAGTATTACTTCACACCTCAAGAATAAATAAGATCGAATTTGTGCCGTTTATGGATATAGATCTGTCTGAAAGATTCCAATACGCTATCCCATTTAGTGATAGAGACGGTGTGTTACACTTATCGCCTAAACAGCAAAGAGAATTCGCTAGATGGGTCCGTCCTGAAGACATCTGCCAAGAACCCTGTATCATTCTTGGCAACCTTCCCGATTATTTCAGCATCAAGCAAACCATAGTGTCTGATTGTTCTTTCGTCGCAAGCTTAGCCGTTAGTGCCTTATACGAAAAAAGATTTGGTAAAAGACTAGTCACGTCTATCATATACCCGAGAACAAGAGATAAAAAGCCTATGTATAACCCGTTTGGAAAGTACATGGTTAAGTTACATATAAATGGAGTGACAAGAAAAGTAATCATTGACGATCAGTTACCGTTTAGCAGACATGGACAACTACTGTGTTCCTATTCGAGTAATAGAAATGAACTGTGGGTTTCTCTTTTGGAAAAGGCTTACATGAAAGTTATGGGAGGATACGATTTCCCTGGATCAAACAGTGTAAGTTGCTCATTATTGATCTGTTTACGATGAGGTTAGGTAAACGTCAAATTCAAACATTGCAGTGTTACCAAATAACCCATTAATCAATGTTGCCAACTTACGAGTTTAGCATGATTTTTTAAATTTATTAACTTTGAAATTAAAAATATTAAAATACATTTTTTAATTTTGGAAAAAATATAACAGTACACGAGAAATAAATTAATAAAAAAAATCATAACGTCTGTTTTTAATCATTCTGCTTTTAAATTTCAATTTTAAAAAATGTTCATATTATATTTACATATATAAATGAAATAAATATTTTAGAACATCGACCTCCACGCTTTAACTGGCTGGGTTCCTGAACGTCAGCCACTATCCTCTGACCCCACATTTAACCGGGATTCTCTCTTCAACACTTTGGAATCCCGGATGGCTTCAGGCGATGTCCTGGTGACCGTAGCTACTGGTCAGTTAACCGACCTAGAGGCCGAGCGGTCTGGCTTGGTAGCTACACACGCCTACGCAGTGTTAACCGTGAAAACACTGCCCAATGGGGCTCGGTTACTGCAGCTCAAGAACCCTTGGAGCCATCTCAGATGGAAGGGGAATTATTCTGAGTTGGATACCACGCATTGGACGGAGGATCTGAAGAGGATGTTGGATTATGATCCGGAGAGCGCCAGCCAGTTTGATAATGGGGTGTTTTGGATAGATTATGATAGTATTTGTAGATTTTTTGATGTGTTTTATCTCAACTGGAATCCTGGGTTATTTCAATACACTTATTGTGTGCATCAGTAAGTTTTAAATATTTTTCAAGTTGGAATTGTTATAGAATTTTCTTTGTAGACAGTGGTCAGCTGGTATAGGGCCTATAAAAGACGCGTATAATATTGGTTCAAATCCTCAGTTCTCTCTCGACATCGATCAGTCTGTTGCTTCAGGCGCAGTTTGGATTTTACTAACACGACATATTACAGACATTGCTGATTTTCGTGATAATAAAGAATACATTACTTTGCTCGTGTACAAAGGCAGTGGAAAACGAATTTATTATCCACGTAAGACGTTTAAAATTCTTGTTGAACACTCAGTTTATAATGAATGTATTATAGATGACCCTCCGCCTTACATAGACGGTGTTAGGATTAACAGTCCGCATTATTTGTGTAAAGTCATATTGCAACCAGGAATGGGAAAGAAATTCACTTTAATTGTGTCACAATACGAAAAAACGCAGACGATTTATTACACTTTGAGGGCGTATGCGACTTGCCCTTTTAATTTAACTAAAATTGGTAATCCGTACATTCACGAAAAAACGGTAAGAAGTTTTCTGCATGGATGTAACAATATTTTATTAATATAATCTCTAAAGATATCGGATTCATGGACGGAGAGAACAGCAGGCGGGTGTGGCAACTACCCGGCTACGTACCGCTCAAACCCAAAATACCGTCTAGTGATTAACGGAGACCCGAACAAGAACAGTGTGTTTGTGGAACTGAGAGGCCCGAAGCAGTACCAAATCGGGCTGGAAGTCACCATCACTTCCGTGAATGACCCCGAAGTGACGGCTCCGTTCAAGACGGAAATAACGCAGCCGTACAGGTCCGGCTTCGTGTACCTAGAACTGGACATTCCTTCCGGGGAGGTGCTCATCACTCCCAGCACCTTCAACCCGGGGCAGCTGGGGCCCTTCATTCTCACAGCCAAGTGCTCCGCCCCCGTACAATTGTTAAAAGCTTAACTAATACGCTTATCATGTTTTTTATTTATAAGAAAAAATACAGTTTATAAATTTATTATCACAATATATAAATAAGAATTATGAAGCGACCATGGCAACCTTCTCCTTTCTCTTCACAGCAGTCGGTGAATCTGAAATATGTGTACCGGTTATTGGGTGTATTATCGAGAATATTTTGTTATTCTTACCCAGTGCAGCGGTAGGAACTTCTGGGAGTTGTGGTTCGCCAGTAGCTTCGTCCGTGGGAACTTCCGGCATGGATTCACTAATAATCATCTCCAGTTCGTCCTCCACAGCCTGTTCGTCTTCCTCCGTCAATGCTCCGCTCAGCAAAGCGTCGATCTCTTGCTGCTTCTCCACTCCTTCTCGCGTCTCGTCTAAAATCCGCTCCACTTCGTCAATACTTAGGAAATCGTTCATCTTCTTCAAAGCCACATTGCCTGTCTTCAGACCCTCCAGAACTTGGATTTCTATTTGGGCAAACTCTATATCGTGAACCATGCGATCCAGATGATCCAGTTGTGAATCAGTGTTTTGCAGGAGTTGTTCTTGATAGCGTTTCTTCTTTAGAAGTAATTTTGCGCGACTAACAACATAATTATTAGTAAAAGAAATAGGAAATAGTAGAAAATACTAACTCTTTTTTGCCTTCCTGTAATAATTTCTTCGCAATTTCTCTCTCTTTAACTAGATTTAACTCTATTCGTTTTTGATATTGTTTTAACTTATCTCTTTGGCTTTTTAATTGCTAAAACACTTGAACTAAAAATATGAACATTACTATAACCTATGCATGTTACCAGTACGGCTTTATCTTGTTCTGTAATTCTGCTAGGTGGTTTCTTTTTACCAAAAATTGCCCCCATGATATTTATCTTACATTAATATTTAATATTTGCTTAATTATTGTAATATCTCACATATCATTGTCAAAATCATATGTCAAACTACAACAGATGTCGCGTCAGGTCTAGTAGAGTTTTAAAACTGACATTTGAACATGTGTTTTGTGTTTGTGAATGTGAATTATGGATAATAAACCTAAAAAGTATCGTAAAACTAATATATTGTCGCTTAGAAAAAATTCTAATATTAACTATAATGATAACAATGAAAATAAAGTGAGCACAACAGTCGCTTCACCTTCAAAAAGAGTTAAAACAAATGAAAACAATGTCTCCAGGTTAGACTCAGATGAAATACCTTTAAGTTTTGATGTGAGTTCATACTTCAAAGACGACTTGTCTCAGTTTCAAAATGATGTTACTCCAAGTCAGGATGATGTCATATCAGCTGAGTTTCAACTCACCTGCCCAGAATGGGATAAAGATACAGTTACATCTACTGTAAATGCTGAAGATGTAACTGTGTCTCAATTCTGTGAATCTACCCAGGTTTTGAAGCAACTTGAAACTGTGATAAGTACTAATGAATTTAAAATTCCGTTGGATGTTCCTAAAAAAGCGTCCAGTTTCAAAGTAAAAGAGGTGTTAAAAGATATTAAAGAGTTCGATGATGTTATGAATGAGTCAGTTAGTAACGACATATCTTTATTTTTTAAATCCTCTCAGTATAGAAACGAAGTTTCTAACCTTTTTAATCAGTTAGAAACAACAATATGTCAATTAAACGAAGGACAAGACAAAAATTTGCAAATTCTTAATGTTACTGAACAAATTTTAAGTAGTTCTGTTATAAACCATGATTGGGATGACGATTCTATTGCACAGTGGGATAAAACAGAGGCGAGTACTTCGAAAATTAGTGATAATATTAAAGACAGATTATTAGCAAATTTAGAAAAAACACATATAGAGGAGAAAATAAAAAATGAAACAATAAATATTGACTTTCAAGAAATGGGACCATTCTACGGTCTACCCGTTAAAGTAAAAGAACTTATACAACAGTACAAAGGAATAGACAAACTTTATGGTAAAAATAACAATGCTATTTTTAAAAGATTTGTACTGAAGTATTTTTTAAGATTGGCAGGATGAATGTTTGAAACTTGAAGCAATTAAAAATCGTAAGAATCTGATTTATGCTTTACCTACAAGTGGAGGCAAAACTCTCGTCTCTGAAATATTAATTTTGAGAGAGATTTTATGTAAGAGAAAAAATGCAATATTTGTTTTACCCTACGTTTCTATCGTGCAAGAAAAAGTGAGTCATGAACATATTTTAAAACAATAAGTACATTTAAATTTACAGGTGTGGGCGTTGTCGCCTTTTGCTCTGGCTTTAAATTTCCTAGTGGAGGAATATGCGGCAGGAAAGGGCACTCTGCCCCCTCGGAAACGGAGAGTCAAACGCTGTGTTTATGTAGCTACTATAGAGAAAGCTCTGGGAATTGTAAATTCGTTACTGGAGACAGACAGGCTGGGAGAATTGGGTTTGGTCGTTGTAGATGAATTGCATTTGTTGGGAGAAGGCAGCAGAGGATCCACGCTGGAGATGCTGCTCACGAAAATCATGTGGGGTAAAAGGTAAAAGCTCAAATTAAAAACAAATATTTAATAATAAAAAAAAATTATAACATGGACAAAATAAAGTTATTATTTTTTTAGTAAAGGGGAGAATATCCAAATTGTGGGAATGTCTGCAACAATTGGAAACCTTTCCGAATTGTGCGACTTTTTGCACAGCGATGTATACACACAAGATTTTCGTCCTGTTGAGTTAAAAGAATATGTGAAATGTGGTTCACAGTTGAGTCAAATCAACCGGCTCGCTAAAACCGAAGAGGAACTTTTTTCCGAACCAAAAACAGTCGACTTCCAATACTCGGAAGAAGTGGCTAAAATAGACCCGGACCGACTCACAGGCCTAGTCATGGAAATCATCCCCAACAGTTCATGTTTGGTCTTTTGCGCTAGTAAGAAAAATTGTGAAAATGTTTCATTACTTTTATGTCGAATTATGCCAAAGAAAAATTTGTTGAAGTTTAAGGAAAGTGAAAAGAATTATTTATTAGAGGGTTTAAAATCTGAGGGGGGTTTGTGTCCGACTTTAAAACGAACAATTCCGTTTGGTGTCGCGTATCACCATTCGGGGTTGACAGCAGATGAAAGGCGGTTGATAGAAGATGCTTTTCGCGTAGGAACCATTTGTGTAATTTGCTGCACGTCTACACTAGCTGCTGGAGTTAACTTACCGGCTAGAAGAGTTATCTTGCGATCGCCGTACGTCGGTAGAGAGTTCCTAACTCTGGCGCGCTACAAACAGATGGCTGGCCGCGCAGGAAGAACAGGTTTTGGCGAAATAGGAGAAAGTATTCTGCTTTGCGAAGCCAGGGACTTGCAACGGGTTATACAAATGCTGACCACCCCGATGGAAAATGTTAATTCCCAACTAACTATAGATGATTTGAGAGGCTTAAGAGATTTGATTTTAAGTTGCGTTGCGCTAGGAACAGCCAATACTAGAAAACAAATACACAGCTTTATAAAAACGAGTCTTCTAGCCGTGCAGAAAGACGAAACAGAAGTAAAAAAAAATACAGATGAATGTATTACTCAGTTATTTAAGTTAGCAGCTATTCAACTGGAAACAGATAAAAATAAAACAGCAGAAAGAGATACTTCAGTGATACTACAAGAAAGTCAAATATTGAATTCTCCGTTAAAGTCGTCGGATAAAAAGCGTATCATAGTCAACTCCGATGCGCGTTTAGTGATCTCTAAACTGGGTCTGGCAGCTACAAAAGGCGGGCTGGATCTGGACACCGCGCATATTCTCTACGACGATTTAATTTGTGCGCAAAGTAGTTTAGTATTGTTAAATTGTTTACATTTACTGTATTTAGTCACTCCTTATGAATTATCTAAACAAGTTCAACCGAACTTACAAACGTATTATTCCATTTATTTAGAATTAGGTGAAAAAGAATTAAAAACAGCGACAATTATTGGTGTAGATGAGGCTTGCTGTCAGAATATGATGACCGGACGCAAAATTAAACTGAAAGAAAGAATTTTAAATCGTTTTTATTTAACGCTAATTTTGTACGAACTATGGGAAGGCAAAGATATTTTTGTTGTAGCTGATAAATTTCAAGTTTCTCGTGGTTTAGTTCAACAATTAATGCTTGCCGCGTCTTCCTTTGCCTCCAACGTGGTTAGATTCTGCGAACAACTGGAAGAGTTGTGGTGTTTTGCATCTCTGCTGTCTGGATTGGGCCAGAGACTGCAGCACTGCGCCGCCAGAGACCTGGAAGCTCTGCTGCTGCTTCCTTCTGTGAAGCAGGCGCGAGCAAAGCAACTCCTCAAAGCAGGCTATAAAAATCTACAGGATTTGGCCATTGCAAACCCTCAGGATCTTGTGGATAAAGTTGAATTTATGTCTAGAAGAGTCGCTAATCAACTCATCGCATCGGCCAAGTTGTTATTACTGGAAAAAGTAGAAAATTTGAGAGAAGAAGCTCAAGATGTATTGGATGGAATTGGTTCACAATAATTTGAGATTATTTTTAATATTTATATTATTTTTTTATAAACTTTGTATTAAATGTAATAAATAATATATATTATTACAGTTTTAATTTATTAACACTAAACATGCATTCAGGATTTAGATTATTAAAGAAATGATCATTTTTATTAATTTTATATCCATAAATATTTGAGACTACATAAAAAATTTTCAACTCTGCGCAGAACGTAAAGCGCACAAAAAATTTGAGGTGGGGTTAACTTTAGTAGGATCGGGTTCTGCCACCCCCCCCCCCCCCTACTTAAAACCTACTTTTGGGGGTTCATCATAAGACCGGCTTTTTCGCAGTTGTAAATGTAGTAAGCCTTAGTTTTAAGTTAATTCAAATGATATTTCAATTCTTCAATACGAATCTGACTAAAAGTTCAACTTTTTAAAATTTATTTTGAAATCAGTTGTGGATATTACAATAAAAAAAAATATTGACATTTTACAAAATTCTTTATTGTTGCACGATCATTTGACATAATTTACTTTTTCTTGAGTGTGTCCTGGAACTGTTGGATGTGACGCAGCAGCTTGGTAAGATGGCCTGCGGCGTTCAAGTCGCGATAGTCCTTGGCGCGGTTGATGAAGGGCGACACCACCACGGAGGACTGGCTCGCCCTCGTCTTCAGCACGCGCACCTGTTGCTTCAACGCCACCACCTCCTTGTACAAAGTCATCACCATCGTGATCTCGTCTTCCTTGTTCTGTAAATCGCGCTCCATCTTCTCTATCTCCAGCAGCAGTGTTTCACTCGGTTTACCAGTCGCTACTTCCGTTTTTAACTCTTCATATCGGCTGAAATCATTACTTGTAAATAATAAGTTCAATAAAGAATTCATGTAAGTTACTCATTCAACAAAGCAAATTCATCGTGTAAATTTTTGAGCACCTCTTTTAAAGAACGTTCACGTTTACTGATCTGACTACATTTAGACTGAGTATAAGAGCGATTATTTAAGCTTTCTGATGTAGGGATAACAGTTGGTTTTATGCGCCTATTTTCATTCCATGGTTTGTGACGAATTTTTTTAATTGGGACCCCTTGTCCACGCTAAAATTAAACATGTATGTAGAAAATGAAGTTAGTTAATAATGAATACATTACCGGTGGAGGGTGCTCTTCACTGTAAGTGTTGTACACGTCGTTGAAACTGAGGCCTTGTTTAGGAAGGCACGTACATTTCTCGCTCTTTTTGCTGTCGGTGTACCATATCTTTTCCGGATTGGTTTCCATATCCTTGTCATCCCCAGCTGCTAAAGTGTGTCCCGGTGGAAGTTTCGGACTGTCCTCTTCGTAAGCCGCGTTGATCTCTTCCACGGTTTCCTCCGGGATCTCCTTGGCCATCTCCTGAAGATGCGAGAAGGGGTACTTGCGCGCGAGGGGGCACACGTTCTTGTTGCTGTACATCCTCGAGCCCAGGTTGGACACGAGGGCAGAGAGGGGTCGACTACCTAGTTTATTCGCTGCCAATTCTATGTTGTACGCGAGGGTAGGGGAAATCCCAGCTACAGGCTTTCTGCCTTTGATTATACTTAACACTTGTTGGATGTTAACGCCTAGGTTGTGGCTAGGGGTAATGGACTTGGCGGCTACAAACGGGATTGTTCTGAAGCTGAAGTTCTGGAAATAGCTCTTGGCGACTTGCTTCATTTTACTCGCGATGGTTGGAAGCTCGTAGTTGTTTTTGTAGTAACTGCCCGCGTAGTGCAACTCCTGTTCGTTGATGGGCGACAGCAGAGGCTGGAACTGTTGTTTGTTTTGGGCCGCAGGGTTTACCTCCGAAGGTTTGGGCTCAGATTGGATGACTTGCTCCGAGTTTAGTTGGTTCAACCTAGACCTCGTTTCCGTTTTAGTAGTTGTCTTCTTATTCGGTATAGAGTCTTCACTGCCTGTGTTGATTTTAACAGCAGAGTTGTGATACAATTCGATTAGCTTATCCGATTTCCATTCTTTGTCTGTGTTTTTCGGGTTTGATCTGGTGGTGGAGTACGTGTTCATGGACTTCTTCAGGAGTAGAGTCTTGGAAGAAATGGTCCTGAGCTTTCCAAACGGACGCTTGCGAAGCTTGTTGACGGTGAGCTGGCTCGTATCCGCGGCGGTGATGGTGGAGCTGGTTAACTTAGTCTTCTTCTCCGTGTGTTTCGCTGTAACTTTAATCCGTTTCTTGTTGTCCACGCTGCACATGGACTGCTTGCTGTTGGTCTTGCCCTTCAGTCGCTTTTTCTTCTTGTTTATCTTGGAGCGCATGCTGTCGGTGGAGAGCCTCTGCTCGGCTCTGGAGTCCTGCTGGTAGGGCTTCTCTGCCTGCGCGTTTTGCTCGGCGTACCGTGGGGAACATTTTACGTTTTGAATCCCAACACGATCTGTTGAGGAAAGAGCAACTAGAGATATGTTTGTGAGATGACAGTGAGAGAGGTTGACCGTTAGAGTTGTGACTGTGGCTGGAGCTGGCGTTGATGTTGAGCTGCAGCTGGGTGAGCCGGTTGACGGAGTTGGTGATGCCGCTGATGATGTTGTTGATGGACTTGACGGCGGCGCTCGCGTCGCGCTCGCACGTCGCCCGGTCGCCCCTGTCCGCAGGCCCGCGCTCGCCCATTCTGCTCAGCACCAGGTCTACGTCGCGGTCCCTGCTTGGTGGTTCCTCTGTCTGATACTTCGACCCTAAACACAACTTATCTTCGCTCACTGCGCTCACGTCAAATGACATTTAAAAACATTGAAAATTGTTTTCATTGTTACATCATTGAAAATGTTTGAGAAATGAACCTTTGTGTCCCGCATCGTCTTCGCTGCGTTTCCGTTTCCCACTTTCTATAGTTAAATGACGCCGAATTGGTGGTTGAGTATTTTTGACAGGTCTTTTTTGGTCTTGACTACTGTTCATTCCGTTATAAAGCATTTTCATATAGTCTACTTGTCCCTTGAGAGTGTTACATCTAGATTCTGCCATTTCCAGCTGCTGCTCAATCTCTGTGAAATCAAGCGTTTAGTTTTTATGTTGCGTAGTGTAAATCACTTGTACCGTGCAATCTAATTTCTTGGCTCTTTTTTTCGGTGGCAGACAGATTGTTACCTTTCGCTTTCGCACATTTTTTGTCCCCGGATTTTTCACTTTCAATTTCTAAAATCACAATTACAAACAGAAAAGTAATGATCTGGTCAAATGTAATTACCTGAAGAATTGGGCGATATCTCTTCAATGTAGAAGTATTCGTCCGTCATAATAGTTACATGAATTTTACAATTTGTTTGAAATCTCGCATAGTATTGTTATATTTATAAGAAAAAAGTATTTAATTTAAAATAAGGATTATCCCTCGGAAATTTGTTAAACAACCGCCTAGTGACATAACAAAACAAAATTAAACAGCTTGCTTTGTAGACTGAAAATTTAAACTGAAAAATCCACACGTCATAACAATAAAACAGATTTTATTTGCATAGATTAAACAATTAACAATTACATAACAATTACTTATATCACTATATATTTTTTGGCTTTCTGCCTTTATAAATACATAAATAACATTCCAGTTTGCGAATATATTTATTTATATTTATCCCTGTTTTACAACTTCATCAAAGATCTTTTCCCCCTCGGAGATGTCGAGCATGTACTTGGGCAGCGTGACTCCCAGTTGCTTGCTGAACACGGGCAGCAGCTCGGACGCGTAGGCGGCCTCTGGGGACTTGGGGGGCGCGGGCTCCGCTTCAGCCTCAGCCTCGGCCTTCTCCTGGCGCTTGGGCCTCGCCACCGCCACCTCCTGCCGCCGACTCTCCTCGCCCAGCAGCCCCTTGCTCAGGTTGGTCTTCCGGCGCACAATGCGCGGCGTCTTGCCCACCACTCTCACGTACTCGGTGGGCTCCGCATCCACTTCCTTCAACGTCACCTTCGAGTTCTGGCGCTTCTTCAGTTCGCGCAGGGGTTGCACATTGGGGGTGGGCTTGGAGTCCGCTGTTACTTCCTCTTTCTCCTTCTTCGGGTCGGACGAGAATTCCTTCACTTCGTGGTAAGCGATGTGGCTGCTCTTCGGCGCCGACTCGCTCACGAACATGCACTCTTCGTGTTGCACGCCCTTGTCGTCCAAGCAGATGTAACATGTCATTTTATCCTTGGCGATCTTCTTGCACTTGGACCTGTCCTTTTTCGTGAACTCTTGCAGGACAGAGTCTACATCCTTCTTGGATTCTTCGGCGGCGAAGTATTCGGGGAGCTCGCTCTTGTATTCGAAGCTAGGGCGCTCTTTGACTTCGCTGTTTTTAGTTTCCTTTTCTGCGTATTCAGGGAACAGTTTGTACAGGTAGTCTTTCTTTTCGGCGGGTTCTTCGGCCTTCTCGAAGCGTTTCTTTTGCTTGGTCTCGGAAATGTAGTGATGTGGAATGTAATCGTAATCGTGTGTCTCGTCGCTCAGCTTTTTGGGGTGCTTGACGCTAGGGGACGCGAACTCTAGCTTGGGGGCGGTGAATCGCTCTGTGTTTGGTTTTGTTTCGGTGCCTTCTACTACTTTTTCCTCGGGATCATTGCTGTTGTATTTCTTTTCTTTAACGTAAGCGAACTTCTTTTCATTAGGTTCGGAGCTATAGGAGCACTGTTCATAATTTCCACCAGTTTTCGGATTAGCACAGATCATGCAAGTCATAGCATCTTTCTTAACTTTTTTGCAGTTCTGTCCATTCTTTTTTAATTCTTCACTTTGCAATTCTGAATAGCTTTTTTCTTCCGTGGCTGCATCTTGGAAATATTCTGGCCCAAATTGGTAGTTTTCAGAATCTTTTTCATAATGAGAAAAATCAGGAGCTTGATAATAACTTTCTGAATCATCGAATTCATGTGGTTTGGAATTAAATTTATGTGCAGAGTTTTTCTCATAGTCATACGGGTTAGAATAATGGTCAGATTCATCTTTATCTTGTCTCTTTTGTTTGTTCTTCCTGTTTTTCTTATTGGCAGTTTCTCTGCGTCTTCTGGAGTGATCCTCATCAGGATCCGTGTACGTTTTAGTGCGGTACTTTTCAGCGTGACCTCGGAAGTAAGATTGATCGTTTTCAGGGCTTGAGGTGTAGGAGCACTGCTCGTAACTTCCTCCAGTCTTAGGATCTTTGCAGAGATAACAGTTCATTTTATCAGCTTGTCTGCGGAATCTGCCATGGGTGATGTCATCAGGACTAAGTTGTTTTTCAATCTGGTGGCAGTTGTTTTGTACTTTTTGGGATTTGTACTCAGATGGTTGTGCGAATTCGGTAGGGGTAAAGTCGTAGCCAGAAGTAGCAGGTAAATTGTAAGAGTTTAAGGGAGGAAGAGTAGATTTGATAGATTCTAGCTGGGGTAAATTGATGGTAGGTTGGAAGTTGTAAGGAGCTAAAGTGGACTGAATATTCAGAGGAGCATTGGTGTGTTTGTTGGCGGGGAAAAGTTGAGGAACATAGGTTTTCACGGGGGCTAGATGGTTTATCTTACCGCCTGTGTAACTTGAAAGCGTGGGCAACACAGGATTGTACTTATAATCATTACTTTTGTAATCAATTTTTGGTTTTTCATAATTATTTTTTGTACCTTTATCGTAGCTATTCAAATCGTCGACTTCGCTTTTATAGCTCTGTTTTTTGTAGTCTTTCTTTGGTGCTTCGTACGTGTTTTCAGTTTTCTGTTCAAACGGATTGTTAGCAAAATGTTTGCCAATATCGAAATCAAAACTTGGGGCGTTGGCAAAATTCGCCGCGAATTCAGTAGCATCCACAAATCCTGAAGAATTTTGCTTCTTCAAAGCGTCTTGGAAGTGAAACGGATTTTGGATAGGTATAACGGGGTTAGATTGTTCTTGATTCGATGCTGCGCCTAAAATATTCATAATCAAAAGTGACATTTTAAAATGAATTTATAAAAGTGTATAATATGTAAAATCTTACCAAACTGTCCAGCACTGAGGAAACCGGAGAAGTCTAAGGGACTCACAAATCCTTCATCGGTCTGCTTAGCACTGTCGGCATCGAAATTACCCGCAGTTAGGGGCGCAAGAGAATCCGTGTTTTTTGCGTAATATTGACTATAGTCCGGTCGGTCGTCAGCTTGTTGCTCTCCAGAGTTATCCTTGGCGGAAGATCCTCTGTAGCCGGCATGATCCGCACCCTCCAGGTCGTCCGTAACCGAGTAGTCAGGGTTGTAGTACTGGGCGAAGCAGGATGGAAGTGATATGAGGAGCAGACATAGCTAAAATCACAACAACAATTAAATGCATCATTTGCTATAAGTGTACAGTGTAGCTGTAAATAAATGCTGGATTTGTGACTTACTTGCACTTTGGAAATGCTTCTTAACAGAAGCATTTTGCTGCAACTAACCCACGAACTCTAGTCGAGGGCAATTGCAAAACATTGCTTTATATAGAATCATACAACCCCACTTTAGAAAGCTATTCTGTACCCACCGACTTCTTGCTTCTCTCTGTACCACTCAACCATGCAACGCAACTCTATTCAACCAGAAAGGAAAGATTTAAGCAATTTCAAGCTTTTTGCAGGTTCTGCGGCTTACAGTTTCCGATTGTTATATCATTTTCATTCTTAATTTTACGCGCCTGACACCCATAAAAGGTTTATTTAATTACATATTCCTCTGGATAAAATGTGTCAACGGTTAATTTAATAGAAGTTTAACAGTATAAATACAGTTCCGTCATCAATCAAACTGCTTGTATTGGCAACAAAGATCAGGAATTAAAAGCTCCTATATTTTAAATTAAAACAAGTAGTTTAATGGGCTTTATATTTGCCTGCCATGATATACACATAGATTAAACAGTAGTACTAATTGCTACACTTAAGCGTTAAAAATACATTATTGATATATAACTTTCGGTATCATGCAACCTTTTATTAAATTACATAATATATGTTCTACATAAAACATGAAACATTCCTATGCATTGTTGTATTTCAATACCAGATTATGTTTACTATTTTTTCTACAACTTTTCGGCAACTTTTACCATTACATAACAGATTTTCTATTTGATTGATAATGTGCATCAGTTACCAAATTTGTTAAAAATAGTTCTCATTGTTGTGTAATGGTTAAAAGTAATTAAAATTAGAATAATCATTCAATTAAAGTGCGTTTGATTTTATTTAAATGTCGCTCTATTTATAAGTAGCTTAGAAAAGAATAAATCTTGAACTTGAACTGTGTTTTTTGGAGTTAAAATTATCCTACAAAATATGTCAAGCATTACAAATAAACAAATTTTTTAAGGAATAATTATTTTAAACATATGTCTACGTCGAAATATTTTGCTCTAATTTCTAAATTTCTCTCACCAAATATGGACCGGTGTTCAAATCAAGTTATGTTAAATATTCAAATACATTTCTCATGGAATTGTTTAGACTTTAGACTACGCAGAAATTTGAGTTGTACATATTACATTTCCTTAATATCCTGGTGTAAAGACAATCTTTATAAGATAAAAATGTGCAATTTCAATGAATTTGTTTATTAGGAACTTAATATTAAGAAATAATGTCGTGGTTTAATTTTAAAGTAATTAATATCGGAATGTACAAACTTTTCAAATAATAATCCGCTTTTTATGAAAGCAGTTTTAGTTTTATTTGCCGACTATAAATATAAAACACAAGAAATATTGAAATGAATTCAGTTCCTTCCTCTGGTTATGAGCAATTTGTCGCCTACTTCCTCAGAGAAGTGCCGAGTTCTGGGTTGGAATCCCAATCCCTGTCGCGACTCCCACCATAACAAATCGGCGAGTATTCCTGGAAGCGGCGGTAGCCTAGTTAGTCGGCCACAGACTAGAGCACTGTAGACTCCAAGTCTCTTACTAAAAACATTACTGATCTGTATAGTGACGTTAAAATGAAGTGTGTTTTGCTTTTGGTGAGTTTTTATACCTTTTTATTTCATGTTTGCGGGAAGAAAAGTTTAGAAATTTGAGAAAAACACAAATGAAAGAAATAGATTGGAATTGCTTGTAGTCGTATTTCTTTGATTTTAGATACACGTGAAATCTTTGCTTGTATCTTGTAAACATACTTCTTATTTTACATATTTGGTCTCACTTTTAAACTGTGTATATATGTTTCTCTTATGTATTGAGTATTGTTATTTTTAAAAATCTATTTTTATCTTTAAAAACATAGTATATTTGGAAAACATGAACATCTTTAAAATATTTCCAATCTGTTTTTCCAGCAGTTTGTTCACATGTGCCCTACTTTTTAAAATTAAAATTATGCGGATTATTTTCGTTTACATAAAAATAAAAATAAATATAAAAACTTAAGTATACAGCAAAAAAAAATTGTTTATCTACGCCAATTTTTGCCCTTCGATCTATTGATTTAGTAAATATGTCTATCTTATCTATTTATCTATTTACCTGTCTTATCTAAATATTGCAATTCATTAATAGTTGCAAATAATTTGTGAAATAGAGTATCAAATTTCAAGGAAATATTTTTAAAAACATTAAATCAAATAACGGATTCTTTTTATTATTTACACATCGTAATTCCATATAAAATTACATATCAATTCTTGAAATATAAACCTTGATTATTATTTTATTTTGATACTAAAATAATTCGATAAAGAGCAATTACCATAAATACTTCTTAGAAATGATTAGATTTTTATTGTTATATTTAATCACTTCATAAATAGTAATTGCAAGAATGTGATATATAAAAACAATTAGAAAAATGATTCGTGGTCTGCTTGAAATGGATTTTTTTCTAACATATAAAAAACTTTGAAAGCATTTGGAATTCTTTGGACCTAGACTCAATTTAAATTCAAGTGATCTTAGATTCGAGGTCAAATTTCTTTACCTGGACATCCCATAGGCGTGCGTAAAAAGGGACACTTGTAAAAAAATCTTAGCGTGTTTATATTAAAAATAAACGGAGTTAACCAAGGCAGTGGTTTTCTACGTATCATGTTTTAAGTAGAATGAGTCATTTTGCGCTTAATGTATAATAAATAGCTTGATTTAATTTTAGAAACAATAAATACATCAACTGAAATATATCATTGACGTAAAAAGAAACTGTTGAAATCAATTTTATGTGCTCATTTTTTCAAAAATTAGTAAAGCGCTGTGCAATCCATTTTTTACAAGTCTAAAAATATTTTTATGACACGATTTACGGATGGAAGAGTTAGTGAAAATTTGTTTAACACCTTGAATTATTGCATAGTGATTAAAGTATTATTAGTTCAGCTGTGGTACTAAAGATTTTATGATTTCCAGAATGTATTTTTGAATAATAAAGTACATTTCGCATAACATAAATAAACAATGAATGAATATTTTTGTAGGTGGGATTAGTTCTTCTCATATCTATAGTATCAGCAGACCATCACAAAACAGAGCACCATGGGCAAACCAAAGTCCAGGGAGGAGCTGTAGCGAAAGTAGATGCTGCAGGTAAATCTAGCGACGTACATTAGTTCTTATGCCAGAAGCACCCTCATACAAATCTTCTTCTGCATATATTCTCTATTCTTTACCTCCTCTAAACTAAATCTGGTGAAATTGATGGAAAAACGTCTGTGGTGTATTAGAAAGCGTTTATTATTTGCTCTGGTATTTCTGCAGACAACTATTGATGAAATCTTTTTATTCTTAAATACTTTCCTTTGAAACATGAAACCCTGAAGATCTATTAAGTTTTTATATTATTTGTGTTGCCGTTTCTTATTTACAAAATTATAAAAATATTTAAGTAAATAATATAGTTTTTCCTAAGTTAATTAATTTATTCAATCAAATTTGAAAGCTAAAAATGCAAAAACCAATAAGTAAAAGTGTTTTTATCAAAAAGTATAAAAATAATGTTAATTATTATTTAATGTTTCGTAGCGTTAAGAACTGCAGTACAGACAAAAATTATCAGTTTGCAAAATGGTATGTCTGAAAAAGTTTCAAGAAAAATACTAATGGTTTTATTTAGGTTTCTCACATAATGCATGTTTTTTAACTATAATGCCTGTAGTCTGATATTTATATTTACAACTAAAAATATTACATTATATTATTGAGTGACATACGCGGTTTTATCTTACAATAGCGGCTTCTTATATTAAAATAATTTTAAATATATGAAAATGAAGTTTTTTTAAAAAAATGTACAAAGAACGTTATGCATAAAGTATTTCAAAAACCGTTACCGCTACTATAAGATAAAAAGCTTTTTCACCCTCGCTGTGCACCTTTTATCGCTCTTAACCGCAACGGCTGCTTTATAGAACAAAAAGCCGGACACACAAAGAAGTCAGGCAAGAAGTACTCCCACGAACACGAGAAGGCCAACAAAGGGAAGTCAGAGGTAGTTTTGCATAAAAAGGAAGAAGTGGAGAAGGGGGGAAAGAAGCACCACTCTGCAGATGAGGCCCACCACAAGTCCCAGGACCACAAGGAGGGCCACGGCCAACACGGGGCCAGCTTCAAGGAGGGCGAACACAAAAAGAAGGCTAACTTTGCCAAAGTAAGGAATACACAAACTCACAACAATCCCAATATATTTTAAGCGGACGCGATACGTTAAGAATTCATAAGAAATTACTTCCTTTTACTTTTAAAATCCTTGATCCGTATTTGATCTTGGAACTATTATTATAAAACGCGTCAATCATTTTTAATACGTAAACATGTGTGTAATATTAGAAAAAATAATAAAAAATGCACCGATTTATTTTTATACGCGAAAAATATTTTCGTTATTATTTTTATGAAAAATTATGTGGGAGGATTTATAAATACTTAAATATGTCATAGAAAGTAAAAAATTAAATTATGTAATATTAGCTTCATTTCGCTCTCAGTACAAGTATCTGGTCTAATTTCTAGATTCCTACCACGTAAAGACAAAAAGTAAAAGATAATTATGGGTTACAATATGTTATTATAAACCTTGAGTGCGTAAAAATTCAGCCAAGTATATAATGATGAAATAACAACACCTGCCAATGGAAATTACTTTTCATGTAATTTAATGCTTCAAAGAAGATAAAATATTATGAAACTTTGTTTTTATATCATATTAATTTGTGTGTTTAATGTATAGGGTTTCCGTGAGCAATATCACAAAGATGAGCACAAAAAAACTGACAACTGGTTCAGCAATAGACATAAGAGTGGAGAATGGATAAAGTTCGGTTCTGGAAAGAGCAAACACCACGCCTTTAAGCAAAACAAAGATTCCAATGGAAAATATAAGGTACAAAAACACTGAAAACGAACTAACTGTAGATAGAGCTTTGTGTGAATGATTCCTTTTAATTAAACGAATGAATGAATGCCACAATTAGCAGTAGAAAATGTGAAACTTATAAGAATTGAATGTAGGCTGCCAAACAAGAGGACAAACATGGCAAGGAACACAAATACGGCTCCGGGCACGACAAATCCGACCACAAGGGCCATCAGAGTCAGCACGGCTCGCAACAGCACCACGCCAAGCACGTGGAGTACGCCAAGAAGAAGGCACACAATAACAAACAACAATAAACATACATTATCAACCAGTATGTGTAATATTCCTTCTACTATACTGTATGTTTTTATACTGTAGTAACTACCAGTGCATTTATAGCATATGATAGAAAATACAATGTATTTTTATATGTATGTATTAGTCTTATAATATATATTTTAAAGAATGGAAACAGTGCGGTCCACAGACGGTGAAATCATAAAATGCAAGAACTTTTTAACAAATTTTAAAGTTTGAACGTAAAATTGATTCCACACCTGAAAAATACCCATTTTTGAGTCCAAAATTTTACTTTTATTTCCTGTTTCGTTTTTGTGTAGCTTGAAGATATGTAAAAAATTAAGGATACACCAAAGTTCTTGTCAAATATTTTCTCCAATTTTTTGACGACTGCGTCCTTGAATATTTACTTATAGATTATAACCTCAAACATAAATGTGATATTCTTGATACCAAACAATCTAATTTTGCATGCAAAATATTAATTTATTATGGAAAAAACTATTCTAATTGTTGAACCATTTTACGGTGGATCACATAAACAATTAATAGACACATTAGCTCCAGGTATTTATTCGAAAATAATATAGAAAACTTTTATAAAATCATACTTTTTTAGTTTTAAATAGTAATTATGATCTTGTAACTCTAACACCCAAAAAATGGCCATGGAGAGCTCGATGCAGTGCGTTAAAACTTAGTCAAATAATAAGGAGAGATCATAAATATAAAACTTTGTTTTGTAGCAGCGTATTGAATTTAGCTGAGCTTATTGGACTTAGAAATGATTTACAAAATACAAGAAAGATTGTTTATTTTCACGAGAATCAATTAATATATCCGAAACAACAAATAAAAGAACGGGACTTTCAATTCGGATATAGTCAGATTACGACATGGTATGTGTAAAAATAAATTGTTTCTATTGGAATACATGTGATATATTTTCAGTTTAGTAGCAGATACAATAGTATTTAACTCTTATTATAATATGAACAGTTTCTTAAATAATATAAATAAATTTATAAAACTAATGCCGGATTTTCGACCTAAAGACTTACGAGAAAATATTGAACACAAATGTACAGTATTATATTTCCCAATAAATTTCACACAAATCCCTCAAAATCTTAACAATAAAACTAATTTATTGCATATAATTTGGCCACACAGATGGGAATTTGACAAAGGACCCGAAGAATTTTTTGAAATTATATTCAAACTAAAAGAACTAACTTCAAAATTTTACATATCAGTTCTTGGTGAGACGTTTACAGACGTCCCAGATATTTTTCATAAATCAAAAGAGCTATTAAATGACAATATTTTACACTGGGGCTTTGTAGAGTCTAAAGAAAAATATTATGAAATTCTAAACAGCGGTCATGTAGTCATATCAACTGCAAAACATGAGTTTTATGGGGTGGCAGTGTGAGTACAAAAATACTATCAAAATTATCGTTCTGTAGCTACTCTTTTATAGTTTGGAAGCTGTATATTGCGGTTGTTTTCCGTTATTACCCGACCGGTTGGTGTACCCAGAAATATACAACAAAGAATGTTTGTACAGAAATACCGAAGAGGCAGTGGATATGCTTAGAGATATGGCAGACGAACACTTTCAACTTAAACGGAAAGTACAAGTGAATTTTGGTAACTTCTCTACTGAGACTTTAATTCCGAAATACAAATTACTACTGAACTACTCGATTGTAATTATTTCCACATCATCATCCTTCTTCTTTTCATCTTTCTTGCTCAACGAAATGGGCATTTTATCACCGGGTTTGTAGTTTGGTGTTACAGTAATATCACTACCTAACTTGCGAGCTAGTTTTAACTTCGGCGCGCTAGAACTCGGCTTTCTAAAGTTCATAGATTTTGGGTTGTCTTGAGCTTTAAAGCTCTGCGGAATTTGACTTATAGAAATGCCAGAGTCGCCTGTTTGAAGATTTTGCATCAAAGTTTGATTGCTTTTGGTTATGGTCAAACTTGGAGGGATATTTTTATACTTTGGAAGTGTTTTCGGATTGTGGGGAACTGGTGGTAAAGGAACACTGGGTTTAGTGAAAATATTTTTTGGTTGGAAACTTTGATACTGGTTGTAGTAATCCAAAGCGGAGCTTTCGTGCTTGGAGGAACTTTTAGCTGGTTTTTGCGCTTTTTGAGAACTTTTTTGACGTTCTGCAAGTTTTTGCTGTAGAGTTTTAGGGCTTGTAGGAACAGCGGAAGGAGGATTTGTTTTATTCTGGATGGGAGTTATAGAAATGCCAGGGCGATCTTTAAAAATAGAAATGTCGTTAGGGAATTCTTTAGCCGGTTCAGGATAGTACGATTTAGAGGCTTCTTTAGAATATCTAACCTCTGGCTTTTCTTTCTTCTCTTTAGCTTTTTGTTCAGCTTTACTAGTAGAGGGGGCGCTTTTATCTTTCTCCTGAGAGCCGCTGGTGCTCGGCAAATTCATCATGGAGGGGTTACTCGCGTAGGGATTGAGCATGGGCCCCATGGAGTACTGCCGCATCAACTGCTTTTGATACTCAGACATCATGTAGTTTAACGCCAGTTTGGGGTCGAGGTTGCTGTATAAGAGACTCTGCCAGTTGGGGAAGGTAGGCGTGGTGGGTTGCGGGAACTGCAGGCCAGCATTGGCGGGACGCTTTGCTGTGAGGTGTTTGTTAATGTTGGGCGGTCGACCCCTCGGGCGGCCCGGGAATGGCTTGCTTGGTTTTTTCACCTGAGGCGGTGTGGCTGTTGTTGGAGACTACAAATATTTAAATTAAACAATTGAAATAGACAAATTGTTGTAATTATTACTTGTGGCGTAGAGTTTTGTGATGAAATTGATGTATTTAATTTAGAAATAGTGTTTGTTGGTGTTTGAGGCGTTCTTGATAATATTTGTGTCAGCTTTCGTTGCTGACAGAATTTTATGGCTCCATCTAACAATGAAGCTTCCGGCAACTAAATACAAAGTTATTAAACTATATTTCACACATGTAATTACATCTTACCTTATTTTGTGTATAATGTTTATAACAATCAGTTAATAACCCGGAAAATATACTTTCTTTATGCGTTAAATGTTTCTGAACTTTCTGATAAGCTTTATAAATATCCATCAACAATTTTATAGCAGAATCTTGTTCAGTAATTTCAGATTCGTTGTAAATTTTCTTCCCAGTTTGATATCTCTTCAACATTCCTCTCAAAGACTGAATACAAATAGACAACGCTTGATCGGATAATTGTTGGCGTTCAGAATCGCGAATATAAATTCTAAAATATGTATTTCAATAATCATTCAAAAAATAATAACATAACTGACTTGTCTGGATCTGGTGTGCGCCGCAACATCAAACAAAGATCTAAAAGAGTTTTAGTATCATCACTATCGCGCAACACTTTCATCAAAAGTTCCACGCAACGACTCATGTGCGAAGCGAAGCTTCCTGGTCGGTCTATTTCACTCGTTGGAATTCGCCACACGCCCTAAAATATTTTAGCATAATTTGTTGTCCAGTAAAATATGTTTGCAGCTTACATTGAAAAAATTGTTGGTTTTTCTATCAGAAAAGAGCCCCGTAACAACAGTTTCATCTGAACAACAATACTCCGATAACATCAGTTGCCGACACTTGGAAAGACTTTTATAGATTTTATTATTCAAATAGAAATGTGTCAAGCGATACAAAGCTTTATAGTTTTGAGGAAATCGGCAGATACATTGCTCTAGACTTAATAAACATTGATCGATTAAGCGTTTTACTTCCTCAGTCGATAAAACTGGATCTGAAATAAAGTGTAAGTAAAAAAATTTCAAGTGATTATTTATATACCTTTTTTGCCGCTACTTTTGCTGCTTTCGGTCTCGCTGGACTCCGAATCGCTACTGGAAGAGTCGCTGTCGTCACTGCTGGAAGAGTCGGAAGAATCGCTGGTGGATGTGGTGGTTGTGGTGGCAGCCGTGCTCGTCGTGCTTCCTCTCCGGCTTGGAGAACTCGCTGATTCTGTTTGTTTCTGAAAAAGAATTCGTAGACAAAAGAAAATAATAAAGTTACACTTACTTGTTCTTGGGAAATGTTTTTTAGGTTTTCCACAGACTTTTCAACTTCTGATTCGGATTCGGATTTGTATTCGGATTGATTGGCCATCGCAGTTTTCATCATGTCGTCCATAATCTCTTGCGCGTTTTTCACACGAATTTTCGGAAGCTTTTCCGGAGAGGGAACTGAAACAATTTTAATTAATGCATGAAAATATTAAATTTGGTGTTTTACTTTTCTGTTTTTCTTCATCAGAGTCTATAATCATGACTACATCATCATCTTTCTTCAATTCCGCTTCTACTTTATTTAATATTTCATCCATAATTCCCGTGATTTCTCCATCAACTTCTTCGATAGTCAAGCGTCGTTTTTTGGCTGACGTTTGATCAGTTTCAGTTGATGGTCGTTTCGCAGGTTCAGAATAAGATTTTTTACTGAATAATCCGTTGTCCGCTTCTTTTAAATATTTCTGGAAAACTTTTCCAACGGATCTAGAAATGGGTTTATCTTCATGGAGTTCTAGGTATTTGAGGATGGAAGCGTGGATACGGTAGTGGATTTCCAGGGCTTCCATGGATAGGTGTTGAGGGTTGCTGTAGTTTATTTTTAATGGATACGTGGCTTTATTCTCAAATAAAAGTTTGGCGGCCTGGCTATAGTGGTCTAAGTAAGTGGAAGGGTCTTGTTTTTTCTTCTCAGCTATTTTGCCCATCATGTAGTGATGCAGCCAGCGTTCATCGTGCTCGCTCGGCTCCACCTGCCAAGCCAAACTCGCAGCGCTGAAGCACTCCATGGCGGTGTCTAGCAACGCTTCCTTCTGCGACTCTAACGTCTCGAACCTACAACGCGATGCCGTCAATCCGCAACAAATATACTAATATATTCGTTATACTTTTCCATGCTAAACATGTCGGTATCGCCTTTTAACAATCTGGAGCAAAAAGCATGTGCCATGTACACAAAATTTCCGTACTCTATCCACAACATAATGTGACCCTGACTTAGTCCTAAAGCTTGTTTGAAACATATTTGGGCGGATTTTACTTTATCTAAAAATTCTGCTTCATGTCTGGAAAAAACTCATTAAAATCTAAAATAATTCATTAAATATTTAACGTACTTAAACGCCTCGCAATGATTGAGTTTAGTTTCTAATTGAGACGCTAATCCTAAAGCGATGTCCGCCCAAGTGTCTAAACGAGTAGGATTTATACACAAATCCAATAAGAAATATTTTAAAGCTTTGTTCGGGTCGTGAAGTTTTAGATAATAATCCCCAAGTAAATAATATATTGCGGAAACCTACAGAACCATAATATATTAGCTGGATTTTATGTTACGAGGTTTAAAGAATTGTACCTTATGCGGGAAGTCGATGGCATCAGGCATGTCGCCATCCCCGTCCACAAACTTCTTCACTTTGTCCACCAGCTTCTGAGGCTCGAACTCGGCGGGAACCAGCGCCAGGATCCTCAGCAGCAGCTGCTCCATCTCACTGGAAATGGAGCTGTACCGGTAGCTGTCGAACTCGGGCAGGGCCTTGGGCTGGTAGAACTCGTACAGCTGTTGCGCGTGCGCCCACGTCAGCGACAAGGGGTCGACGTTGTGGTCGGCCAGGTGGCGAGACACCTTGTTCTTCTTGCTGGGGTGCTGGTACAGGCAGAAAAAGGCCTGCTCCAGGTGGATGTCCAGCTTGTCGCGGATGGCTGCGAAGATGGGTGCGCTCAGGCGGTACAGCGTGGACGAGATGAGGAACAGAAGCAGCTCGCCGTTGTTGTTCAGACACCAGCCCCGTCTGCCTAAGAAATCGTGCGCGGAGAATAATATTTGTATGGAAGCCGGTACGTCTTCCTCGTCTTCTTCGGAATCTTCACTTTTAGACACAGACACTTGTTCCTCATCAGATTCGTCCGAGTTTTTACAATGTCTGACTGATTTTTTTGCCTGAACTCTATGCTCTTCCCTGCAAAATTACATTTTAAATGAAATAATAACAAGTAGTAAGTTTTACCGCTGAAGAATGTAATGAAGTAGAATCCAAGGTTTAACTGTATCCAAAGGCATTTTTGTACAATTTTCCAACGACTTTGTATTAAACTGATGACAAATAATACTTGTCAGGTTCTCTACGATTCTAGTTTGCGTTTCTTTAATAGAATCCACTAAAAATACGCAAATGTTATATTACGAAATGATTTGCAAAAAAAAACTTACATATTATAATACTTTCATCTTTGATGCAAGCCTCCATCAACACCAAACATTTTACAACAACCAAACTCCATCTCTTGTGCTCGAAAGAATCGGGTTGCGCGTAAGTTTTGAAGTACATGGGTAGCGCTTCGTTCAAGCACAAATCGCACCAAATTAAACAATCCTAAAAACAAATCTGATGTCTTTCCACCCAGAAATTAAGCAAAGACTTACAGTTTTGTCGGTGAGCCACAGCGCGTGCAACAACATCACAATTTGAACGGGGCGGTCGATTTTAGTTTTAAACTTACAAATATGCTTCACTTCAAAAGTTTCCTTTAAGATTTTTATAACTTCAACAAAATTTTTACTTTCGTAAAGTTTTTCCACGTAGCCCAACTTTTGAAGCATTTCTAAACTCTGCAATAATTTTTCCGTATTCTTTTTATTTATAACAGAATTGTATTCCACATTTGGAAGTTTCAAATAAAAATCATTTTCGGTTTCACAATTTTTTTGCAAATAATACATGATCTACAAAAAGTTAAATTAAATCGTGCAAGTCACATAAGAAATATCTTACGGCATTCAAAGCCCTTATGGCCTGGTCGTTTTTATTTTCCGCCATATAAATGTTACTCTTCAACCAATTTAATCTCAAGTTCACACCTAGGAATTCTTTTCCCCAGTCTACTTTCCGTGTACAAATAAGTTCCATGGAACTTAAAGATGTTGACGGTAAACTTCTGATATTGTGCAGACTGAAATGAAGTGAATAAGTAAAAAAAATAATTCATATTGCAGTACATACGGTAAACACTTATTAATTTTATGTTGAACCACATCAAAAATTAATTCGCTGTACATTAAAGTTATTTCTGTATCAGATTTTAACACTGGAAATTCATTTTTTTCGCAAAAGAACTTTGGATGATCAAAAAATTCCCTAAAAAAATTATGTGAATATTTTTTAAATAGACAAAAATCTAACAATGTACCTATACATCTCATATATGGAAATATAAATATCCTTTAACTCAACAGGCCACTTAATGGTCCATTTAGTGCTTAAAGTCTTTATGTATCTTTCTATGATAGAAATAATATCACATCTTTCGAATTTGTAATTCCAGAAAATTTCTACATCTTCCTTTTCGTCGGGGGTGCCGAAATATTTTATATATTCACTGAAAATAATCATTTAAAAATCCTTTGTGAACATTAAGTTAAAAATACCTGGAATCAATGTTCGGCTGCGGTGATTCAACAATTTTCTCGTGTTCCTCAACAAATAATTTGTAGAGGTCCATTGTATTCACAGAATCGTCTTGTTGAAGTATTCCTAGTTCCCTATATTTATCAGACTTCAATCCGTTTGGTCTACAAAAGAGAGTATAAAATGTGGAAGACAAATAAAGTTCGAGGTATTTACAAAATAGAATTTGGGATGATTCTTCGCAAGGCGCCTTCAATCGTGTCATCTTTATCATTTTTCCCTAATTTTCGCGAAGATTTTCTTTTGCTGTGCCACGCCCAAGGCTGCAGAAACGATAGAGAATTCCTTCTCCGTCGGTTTGGAGTTTTGGATTTTTTTTCTTCGACATTTTCAGTCTTCTTCTCTTCCTTGTCTGTGCTCTCTTCTTTCTTGTCTTCGTCGTGCTCTTCCTGCGAATTACTCTTCTCTTCATTCTCTTCCTGCGGCTTGTCTTCTTTTTCTATTTCAGTTTCGGTGTCGTCGGAAGCGACTTCTGGGTTTTCCGACGCCACGTCACTTTCTGGTTCCATTGGTTCTTGTTCTTTAACTTGTTCTACTTCTTCTGGCTTCTCGCAAGTTTCTACTTCCATTTTTGTATCACTGTTCTCTTCATCTTGTGTTTTGGTATCCTTATTTTCTTCAGTTATATTTTCGTTTAAATTTATTCGACAAATAAAACTCTGTAATTCATTTTTTGTAATACAAGAATATAAGTTATAAGAATAAATTTACCAGTTTTCTTTCGGAAATATATTTGTGCATATGTATAATGGATTGTCCTAAAGATACCCAAGTAAACTTTTCCAATGGTTTACTCAAGGGTAAAACTGGCAGTGGTTTTGGCTCTAAATCTATTTCTAAAGTTCTAATTCTATCAAAAATTTCCACAGATTCTTTTTCTAATTCTTGTCCCTCTATTTCATCAATGTTTACATTCAACGGTGGATCATAAATGCTACAAATATTAATAAAATAATTTAACATTAAACTTGATTCTTGACTTACTGATCTGGGTTGAATCTTTCGTAATAATCTTTAGTGGCGGGATTATTTTCATATATTCTTTTCCGTAGCCAGAGTCCTCGCATGTAATCTGGATCTAATTGTAAACCTCTACTGATGTAGCAAAGACAAGACACGGAGTCTCGCAGCGCGTACAGCAACATTACTAATTTATCTAAAGTTGGCCAATGATTCTTATTGTTTTCTAAACCCTACAATCAAATATTTATTAATTTGTAACTTTAAAAAAAAGCACAAATATACTTTTGAAAATGCAAAAGCAGCCTGCTTAAAATGATCTAGTTCTATTGCTAATGAACCTATTTTAAACCATAGTGTTACATCGGTTTTATCCAGATCAGAAGCTTTTAGATAGCAGTCTAAAGCGTTTTGTTTTTTTCCTGAAGAAACATTAATAGATCCTAGATTTAAATAACAAGAATACTTCAAAGTTGACATAGTTTTCGGTAAACCGCCTCTCTTTTCAATCGCTGGTATATCAGTCTCAATTAAACTTCGCAGTAATGATTCTGCCTCATCTAAACTACCGCTACATTGTAATTTTAAAGCTTTATTATACTTTCCCAAAGCGTTTTCTTCCTATAATTTGATAATTAGAAAACTTGTATATGTGTATTATACGAATATTGTACTTGCGCTTCTTTCCTAATAGCGGGACCATCATCGTCTGATACAGAATCTCTGTTTAAAGGCTTTATTTTCAACATTTTAAATGAATAAATATTTTTATTTTATATAGAGGTTAATAAACACATTTTACATTTTTATTTTGTATTTGTACGGGTGTTTGTGCGCAAACGCGTAATCCATTTTATTGCCCATGTACAAAGTTCGACAGTCGAAATAAAAATTTCGACTTTATTTAATGTACTTAAAATAGCAATGATTCTTAAAATAAGTAAGTCTAAAAAAAAAAACAAAGTATATATGTATTAATAATATATTAATAATCTTTTAAATGTTTTGATTATAATAAATCGGAATTGTAGGGAATTTTATCTGTCAAACGTATTTGTCACGCTTTTATATTTCAAGTGCAATCGATCTTTGTTTGAAATGGCGTTAACAAATATTTTACAAACTGTTAGAGAAGATGATTATGTAGAGTATTATTTATTTCCTCCCTTAAATGACAGACAGAATGAAGAAACGCAATTAAATAATTACTTAACAAAAATAAATAACGTTGTTGATAAATACAGTAATGGATATTTGTGGCACAAAGACAAATTCAGTATTATTTCAAGACCATCATCTTCTGAATTCTTATATACAGAAGAATTTGAATTAAAAGGTAAAGAATGAATGGAGAATTAAACGTATAAGCATTGAAATACGTTGCAGATCAAGTACCACCTCATATTTATGGAATTTTACATTATGGAGATAATATTGAAGATGAATGGTTTGTTGTTTTCTTGTTATTACAATTAACTAAAGAAATCGAAGGATTAGTCGTTCGAGTAATTGACAATGATGGAGAATTCTTACTTATTGAAGCTGCGAACTTTTTACCCAGTTGGGCAAATCCTGAAACTTGTGAAAAAAGGGTACGTGAAAACCTTTGTAGTTGTATGGAAATAATAAATAAAATTGTAGGTATATTTGTACAATGGGAAAGTACATTTGATTCCTGTAAATCAGTCAAATCCAGAAGAAATAAGCTACGAAAATGCTCTTAACACAATCGTACAAGAACCAATATTCACGGAAGCAAGCACTAATATTCAAAAAGCGATTTTAAATCGTATTGAAAACTACCCAGATAAAATCAAAGAGAATTTCCATCGCTGTAAAGTATACCTCCCTGTAGGTGTGGCAAGCATTTTAAATCATAAACCCGAATTAATATCTCCGGCTGTGTTATCGTTTTGCAATCGCGATCCCTTGGATATGAAAGCCTGCAGGGCCATGAAGTACTTCCCTCCAGAAAACAGGGTGTATACTAGTGTCAAGTTCACTAAATGTTTGTACGCCATGTTGCATCACAGCAAATACGTACCTGACCGAAAAATCGGCTGGAATCTTCCCGAATCGAACAATAACTTATTCAAAAGCCATTTGCTGGGGATTAAAATCGCGTGTGGTTTTGAAATCCTCGCTGCTCAATCCAAACCAGGAGACCTAGAATCTGAAAAAGCCTGGAAAGCGTATTTACAAAGTTTACACGAAAAGAAATATTTCAAAGATTATTTAGAAAACTCACAGGAATACAATAACTTGTTGAATAAAGCTAAAGATTATTATAAATCACAAAAAATATTTTCGGTAAATTCGTCCGACTTAGGTAGAGAAATATTAGAACTTAATCGAAAATTAGAACATAACGCGGATGATTTTAAAAATAAAGAAAGTTCGTTACCTGCAGATGATGATGAAAAGTGGTTAGAAATAAATGCTCAAGAGTTAGATAAAATGTTAGAAGAAAGATACGGACAAAAATTCATGAAAGTAAATAATTCAACAGACGCGTCGAATTTTACCGGCAAAATAAACGAATTTCTCGACAATATTTCTTCTTTAGAAGGAGCAGAATTTCCCGATAAAAATCAGCCCGTTCGTCCGCCCCGAGTTAAAAAACAAACAAAAAACACAGAATGTAACTCTGAGAATAAAATAAGCTTCGATCCAAACACATTTTCCTGCGCTGTGCAGAACATCCTGGACCTAGTGATCCCAGACGATAGCTGGGATCTAGAGTCCGGGTCCGAAATGTCAGAGTACGGCGACGAGTCGGAGAGCGAGCTGGACAGCGGCATGAACAAGAAGATCAAGGAGTACATGGAGGAGATGGACAAGGAACTAGCAGGCACGACCGTCGGGAAAAGCTTCGAGAAGAAAGCAGACACGGACGCCTTCGACGACATCGAGAGCTTCCAGCCGGTGGACATCGACATGACCGCTCTGAAAAACATCCTGGAGAGCTACCAGGCGCAGATGGGGGCTGCGGGCCCGGCTAGCAACATGCTGGGGCCCATGGGCGTCCACCTGCAGCCCTCCACCAGCCGCGATCAGAATCATTGTTAGAATAAGAGAATTATCAAAGCTGCCAATATAGTATTCTAAGTTAGAGTTATTTCTTATTTTCAAATTTTATTTATAATTTTTGTTACTTTTAAAATGAAGAAATATCACTGTCAAATGTCTTCAAATACTCAAGCCATCTGAAGCCAACCGCGCACGACTGATTTCTATTCTAGCCAAGTTTTTATAATTTTTTAAGGGAACAAATTAAACGTCCGGTGAATAAATCTTCTTGTACGGTACCCGATCTCGATAAAAAGTATGCTCTGTATTTTATTTTTTACATGATAAATCAACAAATAAAAAAAAAAATCTCGCTACCCTCTACTGTTTATCATTAGGGATTTTTCGATACTACTGATGTAATATATCCATACCAATCTTCTCAAATTTTATTATCAGTATACTTAACCTAGTATCGGAAAACTAAATCAAATATAAATATTTGTTTTTAATAAAAATGTTAATACTAAACTACCTTTTTTATTATTTCTGTGAAAAAGTCTTTCTAAACTGCTTTTTCTTCGTGCTTATGCTGCAGAAGAGTGGGATATTTCATTTTATTATAAAACCTAAGAATAAATATATCTCAATTACAGTTATTTATTTCAAATTTCGGCCACTACTAGTTACGGAATCACATATGCCATCCTCAGGATGATGATTTTTATCTCATTACTTCTAACATTTTTCTTTCGATACTAGAAAATATCGATACTTTTCTTTCGATCCGATAATATTTAATACCCAAGTATCAATACTGTCTCAGGATCGCATATACCTATATATCATTGCCGGTATCTGTGGTAAAGATATATTATTTTTATTATTTATCTTGAAAATTGAATAAAATATGGAGCAGTTTATTAGCATTTTGAACTGTTAGCTAAACACTTTTAAAAACTAAAATGTTCAATGGCAGGTCCATAATAAAGCCTAATGCAAACATTTAGATCTTTATTTACAAATTCACCTTTGCAAACTTACAAAAATAGTTAACATCTACTTGGGTCCCTTGAACCACTTGGGCAGCTTCTCCTTGGGGCTGTCCTTCTGCGCGGAGGTGCTGGCGCCCACGTTCACCTGCTCGTCGTCGTCGTCCAGGCTGGACGTGGGCTTGTAGTCCGCCAGCTCGCGGAGGTCCAGGCTGTCCACGTCGTCCTCCGCCTTCTTGCTCACTCTGCAACATTCCCTGGTACACGGAAAGCTACGTGCGGGGCACCTAGCGGGAGAATACTCACCGTGACTTCAGCGCGGCTAGAGACGCCACGTCGGGAGAAGTGAACTGGTTTGTTACGGTTCTTTTTAAATATTTCTGGTCATTGCGCACTGCAGAGTCGATGCCGAAATGAATTAAAGCGCTCGGCACACAATCGACATCGAGAAGAGTTGCGTCTTCATTTAAAATATTTTTTGGTGGAGTTGTATCTAAAAAAAATATATTAACATAAAAAAACTACAAATGACATTTACTTACATAAATGAAACCGACACGTAGAGTCTTCCAGGTATTCAGTAACAAATTCCTTAACAGTCTGAATAGTTTCTATGGGTTTAAACGTTCCTTGCAAAACTGTTCTATCGGGAAATTGAACTCGAATTATAGACTTTTTATACTGATTCAAATGCCTTAGTACTTTTTTATTTTGTTCTAAATTTCTGTGAGCTGCGGTTTGTAAAGGAGTTTCCTCCAACTCAATTCGTTTCTGTTTCAAGTCGCGTAACAATCTTTTCGCATCTTTAATTGTGAGATCAAAAAACTCGTCGGGTAATTCCGTGGGCACTGTTTGAGCCATGTCGAGGGAAAAGGCCAGGGCACTTCGTTCCCCTAACTAAAAATTTAAATTTGTAATGCGAATAACTTAGTACCAGTTTTACTTACAAATACAATTTCTTCTACTGACTCTTTCTCTTCTTTCACTTTATTTTCAACATTTTTAGAACTCTTAATCTTTTGCGGATCTGTAGTTTTCTTGGACTTTTCTTGTTTGATGAATTTATTTAAAAAGTTTCCTTCTGATTTTGGGAAAGGTTTGGGAACAGAAGGGTCAGCGACAGATGCATTATTACCAAAAGGCTTTCCCGAACTTTTAGATTCTGTCTCAGTTTTATTATTTGTAAATTTCTTGGCATCCTCATTAGAATCAAGTTTCTGTAATTTTCTAATATAAGGTTTTTCTTCTGCAGGCTTGGAAGGTAAAGGAACTGATACATTAGCTTGAGTTTTAAGTTCTTCTGGTTTCCTGTGGATAAGTCGCAGCATAGCTCGACCGCCCGTTAATCCCAAACTCTTCAAAGTTGTACTCTGTAAAGCATCTAGTCCGTAAACTTCTTGCCTCATGTAAATAACGACAGGATTTTCTTCTATTTTAATTTCATTAGGACACAGATTATTTATTACATTCCACAAACTTTCACTAGGGGTGTAGTTTCCCATTAGCCTTGTCCCATTTTCTAATTGGAGTCCGAGAGTGACCGGGTTTTCAATTCGCAATCTTTGAATTGGACACATTTCTAGTTGAGCATTGTTAGGTAATCCAGAAAAGCGTACCATGGACGATACATCAAGAACATTATTATGATGTTTGAGATCATATTCCTCTGGTTTAAAGCCTTGTTTTCGACATACTTCTTCTAAAATCTAAATATAGAAAAGGTTATTGTGACCGGTAAATAATTAATTAAGAAAATCAAACCTGCAAGATAGTACTATTTGGAGTGACTTTTACATTTTGTCGCCTACCATTTGGAGTTAAAACTGTTACGGTTTTATTTGCCGAATCCATGAATGACAGACAAATTTTAAAATTATTTTCTTTTTGACATCTATACAGAACCGTATTCATGAGAATTAAATTTTCCTAGAATATTTAAAAAGAGGCAATAAATAAATTTGCTTCATAATATTATTATTATAACTATTACTGTTGGTTGTACCTATAATTATACTATTATAAATTATAAAACTTTATTTTATTATAAATTTGTACTAGTTCAATATTTCTGCCATAGATGACAGGACGCATTTTAAATCGTGAAAACAAACGATTGTAGATAATTATCAATTTTTCGACAATCAACAAGAATAAAAAATATATATTGTTGGAGCTATTGTTAGAAAAAGTTTTATGAAAGTTGAGTATAATAAAGAAATATGTCGAAAATGGAAGATATGTTAAATAATACAAATACTACAGACGCTGACGAAGAAGAAAATTATTTTCAAGATGTTGATATGTTACAACAACATGGAATTAATGTTGCAGACATAAAAAAGTTAAAATCATCTGGAATATGCACTATCAAAGGAATTCAGATGACCACCAGGAAAAAGTTATGTCTTATAAAGGGATTTTCTGACGCTAAAGTTGATAAAATTAAAGAAGCTTGTCAGAAAATTAATACAGATGGATTTTTAACCGCCTTGGAAGTTAGTGATAAAAGAAAATGCGTATTTCGATTGACTACTGGTAGCCTTGAACTAGAGTGAGTTTTCTATGAATAATATATAGACATAAATATATAAAAGAATATTTTCAGTAAATTATTGGGAGGCGGAATAGAATCCATGGCTATTACTGAAGCTTTTGGAGAATTTCGTACTGGAAAAACTCAACTTTCTCATACTTTATGTGTAACAGCTCAATTACCAGGCTCTAACGGTTATACAGGGGGTAAAGTTATTTTCCTAGATACTGAACATACATTGTATCCTTCTATGCCTCATGTATAAGGTTTTTTAAAACATTTATTTCTTAATAAGAATTCAGTCGTCCTGATAGACTCCGAGCGATTGCAGATAGATTCAACTTGGACCAATCTGCAGTTTTGGATAATGTTCTGTACGCGCGCGCTTATACTTCCGAACACCAATACGAATTATTGGATTACGTTGCTGCAAAATTTCATGAAGAAGCCGGAGTGTTCAAACTTTTAATTGTTGATTCAATCATGGCATTATTTAGAGTGGACTTTAGCGGCCGAGGAGAACTTGCCGACCGTCAACAAAAGCTCGCGCAAATGCTGGCGCGCTTACAGAAAATTAGCGAAGAATATAACGTGGCTGTTTTTATTACAAATCAGATGACCGCAGATCCAGGGGCGACTTTGAGCTTCCAGGCTGATCCCAAGAAACCAATAGGAGGCAATATTCTCGCTCATGCTTCCACGACGAGACTCTCGTTGAAAAAGGGCCGGGGAGAAACGAGAATTTGCAAAATATACGACAGCCCCGATTTGCCGGAAAATGAAGCGACTTTTGCCATTACGGCTGGAGGCATTGCTGATGCTAAAGATTAGATAAATGGAACAGTATCACAACAGTCTATCTCCACAACAAATATTGTGTTCGGAAAAAATAGTAGTTACGTTTTATTGATTATAATACGTGTAGATTTAAGTAATAAAGAGTATTTCATAGAGTAGTTGTGTTTTTATTTTGAGACGAGTCTGGTAGAAATAATAGATCGTATGGGAAACGAATTCGAATGTTTTTCCGGACAAAAATAACCGATTTAGCAAAGATTTGTAGCCGTAGTAGTGATGTGGCGATCGATAGAGTGACGAGGGGCAGCGCGGAGCAGAGAGCAAGGTGGCCTGATGTTTCAAAGGGGCGTTGCATACACACTCAACGCAACTCACTCCTCGCAGCGCTGATAACGTCGCTGCATGATTTTTTAAATAGTCGTGAAAGTGAAATCCCAAGTCAGTTTAACTCCGTGTGTGTGATATGAGCAAGATGAAACTACCGAACGGAGACTCTAACAACTCAACAGTTCGTGTGTGGTGTGACGGGTGGTGAGTTAACCTCCACGGAAATGTCAATTGCTAGGAACCTTACTATGAAATACATTCCAGTTATGATATGGTGCATTTTGGACATGCGAATTCATTGCGACAGGCGAAAGCTCTGGGTGACAAATTAATCGTGGGCATACACAATGACGAGGAAATATCAAAACACAAAGGGCCACCGGTGTTCACACAAGAAGAGAGGTATAAAATGGTGAAAGGCATCAAATGGGTGGACGAAGTGGTCGAAGGGGCTCCGTACGTCACCACTCTGGAAACCTTAGATAAATACAACTGTGATTTCTGCGTACACGGCGATGACATCACGATGACAGCAGACGGAGTGGATACGTACCACTTGGTCAAAGCCGCGGGCCGATACAAGTAAGCTTCTCGCTGACATTGCTCCGTAATTATAGCTCATTAACTAATTAAATATGTAGAGAAGTACAACGAACAGCTGGCGTTTCCACGACCGACCTTGTTGGGCGAATGTTGCTACTTACTCGACAACACTTCCGCCGCGGTCCTCTAGAGTACGACGTGGGCAAGGAACACTCGTCCAAGCTGGGCCAAGACTCCTCGGCCCGGTCTCCTTGGACGGGCTGCTCCCAGTTCCTCCCTACCACACAAAAGATCATCCAGTTTTCGGATGGAAAAGCCCCGCAACCTGGCGACCGCGTCATCTACGTGGCGGGGGCTTTCGACTTGTTCCACGTGGGCCATTTAGATTTCCTAGAAGCCGCCAGCAAACACGGAGACTACTTAATAGTTGGACTACACACAGACCCGGTCGTCAATCGGTACAAAGGCAGCAACTATCCCATTATGAATTTACATGAACGAGTACTCAGCGTTTTAGCTTGCAAGGTAATTTCCATACAAATACCAATTCTTATTTCATTGATTATTGTATGGAAATTTCCATACAATATTAATTAGAAATTGAACACGTAGAAAGTTGACGTGAGTAGAAAATCTTTCCCTATTTCAGTTTATTTGTGACATAGAAACTTGCACAAAAACTCGCTGGAAAATAAGATAAATATTTTAGAAATGAAATAGTTGATAAGAGTAATGCAATGCGATAACGTTTTGGTAACAGTATGTGTCAGAAGTGGTGATCGGCGCGCCGTACTCGGTGACGGCGGAGCTGATGGAGCACTTCAAGGTAGACCGGGTGCTGCACGGCCACACGCCCATCATGCCCGACGTGGACGGCGCCGACCCGTACCGGGAGCCCAAGGCGCGAGCGCAGTTCCTGCTGGTGGACTCGCGCAACGACATGACCACCGACCGCATCGTGGAGCGCATCATCCGCAACCGCCTCGAGTTCGAGGAGCGCAATCTCAAGAAGGAGAAGAAGGAGATCGCTGCCATCGAAGCCCTCAACAAAACCAAACTTGACGTGGATCTCCAACTTAGTTAAGGACGAAGATCTGTTCAAATTTTATTGTGATTTTATTTGTACATAGGATTTATGCACGTTATGTTGAGTTGCATTTATATTTAAATAAAATGTGTTTTATTCATGACTTTATTTACGCCTTATTTACGAATTGTTTTTAATTTGCGTGTTACAATAAGCCACAAGGACAAATATCAAGACGGACCTTCAAAACTTGTTTTCACATTATTTTAATATGTCTACAGGTACAATATAAAAACTCAAACCGACCCAATTAACGTTTGACGCACAATTATGTACAATTTAAAATACATCAAACTTCCCAAATACTCCATAAATAAATAAATTTGAACAAATATTTACAACATTAACATACAATACTGCTCGATAAATACTACTAATAAATAATCAATCACAAAATGAATCTACACTAGAATTCAGATGAACTATTGAGTAGTAGCTCGGCCCGTATATCCGGAGTTATCTCTTCCTGTTGAATATCTTCTGGAGTGTTCCCTCACTAAATGATCTATATTCTTATCATTCGTATTTCCTACTACAGCTGAATGTAATCTAGTTGCAAGCCAACACATTAAAAATGCCGACAAAAACAATAAACAGCCCAAAATAGCTGCTATTGTTAAAAATGTATTACAGGATGATTCCATCACTGATGCACGATGATAAAATTCTGAAAGAAATTCATTTAATTTTCTGTAACATCAAAATTATATTTCCTTACCTCCTGGCATTAGAACAGTGTACTCAATATTCTCTTTAAACTTAGTGAATTGAGTTGTGTCATTATATTTGTGTGTGTAAGCTTGAGATTTTGGCTGATCGTGAGTTGCAAGTTCTCTTTTTTTGCGGCCGTGACCTGAGGGCTCAAACAAATCCAAACAGAAGTCTGGTTGGCAGTCTGCAGCGTCCATACATGCTTTAATTTGACTATGAATCCACAAAGTAGATCGTTCTTTCATTGTGCTCAGTAAAAACGCTTCAAAGTCCAGAAACACTTCATTATGTCTATCGCGATACCTTGCCGGTTGATGAGGAATAATTGAGGCAAAATCACGATTGCGACAACTAATTACAAAAAAAAAATCAACATCATTCATTGTCTTGTTTCAATGGATTGTTTACTACCTAACGGGTAATCAACCTTGTGGATATTTCCTAATGAATATACAAGTTAAAGATGTATCATTAGTGTTACACCTTAAAAACAAATATCTGACTTCCCAATAGAAAAAATGATTTACTGTTTTGGCTACTTATCAAAAATATTTCTCGAAAGGTCATACGACTGTAAGTTCTGATAAGATAAAACAAGACTTATTAATGAAAACTTTGTTTTTTTTTGGCATTATCTTTTACTATAACATGAATTCAATAATTGGATCATTATAAATAACATACCATGTTATCGCTCTATTAAACTATTAAATAAGGTGATATAAATTATCAATCATATCTTAAATCAGGCTAGAATTATATATAGAAATTGTTATTTTTTACTTACCCGTCTTTAACAAGAGCAACGCTTCCGATCATGTGGGGATCATCTGGATCTGGACTCACAGTAACTTCCATAAGTTTGACATATTTCCAAGCTGAATCGGGATTAATTCTGGCGCGCAACTGTAATTTGGTTCCAATTGGAACTGCTTGATCCACAGGTAACTCGCCACCCGATGTGTTTGTAATTCTAGCAGCTGGTGCTTCTTTATAAAGTGCTACTTCGTATTCTAAACGGCCTGGAGTTTCTTCCACAACCCCTGAAACCCTGGCTCCGTGCGGACTGCATATTTCATTATTAATAGTTGTAAATAATTACATAATTGTAACTTACAAACTCCCAGCGAAACCCGCAGCTTTATTTTCTATGATAGTTGGTTCCGGTGGTTTGCACATGATTATTAATTCTTGATCAGACTGCATTACAACTCCAGGAAATTGAGGAAACCAAATTCTCACGTGCACAAAGCCCTAAACATTTATTACTACCCGCTAAACAGTAAATAATGAATGACTTACATTTCGTTTCAATACTCCACAACGAGTAAAATCAGTGATTTTTAGGTTGTATAATAAACCGCTTTGGTCCATGCGATCTGGACGTATTTGGCAGGCAGGATCGGACTCTGGATCTACGGCGCGATCATCCGCAAACAATGGCGCTCCTTTAAAACCCTCTGGCTTCTTTAATCGAGCAAGTATTGAATCTCTTGACACTGTAGAAGATAAAGGGACCCCAGTTCCACCACTGGATGCAAATGTGCATTGTATATCCGTAACTGTAAGGCGTTCATCAAAGATTACGTACAAAATTTCAAGTGCGCGGTATAATATGAATTATGTAATTAGGAAATAGTAGTTTACAAGAGCAGGTAACTGCGTATAACAGATGGTAGATAATTTTCCATAGTGGAGACATTTTTAGATTGAAAATAACGGTGACGAATAGATTTATTGTAGGTTTTCTGAATTCGAATTATGCCGGAGGCTGTAGGTTTCGAGTATTTGTAGAGCATGTCAAATGGTATTCACCATTCTCGCTATACAGGTGCAAATAAACGCCTTGAACTTGAATTTTTACCGAATAAATAGGAGAATGGATTTCAGATCGGTGTTAACGATGTTTTCAACATCTGCTATGCTTGATCATAATAATTTACAGTGATCTCATTTGTACATAAAATATAAATAAATGGTTCATAAATTCCATATTAATAAATTTTCTCAATGAAATAAATTGAAGATGCTCTTTGAAAGAGTGAAATTGATGAGTAATAATGAAAAAGAAAAGTTTTCTTACCGTCATAGTCTTGACAGTGAACGATCGCCTGAAACATCATACATTTATGAAGTAATTATTGTTATTATGTAGTAACTACATAAACGATAGTAATGAATAGTATATTCTTACAAAAGGAGTAAATGAGGAACAGTTATAATAAAATAATAAGCTACTTAAACCATGAAATGATTTAAGTGTACAACTTTTGTAATTAACAGAGTAATTGTATTAAATAGCAACGAAAAAAATACACTCAATTCACCGGAAGAATTATAAAAAATGAAATCAACGTAAAGTAATTAGTAATTTTTGTGAAAGGGTCTCCCGTAACGGTAATAAACTTAATCATCTGTTTGTATTGTATTTGCTCCAGATTTGTCGGCATTCCTCTGGTAATTCGGACTGCACTAGCTCGACTCAGACTTGAGATGCAATCTGCACTCACAAACCGTTATTATGCAGTAGTTCTATGTGGCACGAGCCTGATTTATTTTTCATCTTGTCGCATGAATATGGAGGAGGAAATTACCGGTAATTTGTAGCAAATTATAAGATTTATTATCGTGTTAAAGTGCAGTATATTAAAAGAGCAAAAAGAATAAATAATTGAAATGCGCATTTCCTTTTTGCAATGAAACAATTTTATAACACTTTTGAATAAATTTGAGTGAGAGAACTGAATGTAATGACGCACATATTTTATGTGATGTATCTTGTAATTTAATTGTTTCTATCACACATAAAATACATTTAGTACATACTTTATGTGTACCTGTTATTCTGAATTGAGAATAAATAAATAACAATCTCTGTGCCCTATATGTATTTGCATGAATCTGATTAACTGCCTAGCATTCTCTGGTCTGTTTGTGAAATTTGCAATCCAAATGTAAATTATTTCTGCGATAAGTTTATAAATATTTAAATAAAGCCGGGGCATTTAGGTGAACAGTTAAAGTGTAATTGTTCATCACGTAGGTAAACAATTACATGTGCGCATTTTTCTCGTGATTTCCTGAGGGCAACTAGACTGTGAAAAACCGGTACAAGACAATCTTCCTCGCAAAATTACCGGCGTTTTATCATTTCCCGTAACGCACGCCAAAATTCGCTTCCTATCTGATGAACCAGAATTTTAACAATGGATACAAACAATATAACCATCTCAGATCATTGCGCAGATAATTTCTAAAATTATTTTCATTATTTCGGTAATTATATGTATCACAATATTTGGTACCGTTCGTTGGACTCTAACAAAATTTTTAAATATATTTTTCTATGTTAATATATTACAGAAATTTATTTATTGTCATACATTATGCAAATTAAAATTATATTCTTAGAGTTACATGTTAAAGGAAAAATAAATAAACAACTACTGAAAAAAAATTGAGAAACAAGTAAAATTCTTACCAGATGACAAAGTAAAACAAAAAGTATCCACAATTGCATTGTTCTAATTTTATTTGAAACTTAGTTTTAAAACTCACAAATTCAGCACATTTCACCCTCAGTCACTGATAACTGAATAAAGAAATCAGAAGTGAAGAACAATATATTGGTGTGTGATGATGTTATTGTAGTGGTCTTATTCTGGTTCGGAAGTTGCAAAAGAACTGAATGTGTTGTCTTAAGAGGTAGAGTTGTCGCTTCGCCCCACTGCAAGAAGCAGAGCAGCAGACTCACGGACCGTGCATCTCGGTACTGTTACACGCGTTACACGTCACGTCATACACCACGTTATGTCGTTACGAGACACCAGACTTCCAATCAACCCGTAAGCTACACACACGACCAACGGACTTTTTAACTGTTAAACAAGAAAATCAAATTTCCGTAACTCAGTCAATATCAAATCAATTGGAAGAGATTTAAAAACTCAAATTTAATCCAACAAATATGTTGTTAAATTCCTGTTATCTTAAGCTTTTTAAATATCTATAAAAATGTTATGTGCAAACAGTTACCATATTACAAATAACAGTAACAATAATAGTATAAAATCCGTAAAATTAGCTTCATAAAAGATTATTTCTCACAGTTTTACTTTATAGAAATGACAGCGACAGCACAATTGTGACAATAATTTAAACAAATACTCCGTTATGTAGTTAATGGGAATTTGGCATATTCAAAGTGTGAAGAGATAATCACATAGGTTGCGAATTTTAGATACACAAATGTTGGACAAGTAGGGCGTATGAATATGTAGTATTTCATTCACCCACATATGATATTAAGCGGAAAATAATACGCTAAAAAAATTTAAAGAACTATTTATAGCATAGTGTAATTTTATAGCATTGAATTATAGTTAATTAGGGAAGTCTTTTACTGCAATTTTATTAACTATACACATTAAAACTAACAAGAGTGTGTACTAACTAGACTTGCTTAATTTCACCCAATTTTTACAACAAAAAACATGAAGAACGGTATATACGAGACTATATGCGACGAAGTAGGTTTTTGTAATAACATTTCAAGTGTACGGGTACCGTATTTTTGTACTATAACAAGGAAGATTAAAATTACTTTGTTTCATCTCATAAATTTCTTAATTTTATATGTTAAAATAATTACACTGCTTACTGTGTACCTATATGATTATAGTGAAAAGAGTAATTATAATTTCTTGTGAGATATTTGCATAAACGAAATTGTCTCCGAAAAACGGTGATTTCGTATGTTGAGTGCACGCAATTTTGCGCTCTGTTGCTTTAAAATTCAGGGAAGTGACCATCGCTTTAGCACCGTTTTGTCGTCCCATGTGCACGACATAATCACATATGCATCTTTTCAACCGGTCAACCAAGACAATGGTAAGTATAAATGATAGAAAAACTAAATATTCTTTCATCTTGACATAATGACACACAATCACAATTAGCTAATGAGATTTTCTAACTCTGGTAAAGTCTCAACAATGCTTATTGTTCACTAGCGTTGTTTGATTTTCAATTTTCAAATTGGAGTAATTATGAGGCGTGAATAAGTGTATTATTAATTTACATCGTCAATGGCGAGTGCATCAGCAGATGAACATGCAGATTGATGCACCAGGAAGCAATAAGTCACGCTTGTTGCCCTACAAGACGTTCCCCAAGTGCATTACCTTACTCAAGCCCATTCATACGTGAACTATGCAATCATATGTGATACAGGGATGATAAATATAACTTACACACAAACAGTTATTTCAACTAGTACTTATTTAAAGTACAACAAAGTGTGTCATTAATCAAATTATATACGATTTATTCTTTAAATGTAACAGTTAAAAGTTTTATAGAATAGTGGAATGAATGTTTGAATCCTCTGTTCCGTTATTAAATTAGACGAAGCAACGGTAATCAATAAATATTTATTATAGATCTACCAGATTACATTTCATAAAGTTTTTCTTCTCTTTAACAATGGTACAAGTTTTTATAATGAAATGTGCTAACTCACAATTCAATTTGCGGCCGGATTTGTAAGTTAAAACAATTCTGAAGATGTTCATATCATCCTGTACCATGCAGGAATTACGATAGCGCACATTTCTTACAGCAAATTACGTAATTCAAGGTGTTTGTTGCAATGTTAATGGCAAAGAAAACGAAAGTTTCAATGGAAAAATGTAATTGTTTGTAGTTGCTGGTGAAGATTCAAACAGTGAGAACGTGTGTAGCTAGTTCTTATAAATAAAACATCGCTAAATTCTAAACTAAATGTCGGAATTAATTTTAGCTTAAATTTGTGAATTATTCCAGGTTAAAATGAAGGATGGGTGTTTCTTTATTATGTTTGTTGTAATATCTGTTACTGCTGAAAATAAATCAGGAATTAACACTCGTTGTCAGTGTATGGAATATTGGGAATGTTTCCGAAGGTAATTTGTAACTTTTTGTGTAGAAAAACTAGCTCATTTTTCTAAGAAACTGTAGAATAACTGGATTTATTTTTATGTCGTCCGGATGAGGATGTACGCTGGAGAACATTTGGTAAAGTTTTACTTGAAACTTTAATAACATTTTAGTGGCGGTAATTTTTCAAATTATTGTGGCTTAAATGAGTCCAAAGTATGTTGTAAGATCCCAAGAAATGTGCACAGTAAAATGAGATCCCTACAAAGCAAATGCGGACAAAAAGGAAAAGACAGCGGTAAGATAGGCACTGCGGAACCGACGGAATGGCCCTGGCATGTAAGTGAAAGATTATATGAATAGTTTGAAAACAATGTCAGAGATATTAGGTTGCTATTCTAGAAAAAGCAAACCACATTTATATCTGCGGAGCTTCCCTCATAGATGAGAATTGGGTGTTGACAGCGGCTCATTGCGTACAGCGTTTGTAAGTACACATTTCTAAACAATGCAAAATAGCCTTGCAATTTCTCATTGAAATATTCAAATGCATGACAATTATGAGAGATGTTGCGAGTTACTAACTGCTTCACATTTCAATGTAATATCAAGTTCAGAGATAATCTTTCTGGGTCACTGTACTTTGCTGTCTGGGAAAATTTTTCACAAAGACAAATATTTTCCAACAAACATTTAAAAAAGTAAAACAAGAATAATTAATAAGCATAATGTGAGGGAAATGGACTAAATGCAATTTCTGCAGCATTCAGGACGATGGTCGAGTGAGCGGCCTAACAGCACGTCTTGGCGAATATGACGTTCGTAGTTCCGCTGAATTTCATAGACATGAAGAACAAGATATTGCTGAAATATTTCTGCACCCAGAATACTCTCCTCGTACTTTACTCAATGACATAGCATTGTTGCGACTACGATTTCCTGCTCAAAGGCGGCCAAACATAGATTTCGTGTGCGTCCCGCGACCCGGCATGACTCCAAGGTTGTTAAATAAACGGTCTTGCTTTGTAACTGGCTGGGGAAGGCGCAACACCGCTGCCAAACACTCCGAAGTTCTGAAAGAAGTTCAAGTTCCACTTTGGCAAACCGCGAGGTGTCAATTCGCACTGAAACAACACTTCGGAGAGGATTACATACTTCCAGACAGTTTGATATGTGCTGGCGATGAAGGAAATGATGCCTGTGATGTATGAAATGCAAATGAAGTGTTGCGTGTCTCTGATGAAAATATATTCTAGGGTGATGGAGGCGGACCACTTGTATGTGAAGAGTCGGGGCAATGGTATCAAGTAGGAATTGTAAGTTTTGGCTTAGGTTGCGGTGAGAAGGATACACCAGGAGTTTATACTAAGTTAAATGAATATGAAACATGGATAAAAAATATTATGAATTTACAATTAAAATTAAAAACTGGAATTCTAGTTTAATGCTAATGTCATAGAAATGGATATATAACTTGTTTTTATGTGATATATGTTTGTAATACTGCTATAAATATATAATTTAAAATTAATACGATATTTGTTGATATACCTACTAGCGCCATCCGTGTTAAAACGTCAAAGTTTCGATGATGTTAGTTCAATATTTCGCCACAAATAGAGAAGAGGGAAAATTCATACATAACCCAAATGGTTAATTGTTAATTTTTATAATAAGATATCAATAAAAAAATAATTATTATGTCACAACGAAGCAAAATAACTCGTAGTCAGAAGATTGTACAATCTCAAAATCGGGCTTCACAACAGTCTCAAGGGTTCTCTCAATCACAACAAACACAATCAGTTTCTAACGATATAGTACAAAAATGTGTAAGATATTTTTTATTAAAAATGAGTTCAAATATTCCTATAAAACGTGCACAAATAGTACAAGCTCTTTTTAAAGAAAAGCCAGGTAAAACTTTCGATCAGGTTATAAAAAAAGCTGCTTATATTTTGGACCAGGTGAGATAAAAGTAAACTATTTATAACATTAATAAATATATTATATTCATAGGATTACGGGCTGAAGCTACAATTATTAGAAGCAGATTCAACTAAAAAATATGTACTAATTAACAATCTCGAAGAACCCGGAATAGTTTTTTCAAATGATAAATCATATGATTTACAATCCACAGTAACTTTTCTCGTTCTTACCCATGTTTTTATGAGCAAAAATTGTGCCACAGAAGGTAAAATTGTATTCCGCTGTACGAAACAAAATTAATATTTTCGTTGTAGTATCATTGTGGGAATTTTTGAAAGGAGTACATATTTATCCGGAACAAAAGTTATCAGAATGTGGTACTGTTAGTTTATTTGTTACAAAACAGTTGGTGAAGGAGCAGTATATTCAATTCGAAACAGTTGGGAGTACAACCGAAGACGGAGAAACAAGAAAGAAATTGTCTTGGGGGGCCAGGGCTGAAGCTTGTGTGTCTAAAATGGAAATATTGAAGTTTGTGGCAAAAGTACGGAATTATTTTAATATGTGATCAAAGGTAATGCTGAAATGTATTTTAGATGCACGGAAATGCAAATGTTAAATCCTGGACATCGAGATATGAAGAAGCCCTCGAACAACGTTCAGAAGACCAAAATGAAGTTGAGATAATGGCTGTAGATGATTAAGGTATAGAAATTATTTTATTTTTATAAAATCATAATAAAACGATTTTTCTTTTAATTTATACTTGCATTTCAAAGTTACCTGAAAGTAAAATTGCTGTAAAATAATAGACACAATGCAATCAAATTAAATAAAATACTTTATTATAAATATCATGCACAACAAATCTACAGAATTGTATCTATTACAAATAAAATTATACTACACCAATAACAAAAAAATGTGGATCAAATATATCGAGCAAGTTTTATCACAAGTTAGTTAAAAAGTCCAACAATTTACTTTACATAAGTACAATAATAAAATGTTGAACTGCGTGCTCATAACATTATACTGATTCACTATCACAAGACAATGTATGCACCAGCGCACTAACTAAACCGTACAGAACCACATCTCTCACGAAATGATAAAAAATTAAAAGAGATGGTAAATGCATTGGTTCTACCAACTAAACAATTCAACTAGATTACTGCTCAAGGCAACACTACACTATTTATTGCCCAAGATATCAAGAGATAAGTATCATAAAAATTCTAGATGATATCATGCAGAGCTCATTCGAATACCTGAATTCCTTCCATTTCCATAAATTCAAATTCATTGAAACCCTGAGACGTTACGAGGAAAGAACATTGGTCCATTTTTCAAAGTTAAATAACATTTGTAAATCAGTGAAATGTCAATGTCGCGTTTTTAATATAAAATCTTATTGTGTCCATTCTTTTTGTCACAACTGAGTTAAGATAAGGAGAGGAGAGTTGCCGATGCTGAATCACCTTATAGAATTGTGCTTGATGTGGTTTTGATCACAGTTGAAGAATTGGTTTGGTTTGCTGTCTTTTATTTGTAATAATAACAAAATGGTCAATAAAGAAATTGTTAGTAAATAATTCGGTCATTCTAATACGAAGGATAGCACATATTTTTTAGTTCTAAAGCTGACTGAAACACCGACATTAGTCTTAAAAATCTGAGCTCAGCATACTTTAAACTCATATCACTTGACACTGAGATGAGAAAGTGTGGATGACAAAAAGAACGCGAGTTATTTAACTTTAAAGAATGTGTCCGTTTGATATACTGTAAGTACCTAAAAGGAATCAGCTGTTGGCACTAATTGTCTAGTCTACCGAGGAGAACTCGTGGTCGTCGAGAATTCGGATCGCTTCTTTCGGCGCCGCGTAGTGCGTCGTCCGCATATCCACATCTACAGGAATTACAACACACACACATTTATCTTCTTTATTAAAACAATCATTACATTTTCTCGTGGATAAAATAAAATAGTGAGATCAATAACAATATACCATAACCAGTCCCGCAACCGCAACCGAAATATCATGCAACAGATCGAGTATTGTCTTCAGTTTGTGTAGTGTTAGTTACGAAGGTCGGGGTTTTTACCTGAACGGTGTGCATCTCTTCGGCCGAGGAATAACTGGACAAGCACGAATAGCAAGCAAAAGATCAGGGAAGCCACCCCGAACGCTTGGAAGGTGGTCTTGCCGTCGTATTCGTCGAACAAAACTCCGCCGATCAGGGACCCCAGAGATACGCCGATGCCTTCGAACACGGCACCCACCAGGCCCTACAATCAATCGCAAATTCTAGTTATAATATTTTTACGTGGTTAATTGTAATTTAATCGCGTATAGATATACCTGAACCGTGGCTTCTGTGCCAGGCGGGGAGACGATGCTGGCGTACGAGGCCATCGTTGCGTACATCAGGCCGAAAGTGATGCCGTTCAGAAACTCTATCGGCAACACCAGCCAAGGGTTCACCAACAGCGAGTACAGGATGAACCGAACTCCGCAACCTACCACACATTCATCAGTTAGTAGTTCATGTACCACACGCCCTTCAATGAGAGCATACCTAACAGTACGATAGCCATGCAATGCACATGCCCAACTTTCTGTAAAATCCATTTGGATAAGAAAAAGAAAGGCAGCTCGCCGCCCAAACACTGGATACCCATAACCAGACCTTCCAAAGTCTTTATCCAGTCCTGAAGGTTACAGTCTCCTGAAGTGTCGTCGTACACCTTCGCTACGTCTTCCAAGTGCCAGAACAAGAAGTTCCAAACTAGTCCAGTACACGCGCCAATAAACACACACCACAGCAGGTACACAAATACCCTCAGTCGACTTAAAACTTTGGCTACGTCCCTGAATATATTCATGGACATGTGCTGCTGTTTGTACCGCAGTCTCCACGAACACAACACGTCCAAGCCCATCACAACCAGCATGAGGACGAAGACAGATGTGTAGTTCTTCAGCTCTCCGTCGCTGAACGCGTCCACCATCAGCCCGGCGAAGATGGAGAAGAAGCCCCAGCCAACGGAGCCCCACAGCCGTTGGTAACCGTACTTCTCGGGCTGCTCCCCCAGCATCTCGAAGCAGATCGCGTCGCCCACGCTGACTACCACCGCCATTCCTCCCCAGCCCAGCAGAGCAAAGACGAGGAACAGCCAGAACTGATATTCATGCAAAACTTCATATTCTACGGACCTAGGGACTGACAGAATTTCATTCACTGAAGGGACGTCGCAAGATATGTCGCATATCGTTGAAATTTTCTCTTCGGGCTCAGGGCAAACAGGTTTGGTAATCTCCCCATTGTCCAAACTGATGTTGACCACTGGAAAATATCTGTGTATTATCTCAATGTTACAATCTTACATTGTATCTAATTTGATAAAGTCTAGTTGTGTCTGGAATATTTATCAGCTAAGCCAGACAAATAAAATTTAAATGTAGAATAAATGATTAATCAAAGAAGATAACAATTTTTATTTGCCTACTTTATCAAAGAATGAATAACATACCTTTAAAAATAATTACTTTGTCAAAAACTTCTATGGAATCTTTGGGTACGAGGGCAGTGAATTGAAATTCATGACTGGGATTCGTGCAAACATCAATTCCGTGCTCCCAATGTTCACACATCGTCTTATATTCATCCGTCGTTAAATGATCACAATTCATCTGACAACTGATGATGTCTTTGGTCCCCAGAGAATTCATTACATTTCCTATAGCGCATGAATCCTCGACACTTTTATTTTGTACGTCAAAGACGCTCTCTCCTGATGCACAAGCAAAGTGTACGCTCGCCGTTTTGGCGATAGGAGGAATCCAGTTAATGCCAAACAAACCCAAGGCCGTGACGACTTGAAAGAGGATAAAAAAGAGTTTTTTGCATTGATACCTGTCTGCAACTCCGCCCAATAAGGGCTTAATAATCATGCCAAAAATAGGTAAAATGGTGTAGATGAGACCAACAATCGTTCCGGAGAAGCCCAACTGACGGGCGATCACAGAGAGAAAAGGAATCACGGGGCCAGTTGCTGAAAAAAATCAAAACCTATATTGGACTCATTTTAAATAATTAATGTGCCCCGCCAATATTATATGTTTTAAATAATCAAAACTTTGCTAACCTGCATTAAAAAGAAAATAATGCCCTTTCATGGGCAGTAATTCCTTATTAATCCTTGGAAACATCATGTTTGAATAGGAAAAAAACTTTAAAATTACGTGACACTTAACCTATATATTATCAGAAATCACTTTTCCTTATAAAACACGTGGTTTAAAGAAAAATAAAAAGAAATACTAAATAATTCATAATATTAAGTATAAATAATTTATCTAAAAGTAATACTGAATTATGCTGCGCGTAGCATATGACTAAAATTTATCTTTGATAAAATCCAGATAGACGCAACATGCTAATGTACGTTGTATTTCTGTTTATTCATCGCATAATCTACAGTTAAAATAATCACTACCGTAATTTGATAACGATATGTACACGTAAACCGTTCACGTTTATGTAAATTGACGAATTTATACAATAGAAATGTCAGCACGGATCCAAAGTTCAAATTCACTTAACTTTATTTACGTTTACGTTTCATTTAAGACAATTACACCGACTATCAATCTAAGAACTTCGAGTCACATTCTTCAACATTTAGGACAATCATTTTGATTATGACGCAATAATCAATTAAATTGTGACTATGATTTTAACTGCGGGGTTCTTATAACTTTATGGTCAATTCATTTCTCAAGTAAATTTTTCGTTATGCGACTATTTTTACTACTCATTTTAATAGATTTGAAAGTTTAATTATATGCGCGCACTTTTATGTACTGTCCTTGCTTCACGCCTTGTAGTAACTTTAACCTCAAAGCTTTGACATTTTGTTACATAAATTATTTTATTTTAATTATTTAAATGTTCTAATTCCTATACATATTTATTTAAAAAAAAAATCTTTTATATAAAATGGTGTTATTAATTATTTTAAAGACATAATAAAAATTCGAAAAATAATATTCGATCTAAGGACTCGGTTTGTTAGCTATGTTTACATGTTTATAACCTAAATTTTTTGATAGATCCACCTGGTTTAGTCAATGGTTATTGTGATCCATTTACTATGAATTTTATTATAATAATTCGCATGTTATAATTTAATATATATTAACATTATTATCTTCATTAAAAACTATCATGTTATATAAAAAACATATCAAATTATGTTATATTTTACAAAGTTTTCAAAACACATAGGTGTAATTTTAAATAGTTCTACAAAATATAAAAATAGATTATATCAAAGTCATCGTTTTTATAATGAAATATCAGGAGATATTCCTGATGTTTCTGTTACTGCCATAAAACGAGTCTTAAAAAATAATAATCTACAGTTTGAAGAAGGGCATACATGTTTTATTACAAATTGTCCTCTTTGTAATAAAAAGACCAAACATCAAAATATTTCTAAAGTTTATATTAATAAAACAACAGGTGTGTATTATTCACAGATAAATAATTATTTATTCACAGAATATTTTATTTAGGATTTTTTTCGTGCCATAGCTGTAATCTAATTGGATCATGGAGCATGTTAGAAAAATTCTTTTCCTCACATGGAAATATAAAACAATTATCCAAATACGAATTTACAAGGGATAGTGCTCAATACAGAAGTATAATGTCAAACATTAAATTATTAAGCAAATGTTCAGAAGATGAAATTAGGAATATTTGTAAAAGATTTAGTCTTCCGGTAAGAACGATTTGGAAATATAAAATAGAAAAAAAAATGGATCTTTATTCGTAGGTTGTGTCGAATAGTGTGTTCAGTATTTTGAATGTACATATTAATGAACTTAAAAATTGTTTATATATACCGTTAAGTGATGTTGAAGGGAATATATCGGGCTTTCGTTTATTGGAATGTAGTAAAGATTCAAATGGAAATGAAGTTGTTTTAGAAAAAACTGAACCAAGTACTAATTGCAACGGAATTGTTGTTGGGTAAATAATGAGTTTCAAAAATCTAATAGAAAAGCATAAATAGTTAATTTGTAGGCGCACAAGTCGTTCACGAGACAGTAACAGTGCAACAATCGTTCCTAATATAAAGGATGCGTTAGCTTTATTAACTTGTAAAGTTCCTACATCAGTAGTATGCCTTCCCTACAATTTGACCACCCTTCCGTTGGCTGCTTTGCCCACTTTAGAACGGTTTAACAAACTGGTTTTATGGTTTGGAGCCGACGTGAACTCTTGGGACACAGCCAGAAGTTTCGCAAAGAAGCTAAGCGAATCGAGGTGTTATTTCGTACGCCCCACAGACAAACAACCCGTACCGCATTTGGCATTAGAGGAAGACAAAGATATAAAAGCTATTATATCGAGCGCTCAACCGATTTGGCATAAAAGCATAACAACGTTTGCGACTTTAAGACAAGATGTGTTGAGCGATTTACAGAATTTGGACAGAGTTCAGGGAGTCAAGTGGAAAAGATTTCCCAGTTTGAATAAAATATTGAAAGTATGTTTCACGCAATATATATTTGTATGGTGGTGTGTTATACGTAGTTTATTGTTCAGGGCCACAGGAGAGGCGAATTAACAGTTATTACCGGGCCTACAGGTTGCGGGAAGACTACGTTTATAAGCGAGTATTCTTTAGATCTAGCTCTTCAGGGCGTGTCGACTCTGTGGGGCAGTTTTGAAATACGGAATGCTCGTCTGGCGAGAACCATGCTGCAACAATTAGCCGGCTGTGCTCTGGATGAGCATTTAAATCAATTCGACGAATGGGCAGACGAGTTTGAACGCCTGCCTATATACTTCATGACCTTTCACGGGCAGCAGTCTATTAAGATAGTGATGGAAGCCGTGGAGCATGCGACGTACGTCCACGACATCGTCCATGTTATAATAGACAACGTGCAGTTCATGATGGGAATGACGGAGTCGGAAGCGAGACATACGGACAGGTTTTGGAAACAAGACGCCATCGTAGCGGCGTTCAGAATGTTCGCCACAAGGCGAAACTGCCACGTGACGCTAGTCATACACCCGAGGAAGGAAAGAGACGAGCAGGAGTTAACCACAAGCTCTATCTTCGGAGGAGCCAAGGCGTCACAAGAAGCAGATAATGTTCTTATTATTCAGGACAAAAGGTTGACTTCTGTTAGGGGCAAAAAGTACTTACAGGTACATTGGAAATAAATATCAAAACAATTAAATGTATTTATTTTGTTATCTAGGTTGCTAAAAATAGATACAGCGGAGATTTAGGAGTAATGCCTTTAGAGTTTGATAAAGTGGGGTTAAGTTACGCGAGCAAAAGGAAGAAAACTGTTGGGGAGACAGCAGATGAAGGTGCAACGTTACCAGTGCATTTGTAATATATATTTTTATAAGAATAAAGCTATTTTCCATTGCACATTTTACCATGTCATTCTGTAACTAGTTTTATATCGGTGAAGAAAGATGGAGAGGTCGGGCTGAACGCTTTGTCTTGACAGATGTTAATGTAATTTGTTTTTAAGTTGTGATATTTGTTGTGCCATACAAATTTTTATAATTATAATGAACAGGGTCGTAAAAATGTTTAAAATTTTATATTTTATCATGTGTTGCATATTTGTCTGTCAAGTTCTGAAAGCTCAAGAAACTGTAAAAGCACCAACCGTTGTCATAGCAATTCTAGCTAGAAATAAAGCTCATACATTGCCATATTTCCTTTCTATATTAGAAAGGCTCAACTATCCTAAGAATAGAATATGTTTATGGTTAGTTTGACAGACACCTGTCAGTGTTGTTTACGTTTTTCTAACCTGCAGAAATGTCCGTAGGATAAGAAGTGACCACAATAGCGATAATACAATCGAAATTTTGCAATTATGGATCGATTCAATTAGGGATGAGTACCACTATATTGATGCATTGTTGGATGATGATTCTCACCGGTACAGAGGTGAAACAGGACCGGCAGACTGGCCACCGGATAGATTTGATCAGATGATTGATTTGAGAGAACAAGCTTTGATATTTGCAAGAAAATCTTGGGCTGATTATTTACTAGTAAGTATATTTTGCATAATAGAGAGAATGCATATGTGAAAAATGTATTAACAGTTTTTAGATTGTGATGTATTCTTTGTCAATTTGGATATATTACATCACTTAATTTCTAAGGATCTTCCTGTAGTAGGTCCAATGCTGAAATCAGATGGATTGTATTCTAATTTTTGGGCGGGTATGACTTCAAGTTACTATTACGCACGCACAGAGGAGTATAAACCAATTCTGAATCGTGAAAATGTAGGATGCCATTCTGTGCCTATGATACACTCTTGTGTTCTAGTTGACCTAAATCGTGCAATCACTGACTATTTAACTTTCAATCCGGACAAAGTTGTAGCTTACGACGGACCTAGAGATGATATAATTACTTTCGCTGTATCTGCTAATAAATCGGCTGTAAACCTACATGTATGCAATGATGAGATTTATGGTTTTGTTACCGTTCCTCTGGAACAAGACGATAGTTTAGATATGGACATACAACAATTTGTAAATATCAAGCTGGAAGTTTTAACAGACCACGAGCCTTTACCTCTCAACAATTTGTTAAAACCTTTTTTTAATCCTCCGGAAAAAGACAAGTTGGGATTCGACAATATATTTATGATAAACCTACTGCGAAGACCTGAGCGAAGAAAACGAATGATCCAAGCATTTACCGAGTTAGGACTGGACGTGGAAGTTCGCGACGCAGTGGACGGCACCCAGCTCAACGAGACGCACATGAAAGGCATAGAGTTCATGCCGGGGTACTCGGACCCGTACCACAAGCGGCCGATGAAGCTAGGCGAGATAGGGTGCTTCCTAAGTCACTACGAGGTGTGGACAGAGATGCTGCGCAGAGGTTATGAGACAGTGTTGGTGTTGGAAGACGACATTCGCTTTGAGCCGTTCTTTCGCAGCAAGACGTCTCGGTTACTGGCAGAGCTGAAGAGCGTGGAGTGGGACTTGGTGTATTTGGGTCGCAAGCCCATGGCGAGCGAGCACGAGGCGTGGGTGTCGGGCAGCAGCGTGCTCGTGCACGCCGGCTACAGCTACTGGACTCTGGGGTACGCCTTAAGCGAGTCGGGAGCGAGGAAGCTCTTAGAAGCTGATCCTCTCAGGCATTTGCTGCCAGTGGATGAGTTTTTGCCTATTTTGTTTGACGCACATCCGCGAGATGACTGGAAGTCTTGGTTCCCACACAGAAATCTGCAAGCCTTGTCTGCAGCTCCTTTGCTCTTGTATCCTACTCATTACACTGGGGAAACAGGTTATGTGAGTGATACGGAAGATTCTAACATTGTTCAAGGCTCACATCATACTGAATTTTAGAATTTTACTACTAATATATTCTATTATAACGTTTCTATTTTCAAATCATTTATACTTGATTTCTATCTTAAATTGTTAAGAATAATGAAATACAAATAAATCTTTTTAAATTTAAATTGCATTTAATGATTTTACAGCATAAAGTAATCTTTTATGATAAAGACATTGTAATTATTTTAGTTAGTAATATTTTTTTCTGTATATTACGAAATATGCAGGAAAAAATACAGGTTGCATTTTTACTAGATGTTAATACTCCTAGTGACATCTTACAGGAAAACATTCAACTGCTTCATAGAACCAAACCTTAGTAGAGACTCAAACAAGCTCTAGTAGTTCAAGCATACTCCGTGCGATGTCTCTAGGAGTCCATCACGCTGTTTTAACTGAAATTAAAATTTTGTAAACAAATTTACGAAGTCCTAACTCGTCTGTTACGAAATTCATGGATCGAGCTTGTAAGAGCTGAGATCATCAGTTTGCTACGAAATTTCGATTGAGTAGCAAACGTATGAGAAATTCTCCTTACTTTTAATATTTTCCTATCCTTTTACACCTTGTAATTCATTTTAAATTCATTATAAAATGAAAATACACACACCATACTTAGTATATTCTTAAATTCCGAACTCCTTTTCACCTTGTACTCCTTCTACGCTTCGAAAACGACCCGGACCCACCAACGCGGGAGGTCCAGGAGTTCCAGACATCAAACACCGGGTTGCCAGAGTATCTCCAGCATTCTCTCCATTCGTTACGAACATCGCGTCGTTTATTGTGCTACTGGCTAGCTACAGTCGTCCTCTGTTCTGGGTGAACTACAAAGCCGGCTAGTAGTCTTTGTGGATACTCCGTATCTGCTCTGGCGAACGTTTGGTACGGGGTGCTCGGCCTGCTGTGACTATAACAAATTCCTGGCCGGGTTGGTCGCAGTATGGTTCGAGTAAGACAGGGCGACCTCGATAGTTGTTCGATGTAAGCGGGAGAATGAAAAGGCTGCCTGATCATGGCTTCCTGGTGTGCGCCGTATTCTCGAGGCAGTCATAGTCAAGTAGGGCATCCGAAATAGAGATACGGCGCGAAAAAGATGAGCCCAGGCGCAGTTCTTGGACAGCGGCGGAAAGTGGGTCGAACAAATGGTCTCCAACTCAACACAATCTATTCGTATAGGTAAGTAACAGCATTATTTGTAAAATGACTTGGTTGCTAATCTTTATCTTTTGCTAGGTTGTTCCAGTTCCTGGAGGAATGCAGACCAAATAGCCTTCAACGTCCAAGCTTTCAAACGCCTTAGTGGTGAGAAAACAATTGTTTTTTTTAAATATAATTAAAATGTTCAAGTTTAAAAAAGAAAACAATAGTTTAGCAATGTATTATTTAAAATATTTTCAACTCATTTTAAAAGAATTTCGATTTTATTTATAAATGATAAAAAGAATAGTAAACCTTAAATGATTACATAAAATATTAGTCAAGTTTGGTAACTTGCAACTCACACACGGTTAAAAATAGAGTTCGAATTCCTTTAATTAATTTTTATTCTCTGTATTTATTTATTTATTTATTTATATATAATTTTTTACCGTATTTATGACGAATTTATAGATTATGTAATCAAACCTACTTTACTTAATCCCATCTATAGTACGAAACAGTTTATAATTTAAATTTCATTGAACAATTTTTAAAACATTGTTGTCCATGATGTGTACAAACCCAAGACTGTATTTTAACCGTGTAGAGTATACATAATACATTGCTACACTATCCATACTGACTGTCTTCATCTAAAGTCTATTGAAATGAATTGTATTTGTTTAAATAATTTTTAGTATAACAATCAGGAACTCGTTTGTTTTTAGTTTAAATAAACAAATAAATTTCGGTTTCGTTACGGTTTCGGTTAAAATTGTAAGTTGTTATAAGTAAAATTATAGTAGTTGAAAATTTCGCTTTAAGACATAAGTAGTTAATCATTATTACATTAATTATAATAGAATTTTAGTTTAGTACAATATTTATATTTATACTGGTTTTAGTATCGATATTTTTTCGGTTCGGTTATGTTTTCTGTTACAGAATAATTATATTTTTCCTATCGATTTTCAGTTTCCATATTAGAAGAAATAAAATATAAATTTCGCTTTTCGGTTTTATAAAAAGTTAAATATCGGTACGCTTTTCGGTTACGGTGTTGTTACGGTTCGGTTAATAAATAGTAGTTGTTTCAATGATCTTTTTATAGTTACTCTGTAATTTTAATTTTAACAAGTAGAAACAATTTAAGAATGTTTAAACATTTATTATACTATTAACAATGATTGAAGTTTGTCAGAGACTTTAGATGAAGATTGTCGTATGTTAGAATAAGTTAAATTTGTTTTGAGTTGGTTACTGACACGTGAGTGTTTTTTCAGGCGTCGAGATCGGGTCCAGCGGCAGATCGGGCAGCAACAGTTGCCCGCACCGTACTAACAACCCTTCTTGCATGCTTCTGTTTCTTTTTAAACTGGCGCCAGTTTGTATGGTGTGTGTAAATATTGTTCTAGGATGAAATAATTAGTGTTGAATTTGCACACACAATTTCTTTCAGTCTGTCCCACCTTTCCCATCCCTTCTCTGCCTAGTGAAGAGGCCTTGACGTGGCGGCAGGGCTTAACCGACTCCTACAAGGGTTGGGACCAACGTCTTCACAATTTGTTTAACATTGTGCTTGTCTTTAACATTTTATGTTCACAGGAAACTAGTAAAACTAATCATTTTAATTTGCAGGAATGTAATGTAAATAAAAATAAAATATTTTAAAACCATTTGTTGTTTATTTATTCCCTACAGGTGCCCCAAAATCCCGGGCACCTAAAAAAAAAAATTGAACCCTAAAATCGTCCACCGTCCCGTGCAAATTTTTTTTGAGAACTTTAGAACAACCTGGCGTGCAATTTATTCTATTTTTATGTATTTTGCACGCGTTTATCGTTGATAGCTGTTCAAAATATATAGCCAGGTAGCTGTCAACACCTGATGACATTTCCAGAGAATCATTTAGAAGTTTGACATTTCTTTGGTAAATTCTGCTGCAATATTTATTATTGTAATGCTAAATAATTAATTTATTTTGTGTATATTTTTTGACATTTATTTGAATTTGACACCTGCAACTCTAGTGCTCCTCACCCCCCCAATTGTTACAAATTCACTGACGTGAGTTTTTGTTTTTGCTATATAATAATCACCAGGTAATAGACAACATAACCTCCAAAGATTCGTAGATGGAACTGTAAAAAATCGGACTGATAAGCGTCAAAGGGTAAGTTTACATCAATAATTAATTATTCTACGTTATATTCTAGCTATTTCCTTGTTTGAGACGGTGTATTACGTAGGGAGAAGATGAATTTTGTTAAAATAGGAATAATTGTTTTATTTTGGGTATATTCAACATTTATTTAAAATAATAAGCGGTTTGTATTTTTTTTTTAATGTAGGACTTAATATAGGATCCAGATACAAAATTTTAGATTTTTATCTAAATGCATGTAGGAATTAGAAATTATTTTCTGAAAATTCTTCAAATATACTAGCTTTACAGGTGTCCTAGATTTGTCGCAATTTTTTTAATAAATGTAGGACTTAATATAGGATCCAGATTAAAAATTTGAGATTTTTATCTACAGGAATGTAAGAATTAGAAATTATATTCTGAAAATTCTTCAAGTAAACCAGCCTTATAGGTGTCCCAGAATTCTCGTAATTTTTTTTTTAAATGTAGGATCCAGATACAAAATCAAATTAGAGGTATACAACCAAAAAATCATCCCCTTAATAGGAACACCCCTACACATATATATTAACTTCTAGACATTAAATTAGATATCTCAAGATATTGTTCTGTCTCCCTCACTTTACATGCCCAAAAATAGGTGTATATGTACTTCTTGCTGCGCAGATTCCAAATTTTCAAACAGAATTTAAATATCTTTTTTCGTTCTCGATATATGGACACCTAAAGTTGAAAAGATTATTTGGAAAAATATCTTAACTTTCTGCTCGGTTCTTTCTTTAGTTTTTTGTTTATAACTTTTAAACAAGTAAAGATATCAACCTGAGATTTAAAAATTTAGAATGTACATTAAATTTTGAATAAAATGCAAGCAGAACATACTACATTACATATTTATTACATGCATTTAACTTACATGAAACAAATAGTGTAGGAAACATTTTCCATTTTGTACCCATTGTGCCTACTTCAAAATTTTGGTAATTTTTTTATAGATGCCTCTTAGTATCCACAACTCAGATACAAAGTTTTAATTTTTTCCCTAACTGGGTGTGAAAAATAGAATGATTTTTCTGAAAAATCTTTAAGTAAATTACATCTTGTAGCCACTCCTTAATTATGGTAATTTTTTTATAGATGCACCTTATTATCCACAACTCAGATACAGAGTTTTATTTTTTTTCCTAAGTGAATGTGGAAAATAGAATGATTTTTCTGAAAAATCTTCAAGTAAACTAATTTTTGTAGCCACCTTTAAATTTTGGTAATTTTTTTATAGATGCCCCTTAGTATCTACAACTCAGATACAAGCCGTCAATTTTTTCCTTTCTTTGGTTTGGGAGATATAATTAATTTCCGAAATTTGGGCTGTGTTCTAATCAAGTGTGTAGAGTGTTCAAGTGACGTCGGAACGAAGCACTAGCACTTGTTAGAATTTTGGAAAGCAGCCTTTAGCTCAACGTATGCTGCCATCTGTGGCAAAGTGCTTGAGTTAATTTATCCTGCATATGTTTATGCTTTAAATATTATTTTAATACTTTATACAACATAACTAAATCATATTTCACATAATAAAATTTAAATTATTTAATTTACTAACGTTTTAAATAAAATAATCTTTTGTTCCGATTTTGTGAAAAGTGAGCCTATATTTCTGTTGATTTCTTTATGGACTGTACGCGTACACTCCGAACAAAAAACTGTCAAAAGTTGGATAGAAAATTTTAAGTAAATTTAATATCCACAATTTTTATATAAAGTATTTAAAACTTCCTACAATATAACTAAAACGTAATAACAATAATAAGATAATAAATATTTAATTTATAAGTCTTTTATAAACAATAATCTTTGACAATGACTTTGTGAAAAGTGAGCCTATATATTTGTTGATAACTGTGCTGTCAAAATTTGTTTATGGTTTTTGGTTAGTTCAAGCATTTTAGATCTAATACAAATATTTATTATAAATACAGTAACAAATTCTACACTTTATGTTATATATTCTTCATAAATTTCAATTAATTTGAAATAGTAATAAGTGAGAAAATATTTTGCTAATAAAACAAAGTACAAGCAAAATGATTTTAGCAACTTCTAAGTTAAATTTCAACGAATTACACAGAATATGTTTACTTGAACAAGTCATTGGTGATATATACATAGAAATAAGTAATAAACAAGTAACAGAAATGTTGAATTATTTTGTAGGACGCTGTAAAAGAAAATTGAGGAGTTACGAGCCAGGGAAAGTGAAGTAACACTTCCAGACGATGTTTAGAGGTAAATACGTGTATATATTTATAAGTTTGAAGCACAATTCCATCCAAATCCAAGTCCCAAGAAGTTCCCAAACAATTCTGATGTGTTTATTTCATCCTTAAATGTGTATTTTCTTTGTTCAATAAAGTTTTTACAAACAAAGTGTTTTTTTATTCCTTCCTTTCAGCTCCAAAAAGAAATGTAGCTTAAGACATGTTTGTATTATTGCAGACAGCTGTCCGGAGTCCAGTGGCTGAAACTAGACACGAGGTAAGTGGAGAAATCACCACTTAAATAGTTTTAAAATTCGTTAAATTAAACTTGTGCCTCAATTCTTGATTTTCCGACTGTAACTCCTGCATGGTTAAACATACAAAACTGTGTGTAAAACATATAAAATCTGCGTTAAATTCTGTGTAAAATAAAACCAGAAAAATATTTTTTTCTATGAACAGTTAACAGGAAATGAAACGCAAAGTTAAATTCTAAGCTTAACATTATACATCACAAGATATTATTGAGTGCCCCTAATTTTCGATAATCAAAAATAGGTATATAAGTACTTCTTGAAGCGCTGATTCCAAATTTTCAAATATACTTTAAATATCTTTTCTCGTTCTTGAGATATGAACACCTAAAGTTGAAAAGGTTATTTGGCAAAATGTCTCAACTTTCTGTTGGGTTCATTGTTTAGTTTTTTGTTTATAACTTTTGAACAAGTAAAGAAATCGAACTGAGACTAGAAAATTTAGAATGTACATTAAATTTTGAATAAAATGCAAGCAGAACATACTACATTATATATTTATTACATGCATTTAACTTACATGAAACAAATATTGTAGGAAACATTTTCCATTTTGTACCCATTGTGCCTACTTCAAAATTTTGGTAATTTTTTTATAGATGCCTCTTAGTATCCACAACTCAGATACAAAGTTTTAATTTTTTCCCTAACTGGGTGTGAAAAATCGAATGATTTTTCTGAAAAATCTTTAAGTAAATTACATCTTGTAGCCACTCCTTAATTATGGTAATTTTTTTATAGATGCACCTTATTATCCACAACTCAGATACAGATTTTTATTTTTTTTCCTAAGTGAATGTGGAAAATAGAATGATTTTTCTGAAAAATCTTCAAGTAAACTAATTTTTGTAGCCACCTTTAAATTTTGGTAATTTTTTTATAGATGCCCCTTAGTATCTACAACTCAGATACAAGCCGTCAATTTTTTCCTTTCTTTGGTTTGGGAGATATAATTAATTTCCGAAATTTGGGCTGTGTTCTAATCAAGTGTGTAGAGTGTTCAAGTGACGTCGGAACGAAGCACTAGCACTTGTTAGAATTTTGGAAAGCAGCCTTTAGCTCAACGTATGCTGCCATCTGTGGCAAAGTGCTTGAGTTAATTTATCCTGCATATGTTTATGCTTTAAATATTATTTTAATACTTTATACAACATAACTAAATCATATTTCATATAATAAAATTTAAATTATTTAATTTACTAACGTTTTAAATAAAATAATCTTTTGTTCCGATTTTGTGAAAAGTGAGCCTATATTTCTGTTGATTTCTTTATGGACTGTACGCGTACACTCCGAACAAAAAACTGTCAAAAGTTGGATAGAAAATTTTAAGTAAATTTAATATCCACAATTTTTATATAATGTATTTAAAACTTCCTACAATATAACTAAAACGTAATAACAATAATAAGATAATAAATATTTAATTTATAAGTCTTTTATAAACAATAATCTTTGACAATGACTTTGTGAAAAGTGAGCCTATATATTTGTTGATAACTGTGCTGTCAAAATTTGTTTATGGTTTTTGGTTAGTTCAAGCATTTTAGATCTAATACAAATATTTATTATAAATACAGTAACAAATTCTACACTTTATGTTATATATTCTTCATAAATTTCAATTAATTTGAAATAGTAATAAGTGAGAAAATATTTTGCTAATAAAACAAAGTACAAGCAAAATGATTTTAGCAACTTCTAAGTTAAATTTCAACGAATTACACAGAATATGTTTACTTGAACAAGTCATTGGTGATATATACATAGAAATAAGTAATAAACAAGTAACAGAAATGTTGAATTATTTTGTAGGACGCTGTAAAAGAAAATTGAGGAGTTACGAGCCAGGGAAAGTGAAGTAACACTTCCAGACGATGTTTAGAGGTAAATACGTGTATATATTTATAAGTTTGAAGCACAATTCCATCCAAATCCAAGTCCCAAGAAGTTCCCAAACAATTCTGATGTGTTTATTTCATCCTTAAATGTGTATTTTCTTTGTTCAATAAAGTTTTTACAAACAAAGTGTTTTTTTATTCCTTCCTTTCAGCTCCAAAAAGAAATGTAGCTTAAGACATGTTTGTATTATTGCAGACAGCTGTCCGGAGTCCAGTGGCTGAAACTAGACACGAGGTAAGTGGAGAAATCACCACTTAAATAGTTTTAAAATTCGTTAAATTAAACTTGTGCCTCAATTCTTGATTTTCCGACTGTAACTCCTGCATGGTTAAACATACAAAACTGTGTGTAAAACATATAAAATCTGCGTTAAATTCTGTGTAAAATAAAACCAGAAAAATATTTTTTTCTATGAACAGTTAACAGGAAATGAAACGCAAAGTTAAATTCTAAGCTTAACATTATACATCACAAGATATTATTGAGTGCCCCTAATTTTCGATAATCAAAAATAGGTATATAAGTACTTCTTGAAGCGCTGATTCCAAATTTTCAAATATACTTTAAATATCTTTTCTCGTTCTTGAGATATGAACACCTAAAGTTGAAAAGGTTATTTGGCAAAATGTCTCAACTTTCTGTTGGGTTCATTGTTTAGTTTTTTGTTTATAACTTTTGAACAAGTAAAGAAATCGAACTGAGACTAGAAAATTTAGAATGTACATTAAATTTTGAATAAAATGCAAGCAGAACATACTACATTATATATTTATTACATGCATTTAACTTACATGAAACAAATATTGTAGGAAACATTTTCCATTTTGTACCCATTGTGCCTACTTCAAAATTTTGGTAATTTTTTTATAGATGCCTCTTAGTATCCACAACTCAGATACAAAGTTTTAATTTTTTCCCTAACTGGGTGTGAAAAATCGAATGATTTTTCTGAAAAATCTTTAAGTAAATTACATCTTGTAGCCACTCCTTAATTATGGTAATTTTTTTATAGATGCACCTTATTATCCACAACTCAGATACAGATTTTTATTTTTTTTCCTAAGTGAATGTGGAAAATAGAATGATTTTTCTGAAAAATCTTCAAGTAAACTAATTTTTGTAGCCACCTTTAAATTTTGGTAATTTTTTTATAGATGCCCCTTAGTATCTACAACTCAGATACAAGCCGTCAATTTTTTCCTTTCTTTGGTTTGGGAGATATAATTAATTTCCGAAATTTGGGCTGTGTTCTAATCAAGTGTGTAGAGTGTTCAAGTGACGTCGGAACGAAGCACTAGCACTTGTTAGAATTTTGGAAAGCAGCCTTTAGCTCAACGTATGCTGCCATCTGTGGCAAAGTGCTTGAGTTAATTTATCCTGCATATGTTTATGCTTTAAATATTATTTTAATACTTTATACAACATAACTAAATCATATTTCACATAATAAAATTTAAATTATTTAATTTACTAACGTTTTAAATAAAATAATCTTTTGTTCCGATTTTGTGAAAAGTGAGCCTATATTTCTGTTGATTTCTTTATGGACTGTACGCGTACACTCCGAACAAAAAACTGTCAAAAGTTGGATAGAAAATTTTAAGTAAATTTAATATCCACAATTTTTATATAATGTATTTAAAACTTCCTACAATATAACTAAAACGTAATAACAATAATAAGATAATAAATATTTAATTTATAAGTCTTTTATAAACAATAATCTTTGACAATGACTTTGTGAAAAGTGAGCCTATATATTTGTTGATAACTGTGCTGTCAAAATTTGTTTATGGTTTTTGGTTAGTTCAAGCATTTTAGATCTAATACAAATATTTATTATAAATACAGTAACAAATTCTACACTTTATGTTATATATTCTTCATAAATTTCAATTAATTTGAAATAGTAATAAGTGAGAAAATATTTTGCTAATAAAACAAAGTACAAGCAAAATGATTTTAGCAACTTCTAAGTTAAATTTCAACGAATTACACAGAATATGTTTACTTGAACAAGTCATTGGTGATATATACATAGAAATAAGTAATAAACAAGTAACAGAAATGTTGAATTATTTTGTAGGACGCTGTAAAAGAAAATTGAGGAGTTACGAGCCAGGGAAAGTGAAGTAACACTTCCAGACGATGTTTAGAGGTAAATACGTGTATATATTTATAAGTTTGAAGCACAATTCCATCCAAATCCAAGTCCCAAGAAGTTCCCAAACAATTCTGATGTGTTTATTTCATCCTTAAATGTGTATTTTCTTTGTTCAATAAAGTTTTTACAAACAAAGTGTTTTTTTATTCCTTCCTTTCAGCTCCAAAAAGAAATGTAGCTTAAGACATGTTTGTATTATTGCAGACAGCTGTCCGGAGTCCAGTGGCTGAAACTAGACACGAGGTAAGTGGAGAAATCACCACTTAAATAGTTTTAAAATTCGTTAAATTAAACTTGTGCCTCAATTCTTGATTTTCCGACTGTAACTCCTGCATGGTTAAACATACAAAACTGTGTGTAAAACATATAAAATCTGCGTTAAATTCTGTGTAAAATAAAACCAGAAAAATATTTTTTTCTATGAACAGTTAACAGGAAATGAAACGCAAAGTTAAATTCTAAGCTTAACATTATACATCACAAGATATTATTGAGTGCCCCTAATTTTCGATAATCAAAAATAGGTATATAAGTACTTCTTGCTGCGCTGATTCCAAATTTTCAAATATACTTTAAATATCTTTTCTCGTTCTTGAGATATGAACACCTAAAGTTGAAAAGGTTATTTGGCAAAATGTCTCAACTTTCTGTTGGGTTCATTGTTTAGTTTTTTGTTTATAACTTTTGAACAAGTAAAGATATCGAACTGAAACTAGAAAATTTAGAATGTACATTAAATTTTGAATAAAATACAACCAGAAAACATTACATCACATATTAATTACATGAGTGGTTGAGCTGTAAAAATACATTTAACTTACGTGTATCAAATAATCCAAGAAACATTTTTAAAATATTTATTATTCAAATATATACATACAAAAAATATAACAAACGTAGCTTAATACATATATTGTAGTCAAGGCTTCAATGTCTAAACACAAGTGACAAAATAAACTCAATCAACCTTATTTAAAACTTACAACAAGTTGTCAAAGTTAAATAACCTCCTGATTTGAATGAACGTCTTTTAGCGTTATCCATTGACTTGACACTATGCATCGCTCACCATGTTTGTGGCTACTTTTCCAATGAAACTTTGCTCACTCATATCTCCCACACCCAATTTGCATACGTAAAATAGACACATAGGGCTAGACTTTGGCCAAATTTAAGGGTTGATTTTAAGGGAGGAAATGAATTTTCAAATAAAATTGCTATTTTGGAAACTATTTACTTTAGAGAAAAACTTTATTAGGATTTTTTGAGGGGAATAGAATTCTAAACAACTTTTATTCGAAAAATTTTCTTCTATGACTTTTCATTTTGGAGAAAAATTTTCAACCCCTAAAGGGTACTCTGGATTTTTTTATTGACATATCATAGCATTAGCACCTTAGATACAAAGTTTCAATTTTTTTCCTTAATAGGGGTGGGAAATGGAATTAATTTTTCAAAAAATCTTCAAGTAAACTACATCTTATAGCCATCATTAAATTACGGTAATTTTTTTATAGATGCCCCTTAGTATATACTACTCAGATACAGAGTTTAAATTTTTTTCCTTAATGGGTGTGGAAAATAGAACTGTTTTTCTGAAAAATCTTCAAGTAAACTACATGTTGTAGCCACCCCTAATTTTTGGTAAATTTTTTATAGATGCACCTTGGTATCTACTAATCAGATACAGAGTTTAAATTTTTTTCCTTAATGGGTGTGGAAAATAGAACTGTTTTTCTGAAAAATCTTCAAGTAAACTACATGTTGTAGCCACCCCTAATTTTTGGTAAATTTTTTATAGATGCACCTTGGTATCTACTAATCAGATACAGAGTTTATTTTTTTTCCCTTAATGGATGTGGAAAATAGAACTGTTTTTCTGAAAAATCTTCAAGTAAACTACATATTGTAGCCACCCCTAATTTTCGGTAAATTTTTTATAGATGCCCCTTGGTATCTACTAATCAGATACAGAGTTTATTTTTTTTTTCTTAATGGATGTGGAAAATAGAACTGTTTTTCTGAAAAATCTTCAAGCAAACTACATGTTGTAGCCATCCCTAATTTTTGGTAGTTTTTTTATAGATGCCCCTTAGTATATAATACTCAGATACAGATTTTAAATTTTTTCCCTTAATGGATGTGGAAAATAGAACTGTTTTTCTGAAAAATCTTCAAGTAAACTACATGTTGTAACATAAAGCGTTTCTGTTTCAAGATTTGAACTCTACATGAAGTTTGGCATAAGATACATTGTAATTTTATTTTTCCGATGAGTGGTTTAATTTTTATAAACAATTAAAAAATATCATATAAGAAATAATCTCCTATATTTCTGTATTGGTGACACAAGGGTGTGTTGGGTGTTGCCTACATGGCAGTAAATCAAATTTACCTCTGTTATTGCGAATTACGCTAGAACAGGGTGTTTCCGTGCAAAACGGACTTCGCATCCGTGAAGTGCACGGTCGACTTTATATGATAGCGTGTCTATCTCAAAATTTTTTAAAAACTTGAAAAAACCCTGGACTTCCAAAAACACTTTTTGTCACCGATCCGGCTCAAATTTGGTATACACCTACTAAGTACATGGGGCTAACAACATCTGAAGTCAAATCTGCCCAGGGGTTGTAATTAGAGGAGTTATTTAGAAATAAAAATTTAATTAGCGGATTACGCAAGAACTATAAGGTGTAGACAAATTTGGACACCAGATTCGGAATCTACGAGGTCGAATTAGGGGTATACAACAAAAAAATCACTCCCTTAATAGGAACACCCTTACTCATATGTTAACTTATGTGTATCTTATGCTCTACTTGTTTGAGTTTATGTACTTGTTCTGTGTGTTATGTAGATTTTTATTTTTATTTTTCTGTTTATTTAGAGGGCGGATAACTGGCACTTCATCCCTGGTTGCGGCAGCTACAGTTCCAGAAAGGTGCAACTAAAAATAATTAATAAATAATATGTATTTGTTTATTGTATTGTAATAGTAATATGTTTATGTGTATCTATTGTTATATATGTAAGCATATTTTTAATTTCGAATCTCGCGCCAGTGTGTGCACGAACTGGCAGGGGAAGAAGAAGTCCCGGTTCGGCGGGAGAAGTTGTTGTGATATGTTGTCAAGTACTGTTTTATGTAAGATTTTGTGTGTTTTTGAGAAAAGAAAAGAATAAACGTTGTGTTCTGAAGAAATATTATTTTTTTTACGCCCACAAAACTATCATCCTACATATAATTAAGGGATAAATAATTTATATCTTATCTATCAGTACTTTACCCTTTCAACAATATCCTAACTCTCTCTTGCAGCTCATCGCTTATTGAAAGGTTAGTAACGTAACGAAGGGTCGTAGGACAAATCTGACATCTTATTCGTGATCTAGGGGTTCAAATTAGCCTAATAAATCTTGTCTGCCCTTTCCAGCCCTTATAGTTCCCGAGTTCTTTAGCGCCCTTTCTGGGAATTTAGGGGTGAATATTTTGTGAACTAGAGGATGTAGAGAAATTCTGTAAACGCCAATCAAAAGAGGGTGTTGAACTTACCACGATACCTAATTTTCAACATTAGACAGCCGGCCGGAGTCCTAGACACCAGGTAAGTGGAGAAATCACAACTTAAATAGTAGGAAAAATAATGAAAAAATTCCCAGACCGATAGTTTTTGAGTTAGGCCCTTTTTAAGTTGGATAGATTTTTCTAAAATTTAAGTATCCGTAATATTTTTTAGAAGATTTCTCCTACAATTTTGTGTATACATGTATGTTTTCCAACATATTGTTTGGTTTCCCTCGGTGGCTACAAGATGTAGTTTACTTAAAGATTTTTCTGAAAAATCATTCTATCTCCCACACCCATTTAGGGAAAAAATTCAAACTTGGTATTTGAGTTGTATATACCAAGGGGCATCTATAAAAAAATTACCAAAATTTAGGGGTGGCTACAAGACGTAGTTTACTTAAAATTTTTTCAGAAAAATCAATCTATCTCCCACACCCATTTAGGGAAAAAATTCAACCTTGGTATTTGAGTTGTATATACCAAGGGGCATCTACAAAAAAATTACCAAAATTTAGGGGTGGCTACAAGATGAAGTTTACTTGAAGATTTTTCAGAAAAATCAATCTATCTCCCACACCCATTTAGGGAAAAAAATCAAACTTGGTATTTGAGTTGTATATACCAAGGGGCATTTATGAAAAAATTACCAAAATTTAGGGGTGGCTACAAGATGTAGTTTACTTGAAGATTTTTCAGAAAAATCAATCTATCTCCCACACCCATTTAGGGAAAAAATTCAAACTTGGTATTTGAGTTGCATATACCAAGGGGCATCTATAAAAAAATTACCAAAATTTAGGGGTGGCTACAAGATGTAGTTTACTTGAAGATTTTTCAGAAAAATCAATCAAACTCCCACACCCATTTAGGGAAAAAATTCAAACTGCGTATTTAAATTGTATATACCAAGGAGCATATATAAAAAAATTACCAAAATTTAGGGGTGGCTACAAAATGTGGTTTACTTAAAGATTTTTCAGAAAAATCAATCTATCTTTCACACCCATTTAGGGAAAAAATTCAAACTTGGTATTTTAGTTGTATATACCAAGGGGCATCTATAAAATAATTACCAAAATTTAGGGGTGGCTACAAGATGTAGTTTACTTGAAGATTTTTCAGAAAAATCAATCTATCTCCCACACTCATTTAGGGAAAAAATTCAAACTTGGTATTTGAGTTGTATATACCAAGGGGCATCTATAAAAAAATAACCAAAATTTAGGGGTGGCTACAAGATGAAGTTTACTTGAAGATTTTTCAGAAAAATCAATCTATCTCCCACACCCATTTAGGGAAAAAAATCAAACTTGGTATTTGAGTTGTATATACCAAGGGGCATTTATGAAAAAATTACCAAAATTTAGGGGTGGCTACAAGATGTAGTTTACTTGAAGATTTTTCAGAAAAATCAATCTATCTCCCACACCCATTTAGGGAAAAAATTCAAACTTTGTATTTGAGTTGTATATACCATGGAGCATCTATAAAAAATTACCAAAATTTAGGGGTGGCTACAAGATGTAGTTTACTTGAAGATTTTTCAGAAAAATCAATCAAACTCCCACACCCATTTAGGGAAAAAATTCAAACTGCGTATTTGAGTTGTATATACCAAGGAGCATCTATAAAAAAATTACCAAAATTTAGGGGTGGCTACAAGATGTAGTTTACTTGAAGATTTTTCAGAAAAATCAATCTATCTCCCACACCCATTTAGGAAAAAAAATCAAACTTGATATTTGAGTTGTATATACCAAGGGGTATTTATGAAAAAATTACCAAAATTTAGGGGTGGCTACAAGATGTAGTTTACTTGAAGATTTTTCAGAAAAATCAATCTATCTCCCACACCCATTTAGGGAACAAATTCAAACTTGGTATTTGAGTTGTATATACCAAGGGGCATCTACAAAAAAATTACCAAAATTTAGGGGTGGCTACAAGATGTAGTTTACTTGAAGATTTTTTAGAAAAATCAATCTATCTCCCACACTCATTTAGGGAAAAAATTCAAACTTGGTATTTGAGTTGTATATACCAAAGGGCATCTATAAAAAAATTACCAAAATTTAGGGGTGGCTACAAGATGAAGTTTACTTGAAGATTTTTCAGAAAAATCAATCTATCTCCCACACCCATTTAGGGAAAAAAATCAAACTTGGTATTTGAGTTGTATATACCAAGGGGCATTTATGAAAAAATTACCAAAATTTAGGGGTGGCTACAAGATGTAGTTTACTTGAAGATTTTTCAGAAAAATCAATCTATCTCCCACATCCATTTAGGGAACAAATTCAAACTTGGTATTTGAGTTGTATGTACCAAAGGGCATCTACAAAAAAATTACCAAAATTTAGGGGTGGCTACAAGATGTAGTTTACTTGAAGATTTTTCAGAAAAATCAATCTATCTCCCACACCCATTTAGGGAAAAAATTCAAACTTGGTATTTGAGTTGCATATACCAAGGGGCATCTATAAAAAAATTACCAAAATTTAGGGGTGGCTACAAGATGTAGTTTACTTGAAGATTTTTCAGAAAAATCATTCTATATCCCACACCCATTTAGGGAAAAAATTCAAACTTGGTATTTGAGTTGTACATACCAAGGGGCATCTATAAAAAAATTACCAAAATTTGGGGGGCATTTGACAGGCACAAACCTAACATTTGCGAGGCACTAACCTAAGTTAGGTTAGGGGAGGCACTAACCTAACATTTGCGAGGCACTAACCCAAGTTAGGTTAGGGGTGGTATTAACCTAACATTTGCGAGGCACTAACCTAAGTTAGGTTAGGAAAGGCACTAACCTAACATTTGCGAGGCGCTAACCTAACATTTGCGAGGCAATTACCTAAGTTAGGTTAGTGGAGGCACTAACCTAACATTTGCGAGGCAATTACCTAAGTTAGGTTAGTGGAGACACTAACCTAACATTTGCGAGGCACTAACCTAAGTTAGGTTAGGGGAGGCACTAACCTAACATTTGCGAGGCGCTAACCTAAGTTAGGTTAGGTAAGGCACTAACCTAACATTTGACAGGCACAAAC